>SJYO01031364.1:1758551-2200871 GCA_006410555.1 Capra ibex | reverse complement strand
TTGAACAAGTGAGAGGAGAAAGTGAAAGTAGTTCTCCGAAAAATCAAGGAGAAGTGAAAGACGGTATTCCCACCACAGTAGACGTATAGAGTCCAACAACTATAAAGAGGGCCGTTAGAACTAAGGTCGAACACGAAGAAGGTCGGGTCGTAAAGAGTACTACATGAGACGTATATTCAATTTATTCGTCCCACTATTATATGTCGGAACTGCATGAGGAAAAGGATAAACCTTGGTCAGACAACAAGGTACAGGTCAAGATTGACAACGAAGGACTGGACGTATGTCCAAAGAGTTCTCCGTCCAATCCACCAGACCATAAAGGTAGAGAAAGTCTTAAAGGGTGTCAAATGACACTAGGTGTGTCAGTTTCCGAAACCGTATCAGTTATTTCGTCTTTATCTACGGAATACTTATCTACAAAGACCTTGAGAACGAAAAAGCTACTAGGTCGTCTACAACCGTTAAACTAGAGACCAAGGAGACGGAAAAGATTTTGGTCGAACTTGTAGATCTTCAAGTGCCAAGTGCATAACGACTTCGGACCGAACCTCTTAAAACTCGTAATGAAATGATTACACACTCTACTCGTGTTAACACGCCATCAAACTCGTAAGAAACCGTAACGGAAAGAAACCCTAACCTTACTTTTGACTGGAAAAGGTCAGGACACCGGTGACGACTCAAAAGGTTTAACCGACCGTACAATACACATCGTCAAGGTGTCGTAGAAAGTCCTAAACTTTATCGAGTTGACCTTAAGGTAGTAGAGGTGATCGAAACAAACATCACTACGAAAGATGCCGGGTGAACTGAAGTGTAAGGTCCTACAGACTGAGATCCACTCACTAGTGTGGTAGCACTAATAGAACCAGTACTTCTAGAAAAAACATGTCAAGAAGACACATAAGAACGGTGGAGAAGAATTATAGAAGACGAAGACAATCCTGGGATGGTAATGACAGGAAATACCTCGGGTAGAAATGTACTTTACCAGGGAACCACAGAGATTAAAAGAACTTCTCTACAGATCAGAAAGGGTAAAACAAAAAGGGAGCTAAAGAAACGTGACTAGCGACTCCTTCCGAAAGAATAGCGAGGAACGATAAGAAACCTTGAGACGTAAGTCTACGAATATAGAACGGAAAAGAGAAGATAAGAAAAGTGTCGATAAACATTCAGGAGGAGTCTCTCGGTAAAACGAAAAAACGTAAAGAAAAGGTACCCCTACCTGAACTAGGGACAGAGGACATGTTACAGTACTTGAAGTCAGGAATCAAGTAGTCCGTGAGATAGATAGTCTAGATCAGGGAATTTAGATAAAGAGTGAAGGTGACATATTAGTATTCCCTAAACTAAATCTGGATTTACCAGATCACCAAAGGGAATGAAAGAAGTTAAATTCAGACTTAAACCGTTATTCCTCAAGTACTAGACTCGGTGTCAGTCGAGGACCAGAACAAAAACGACTGACATATCTCGAAGAGGTAGAAACCGACGTTTCTTATATTAGTTAGACTGAAACCACAACTGGTAGACCACTACAGGTACACATCTTAGAAGAGAACACAAAAACCTTATAATAATTTCAACGATTCTACTTTTTCACTAGTTTTACACAAGACTCTACCACTATTTTTACTTCTATAAAATACTAATTTACTATGAATGGTTCAGTGAATTCGGATAACTTTGGACTGGTTAAAGATAAAGTACACTACCTTATATAGAAGACATCATACCGGAGTCTACTTAGTTAATAATTTCTGTAAACATCGTCTACCTTGTGACTACCTTTTGTCGTGTTAAACCCCACTCTTCTCTCTACCTTCTACTATAGACTCAAGAACATTCGAACCTATCAAACATACAGTACAGGACCATCCATAATCCACCTTCTCTACGGATTTGTTGAGACCTAACTTAACAAAGATCTATTAGGTCTGGAGACGAAAGGTAGAGGAAAACAAGTAATCTTAGAGAGGATCTCAGTGGTTCCTTTCCTTCGTCTCCCCCTAGAACGTTTCCTGTGACCTCGTGGAAGACGTCAGACCACGACCACCCCGGACACCGTACAGAAGAATGAAGAGACTTGGAATCAAAGTCGGACACTATACTGTTTTTTTTTAGGAACAGGACAGTTTAAGTAATTAGAGAGATTGATCTAGGGATATTTTCGATTTTGTTCAACGTCTCTCCGTTTCTCAACTGGTATTACCAGTGTACCGATCGTCCCCATTTTTCACAATTACTGAAAAGGTTTTCTTGTTATACCATGATACATAGATGTTACGGGTTTGGGAAAGACGTTAAGACGATGTTCGTTAATCGAGATCATTTTTTATTTCCTTTGTAATTTTAATATACATTTTACAGATAGAGTCACGACATATATTTTTCTTTACAAATTATGTTGGATTTAAGTGATCCTTATAATCGGTTGTACTGGTGAATTCACATACATTTTATCAAAGGTCACTGTACCCATTTACGAAAGTGATATTAACTTTTTATCGTCTTACGTTTTAATATATATGTCAAAACTAGTGTTAAGTCAAGGATTTTCACGAATCTTTTACAAATCTTCCTTTAAACCTGGAAACTCTCCAGTCTAATACGAATTAAACAGATAATCAAGACGAAGGTCAAAAAATTTATGAGTCCTATGTCACGAAATATTCATTTCTTTTATTTGACAAGTCATCCGTAAACGAAACGGATGAGGGACGTGTGTATCGATACGACGACGATTCAGTGAAGTCAACACAGACTGACACGCTAGGGTATCTACCGTCGGGTGGTCCGAGGTGACAAAGACCCTAAGAGGTCCGTTCTTGTGACCTCACCCAACGGTAAAGGAAGAGGTTACGTACTTTTACTTTTCACTTTCACTTCAGCGAGTCAACACAGGCTGAGAACCGCTGGGGCACCTGACATCGGATGGTCCGAGGAGATGGGTACCCTAAAAGGTCCGTTCTCATGACCTCACCCAACGGTAACGGAAGAGGGTGTATCGATATCGAGGAAGGATTGTTCAGGTACGTACTTAAGAGTGACTTGTGAAGGAGAAACGGATCGTAACACTATTCGAACATCATATATGTAGACCTTAGGAACAGACCTAGGGTAGGAAACACTTGGATTTTACCTCTATATTTACTTACTTGTAGTCTGTCCATCTTTTCATTGACGATTCGAGGAAGGAACAATATCTGAGGTTTCCGTTACCTGCAACTCGTTTCTCACTACCCTCTAGGGATCCGTTCAGGACCTTTCGGAAAATATGTTCTAGGGATTCGTTCAAGAACTTTCGGAACCGATTCGACGTAGAAAGATAAAATAACTTGATATCAACTGAATGTTATAACACAATCAAAGTTCACATGTCGTGTCACTAGTTCAAATAAAAAAAGACTAATACAGGGTAGTCCCATAATATACCTTATATTAAAGGATACGACGTGTCATATAGGAACGACGAATAGACAAAATGTATATCATCAGATACAGACAATCAGAGTATAAGGATCCGACGTAGAAATTACGACCAATCTACGGTGTAGGAATTATAAGACAGTCTGTGAACCTGGTATTAGACTTCCCTTACCACTGTGTCACAGTGATTCTTGAAAATTTTAAGGAGACTGTATCATAGGAACACCAAGATTAAATGGGTCACTTCTCAATGACACAAGACTACACGTCTGTGGTGTATGTATGTTTACCAGTTGTCTCCTTCCCAGTCAAAACGAGTGAAGTTACTATTTGTATATTTAACGGTTGTAGGCGACCTAGTAGTTTTTTCGTACTCAAAGTCTTTTTGTAGATAAAGACGAAATAACTGTTTCTGAAACACACCTAGTGTTATTTGACCTTTTAAGACTTTCTCTACCTTTATGGTCTGTGGGACTAGACGAAGAACTCTTTGGATATACGTCCAGTCCTTGGTTGTCACGCTTGACCTGTACCTTGTTGTCTGACCAAGGTTTATCCTTTTCCTCATGTAGTTTCGACATATAACAGTGGGATGAATAAATTGAATATACGTCTCATGTAGTACTCTTTACGACCCGACCTACTTCGTGTTCGACCTTAGTTCTAACGACCCTTTTTATAGTTATTGGAGTCTCTACGTCTACTGTGGTGGGATCGTCTTTCACTTCTTCTTGATTTCTTGGAGAACTACTTCCACTTTCTCCTCTCACTTTTTCAACTGAATTTCGAGTTGCAAGTCTTTTGATGTTAGTACCGTAGGTCAGGGTAGTGAAGCACCGTATGTCTACCCCTTTGTCACCGTCTGAAATAGCAAAACCCGGGGTTTTAGTGACGTCTACCACTATTGTCGGTACTTTAATTTTCTGCGAATGAGGAACCGTCATTTCAATACTGGTTGGATCTGTCGTATAATTTTTCGTCTTTATCATGAAAAGGTTGTTTCCAGGTAGATCAGTTCCGATACCAAGAAGGTCATCAGTACATACCTACACTCTCAACCTGATATTTCTTTCGACTCGTGGTTTCTTAACTACGAAAACTTGACCCCAAAACCTCATCTGAGAACTCTCGGAGAACTAAACGTTCCTCTAGGTTGGTCAGGTAGGACTCCCTCTAGGCAGGACTCATAAGTAACCTTCCTGACTACAACTTCGTCCTTGAGGTTATGAAACCGGTGGACTACGTTTCTCGACTGAGTAACCTTTTCTGGGACTACGACCCTTTCTAACTTCCGCCCTCCTCATCCCCTGCTGTCTCCTACTCTACCAACCTACCGTAGTGACTGAGTTACCTGTACTTAAACCAATTTGAGATCTTCAACCACTACCTATCCCTCCGGACCACACGATGTCAGGTACCCCAGGGTTTCTCAACCTGTGTTGACTCACTGACTTGATTTATTCACTTCTTTGTAAAACTTCGTCGTCCGTACTAGTTTCTGACATCTGAAACAACAGTTCGTGTGAACCTATGTTTCGGTGACCCAAGTTTCGTGACAAAGACACTGGTACTATTCAATGCTTCTAGTAGATAAAGGGTGAAACATTTTGCAATACCTTGTGACTAACAACGTTACGAATGACATTTTTTGTGTAATCAATTCTATACACTTTACGGTTCGCATTCTGAACTGTGTGTCCACGAGTTTTTAACAAAGAAGACATTATGGGAGAGGTGAGAGACGTAGGAAAAGACGATTTGTGATTAACCCTATCAGGACAGAGTATCACTCCCAGGTAAAATAGTAAGTACAAGATAAATCCACTTGTTTGATTCCGAGTCTTTCCTCTCTTTCATACTAATATTTGTTCAACTAGAGAACGAAGACCGAAGTCTAAACGAAAAACACAAAAAATAAAAATAAAATATAATCTCGTGTCATCTAAGTGTTACATAATCAAAACCCACATATCGTTTCGTTATATCATATAGATAATAAAAAGTCTAAGACCAAAGTTTAAACCTAACGGTGTCTAGTCTGCAATCGTTCGATACCGGACCCTCGATCTATACCGGTCGGTGAACAAAAACACTTATATCATTGTTATCGTTACATTTTAACAATGCTATCTATCGTACGGAACGTTTCGTATTTTATAAATGAGAGACCGGAACGGTATCTAATAGTTTTGTATGAAGATCTACTGAAAGATTAAAAAACCATTTTGTGTTAACGGGGTTTTGATAACTACCAAGGTGCTTCTGAAATCAAGTTAGAATTAAATGAACGTGTTTTATAAAAAGAAGAGTCACTACTTGAATTTCCTTTTAGAACCTTCGGCTTCAAAAACTGTAACTTTCTTTTTTTCTTTTTTCCACGACTTCTTAGTCTTTCCATTCGTGTGTTCACGTGAGTGTGATGTCGAAAAGACAACGTCAAACATGGAGAATGATCGACACACTAGAACAGTCCAATAATTTAAACTATAAACCTAAGGAGCAGATGACTTACTCTTATAATTACAGATATAATGTCATGTTGTCTCTCCTAATTTTCTCTCTCTTATACTTTTACACTTCACAGTGTGTGTAAATAGTAAGGACGAAAACCATCTATCCCTCGTTCTTTTCTTAAGATGGGTAGTACAAAATAGTTTCCTACTTTTTAAAGGGTAGAAGGAGATCCGACATCCTTGGAAAAGGGACATTCTTACTTGAATTTATTATATGGTAAATCTTGAACTTACTACGGAATTCTTCTCTTTGACCCATAGTGTATCGTTCCGACTAAAGGGATTGTAGTCAAGTCAGTCAAGTCAAGTCAAGTCAGCGAGTCAGCACAGGCTGAGAAACGCTGGGGTACTTAGCGTCGTGCGGTCCGGAGGGACAGGTAGTGGTTGAGGGCCTCAAGTGAGTCTGAGTGCAGGTAGCTCAGGCACTACGGTAGGTCGGTAGAGTAGGAGCCAGCAGGGGAAGAGGAGGACGGGGGTTAGGGAGGGTCGTAGTCTCAGAAAAGGTTACTCAGTTGAGAAGTGTACTCCACCGGTTTCATGACCTCGAAGTCGAAATCGTAGTAAGGAAGATTTCTTTAGGGTCCCAACTAGAGGAAGTCTTACCTGACCAACCTAGAGGAACGTCAGGTTCCCTGACAGAAGAGGTTGTGGTGTCAAGTTTTCGTAGTTAAGAAGCCGCGAGTCGGAAGAAGTGTCAGGTTGAGAGTGTAGGTATGTACTGGTGACCCTTTTGGTATCGGAACTGATCTGCCTAGAATCAGTCGTTTCATTACAGAGACGAAATCTTATACGATAACTCCAACTAGTATTGAAAAGAAGAACTATGTTATATTAAGATCACTAGTGATGTAATCACAATCTTTATTTTCACAAAATAACTGAGTTCTAGATAGGAAATAAGTACACTAAGTTTAAGGATTCACCGACACCCCCCTCCACTACAAAAAATGATAGAGACTACCACTGAATCACGAGACACGAAGTCAGAAGAGTCAACGACCCTAGATCCCGTCCTCGACTCCGTGAAATTGATTACAGAACCCCTTTAGGAACAGATTTGTCAGTGACCCGACTTTTGTGACATACCAGACAGACGAGACCCTTTAGACAGATCTTTTCAGGATCTCCCCGTGGGGTCTTCTTTAGTCTGTAGTTAGATATGGTTTAAATTTGAGTCTCCTAACGTGTCCCACTCCTACCCGGAAGAGATTCAAAAATTCAAATCTGAAATACATTAAATGAAAAGGGTTCAACCTTTCTACATAAGTTCTGATGTTTTCGTAGAAAGATGGAATTTGTAGTGTGAAGATGAAAATGTAAAACAACGAGTCAGTGAGTTAGTACAGGTCGAAAAACGTTGTGGTACCTGACGTCGTGTGGTCCGAAGAGGTAGGAAGTGGTAGGGGGTCTCACACGACTTTGAGTACAGGTAACTCAGTCACTACGGCAGGTTGGTAGAGTAGGAGACAGGGTGAAGAGGACGACGGGACTCAGGAAGGCTCATAGTCCCAGAAAAGGTTATTCAGACGACAAGTGTAGTCCACCGGTTTCATAACCTCGAAGTCGTAGCCAGGAAGGTTACTTATGAGTCCCAACTAAAGGAAATCCTAAATGACCAAACTAGAGGAACGACAGGTTCCCTGAGAATTAGTAGTGGAGGTCGTGGTGTGAAACTTTGGTAACTAAGTAGTCGTGAGTCGGAAATAATACCAGGTCGAAAATGTAGTCATGTTCTGATGACCTTTTTGGTATCGAAACTGATATGCCTGGAAACGACGTTTCACTATAGAGACGAAAAATTATACGACAGATCCAGACAGTATCCAAAAGCAGGTTCCTCGTTCGTAGAAAATTAAAACGTATCGTATCGTTTTGTTTTAAGGTTCTTTACTTCATAGTCACTTTAAAAAATGAAAGGGGTAGAGGACGGTTTTTTTTTTTTTTTTTTCGAAAGGAGTCAGGTACCCTAAGAGGTCCGTTCTTACGATCTCATCCAACGGTAAAGGATGAGGTCCCCTAGAAGGGCTGGGTCCCTAGTTTGGGTGTATGGGATACAGAGGACGTAACGTCCACCTAAGAAATGGGAGACTCGATGACCCCTTTGGGTGATAAAGTTACTGATATGTATTTAGCAAAATCCTTTGTTAGAAGTTCACGAAATAAAGAATGTTGTTTGACTATAATATCAACAAAAGAAGTTGACTCATTAAACTTTTACGTTATGACTCAAATTGTAATAAGGACATCTAACTACATAGTTAAAGATACGTAAGAAACAAGGAAGAATTTACTAAAAAAAATGGTATTGAATGAGATGGTTATTCATTCCTAATACAAAAATCACATTAAAATGACGTTGGGAAAATAATAGGGAAATAATTAGTCCTACTACCGATCAAGAGTCTCTTCAAACTCCCGTGAAAGGACCATATTTCCGTACCTTTACTGTCGGGTGGAAGATTCTACAAGGTACATCTGAAACTTACAATATACCTTTTCCTGTCGACCTTTCCCCCCAACCCGGTCTAATATTTTATGGGACACATGTTGTGTTACCCTGGACTGAAATAGAATGTCATCTCCGTCGTCTCTATCTGGTCTTCCAAAATTCGTTCTCTCACTATACTAGTTAATTTTAAAATCTTTCTACTGAGACCTTCGTCCATGCGTCTACCTAAACTCTTTCTTCTCCGTTGTTATTCTACCATATTTTAATGTGTGTCTTAATATGGACTTAAATAGGACCTCATCTTACTCAAATATCGAAACCTTCGAATTTCTCAAAAAATATATATCATTGTGAATTGAGATGGACGTGTAAAGAACGGTAGATCCTTAAAGAAGTTTTGGTTCTTCGTTTTAAATCTCTTCCTATCCTACTTTTCTCTTCTTTCTGAAAAATCTCTCTCTAAGTTCCATACAAGAAGAGACTTCCATTTGTAATCGTCTCCTTAATTTTAATTTTTTTTTTAAGACAATTCACACCACGTGTAGACGGAGAGACCCTGACAGTACTAGAAACTAATTTGTACACTATCCAATTAAAAAGAGTTATGTAAAGACATAATAGTACGGAAACATGTACGATAAAGGAGACGGACCTTTTTGACGATTCAACAAGAAATTCTGAGATAAGTTTACAGTAGATGAGAAGGGATTGAGGAACTCGGTTTCACACACACACACACAGACACACACACAGACACACACACACATCAGACTTGATTCAGAACTCAGGGAAAATTTCCTGTCTAAAAACAGAACAAGTTCAAGGGGGAATCGAGGGTTGTATTTTTACCTATGTGATTTACTAATTTGTTGAGACAGTAACTCAGGTACCCCGTAAAAAGACATTAAAGTTCCAAGTCTGTGAGGAGGGAAAACTAAAGTACACTAATGACAGTGTCACTCTTAATAATTCTTTGTATATGACTTGTGGAGGGTGCATGGTCTGTGACCTGACTCTCTCTCAATATGTTTCGAGAAGCACAGTACTGGAAGCAGAAGGGCCAAAATAAAGCACGGTAAGAAGGTCGCACGTGAAACGCGGAGTAAGAGAAAGAGCTCACTTGTAGGTGGACGTAGGAACAGGGCGATAAAGGAAGGAGATCTGCAACTGGACTAGGCAAGGTGACAGGTCATATGGGAACGACGAAGAGGTAGACTGATCGTGGACAAGTAGACACTACTGGATCAGGTCCGTAGAGGAGATCCTTGAGTGTGAACGACTAATTTCTTTAACGAGAAGGAGATGTTATGAGATATGGACTCGTTTGGAGATCGAATAGTGTTTTGTAATCATAATAACGTTATGTACAAGTAGTCAATTTGAAACTTAAGGACCTCCTGTCCCCAATATAATACATAGTACAGGTACATCGCTCGCAATATCATCATGGATTGTGACATATTTTTACAAAAACCTGAGTTAAATCCTTATTTGTGTTTATGAAGAATTAGTAATTATTCAAGACGAACTTGGTTCGATTAAACTCAATGATCTAGATATTTAATATTATACTTTAATGAATGACATTTGGTACTACAATAAACTAATCAACTTTTTGCTTACACATTGTTAATGAACAACTTTCCCGGGATACAAGGTAGATCACGGAAATAAGTGGTGACATAAAGACTACGAGAGTATCCGTCGTCTTTAAGGGTAAGAGAACTCAGATAAGAAGGGTCAGTGGACACCACTCAGAGGAACTATATAGTAATTTTTTTGGTATGTCAAAGTTATTCAAAATGAGTAGAGTTTAGTGTGGGTTGGTTTTATAACCCACGAAGTAGACACAGTCCGTAACTCCCACGTTCCGACCTATTTTGACGAAGGTTAAAAATAAAATCCTCTGTTATACAACTAATTTACAGTAGTACCCCATGTATGTTTCACGTCAATTCTGTCATTTAATATGTACCGTCAGTACTTTCGGAAGTACTTATCACGAATTCTCTTTTTTTTCGTAAAGTCCGTCTCTTTTGTCGTTCTCGTTACGTGACCTTTATACTTTCCATGTGTCACGTAAGTCCCACTAGTATATCGAACTACTCCGAAGTCACTCCCCTTTCTTTCTCTCCCCCTACCCCTTACTCCAACACGTTTCCTGGGATTTACAGTGTGATTCTTTAGACCCAAACTTACTCCTCAAAAATCTTAAAAGAAAATTCTTTAGTCTAAACGTAAAATTCGTTAGTAACACTTGCCACCAGACCTTTCCCATTCTAGTCAATCCTTCGATAATGAGACAATCCGTTTTCTTTTTGGACAGAACACCTAATCTAGCGTAAACCATGGGTAGTATTAAGTGGTAGGTTTAGGTCCTGTGAAGACTCCCCTTCCTCCGTGTGAATTATTATCATTCCTAAATATTGATCTCTGTAATTTATATTTGTCTCTGATAGGACTCGTTTCCTTCCACACACCGATGGGATAAATAACTTCGTCTGTAGACATTCGTATTCGATGTATAAGATCTTGAAAAAGGTTATTCACCTAAAATTATGTAATTTTCCACCATATGGACATGTACCTATCCAACCGATCAATTATTGTGTGTGTTTTTTGTTTGTTTGTTTGTTTGAGAGGATTCCGGTCTTTAGTTTAGGGAGTCAACAAGGTGTTCACAAACAGAAATTGGTGTTTTCCTATCACCCTGGACGAGGGTATGTGGTAAGGATTTCACTTTCAACGAGTCAGCACAGACTGAGAAACGCTGGGGTACCTGAATCAGGTACCTTAAGAAGTCCGGTCTTACGACCTAACCCATCGGAAAGGGAAGAGGTCCCTAGAAGGGTTGAGTCCCTAACTTGGATCCAGAGGGTGCAACCTCCGACTAAGAAATGGTCGACTCGGTGTTACCTTCGGGTTCTTATGACCTCACCCATCGAATAGGGAAGAGGTCGTCTAGAAGGTCTGGGTCCTTAGTTTGACCCCAGAGGACGTAACGTCCGCCTAAGAAATGGTTGACTCGAGAGTCCCTTCGTGTGTGGTAAGGATGGAGAAATTTTATACACATCGATAAATATGTACATAACGTCGATAATTATGTACATACGTTCTTATATACTCGGGTGATCTTTCCTTCCCACCTTTCTCACGGCAGATCTTTACGACATATATATTCTTGTAATATTTGAGACTTCGTGATGATGTGTGTCTCCGAAAGACAAAGGGAGAAAAATATTGAACAGGAAAGGACCCAAATGACTAACCTGAAGAAATGACCTTGTTGATTATATGGTAAGTGTTATGAATCAAATGTGGTTACAATGGTAGAAGAGTGGAGGGTCTTAAGGAAGATGAAGTTAATCTCTTACCCATACTTTTGCCCAAACTTTTATACTAGAATGGTTTGTTTACATTTCCAAACACTACTATTTATTTATATAATATAAAGAAATTTATTGGAAAGAAAGGGATTTATAGAACGATAAAAGAAAAAGGAATCTGTAATCAATTGTTTATGGACCGGAGAACTCAAATAAAACTCCAATGGTATCATACAGAAGGTAATTACAACAATATTACTTTTTCTTATTTAGATGCGTTCGTATAAGACTAATCATTAAAAAAGAAAGTCATACTGTTTCTCTAATGACAGTAGTTGTGTCGTCACCACACAAGGTTATTAAGTTCTTTACCTTATACACTGAACGGTTATTGAGGACCTCTTCTTGACCTGCAGTAACTATAGTGACTTCTTTTAGATCACTATACGGCGTTAAGACTTCCGTTTACATTCAATGATCCAATAACGGGTATTCTAAAGTTAGTGACGAAAACTTTTTTTTTTTTTGAGTTTCGTAATATTGAAAGTCTAATCATTATCACTAAAAATAAAGATATCTACCTATACACGATTAACTTGTAGATCTAAAGTTCATTCACCAAACTGAAATATGAAATTTAGTTTAAGACTTATGAATTATGTAATGACACATGTACTCAGAGTTCCTTTCTGATAACGTATATATATGAAGTCCTTTTCAAACATTTATACGTTACGAGATAAGATATTCCTCCTGAAGGGACCACCGAGTCTACCATTTGTTAGACGGACGTTACACCCTCTGGATCCAAGTTAGGGACACAGTCCTTCTGGGGGACGTCTTCCTTTACCGTTGGGTGAGGTCATAAGAATGGATCTCTTAGGGTACCTGTCTCCTCGGACCATCCGATGTTGTCAGGTACCCCAGTGTTTCTCAGCGTATGTTGACTCGTTGATTAAGAAAGAAGATATTTTTAATGAACCTTCTCATTAAAAAAAACAGACGGTGAGGACTAATACAATAGTCTGAAGAGATTTCTCGTATAAACATTTGTAAAATTTCTGCATATTCTTATAATTTGACTTATTCTTTAAGGAGCGTTTAGAGAATGAGAAGGTACCCGGACATAAAGTTTCACAAACAAATAAAGAGGAAAAAAGGGAGTCCGTTGTTCAGACCAGTGGAATCTCTCTAGTTCTAGTTCGTCATACCGGACGAGCTCACACTTGATCAAGATTCCAGAGTCGGGACGAAATGCAATCAAATCCAACGGTCGTACTCTGTCACCTTAGACACCTTCAAAAGCAATTTTCTTTTCAGGAGGTGTAAATCTACAACCAAAGTGATGATTTGTCAATAGAAAGTTACAGATAAAGTCATACATAAAGTGACGACCGAGTTTTACGCTTTGTCACACACAACCGTAAACTCGTGAACAAATTACTCGGTACAGGTTTCAATCTTTAGTGCGGAATACCGTGGATCAGTCAACACGTCTACCAACCAAACGAAGATTACGAAGATTATAATCATGTGCTCACAAATATTAAAGTTCTTCTACAACACGTAAATTTAACCCACATTAAATTAAGACTTTTCATTTATTACATTGGTTGTAGAAAGTTTATGAGGTTAAAGTCCATATTAGGATTTCGTCCTCCTGTACAGATGTAACTAAAAATAGTATTTTGATTTTTAGATTGTTTACAACGGTTTTTAACCAAAGAAACCCTTATCCTACGACTTTTCGTCAAAAAAGGATTTAAGTGGGTTGTAAAACTCTTAACGGATTTATACAAATTTGTAAATTTAATATATGATATAGTCAAATTTTATTGGTAAAAAATGAGATCTGTTGTCCTATAACAAAACAAATACGGAATTGTACATAATTTTATTAAATATTCATAAAAATGAATGTCTCTCATTTTTATTCGACTCGACATTTATTGTAAGATAAAAAGTTTACTACATGTACCGTACAATCCGTCCCAATGAGGCTGGAAGTTCCCGTACTAGGTACCGGAGTAGGAGATATGACACTGTGATAAAAAATTCGAAGATCCAAGAAAATAGAAAAAAAAGAAAGAACAAGGTTTACCGTACACGGTTCTTTCCGGTGCGAATAAGGTCTACTTTTCATAGTTTTCATAAGTATCCCGAATCTCTCCTTTTATCCACCTCTCTAATAATGTTTATTGTCAATATTGTTGTATATCCACTGTGACTTTGAACCAGAAATTTGTATTATATAAACGACCTGTTCTGTGTCTCTTCAGCTACGAGAGGGACCACTGGTCCTTCTTCAAGTTTCATCCTCCTCAGATCAGATAGACCATCCTTCATCGTTCTCGACTTTACCCCATTCGGTCCCGATCTTACATTGTCTCCAGTGAATCTGAAAAAGGAGATCTCTCATCCTTGGTAGGTCTCCAGAATTCGTCCTTCTGTTGTGGTCTACAGATCTCTCTTTTCCTTTTTTCTTAGTGCCGTTACACCAACTGACTAATACCTACTGTCCATTCTTACTCCTTCTGATCAGTAGAAACGTTATAGGTTCCGCTTACTCGGGATCCGGAATTAAATTCTGTCGACGTCATCTTCATATATACCATGTCCTCGGGGTAATCTCCCTCTCCGTTCTCTCTCTGTCTTACCTCTGCACTGCTACTCTAAAGAGAAATCCCTCTGCTCTAATTCTGACTGTGGTTTCTAAACCCTTATATAAAGACGAACGTGGGCGGATTCGGGGGTTTAATTTAAATGATGAAACTCTCCGTCCCGTCGGTCCGTTGACGTCGGGAGAGGGTGTGACACCCGTGACATTCCTGTTCCTGTCCACACCGGGTTCGACTCACTCTCCCTCACGTTCCGACACGACTCGTCTCTGGTAAGTACGTTATTAGGATATGTTTTCTCCTGGTTTTGGATGAATTGTGAGAACGGTGGAGTGGTTTTGTACGGGAACCTAGGACTCCACTGTCGCCCTGAGTCAAAGTGGACTGTGTCGAGACAGGGTAAGTGCAAGACAGAGCGCCGTACCGGAACATAAGACTCAGACACTGAATCGAGACTCAGAGAATAAAGGAGTAGTCATTTCGTCGCGATTATCGTGAATGGAACAGATGAAGAGTTTTCTCCTGGTTTTGGATGAATTGTGAGAACGGTGGAGTGGTTTTGTACGGGAACCTAGGACTCCACTGTCGCCCTGAGTCAAAGTGGACTGTGTCGAGACAGGGTAAGTGCAAGACAGAGCGCCGTACCGGAACATAAGACTCAGACACTGAATCGAGACTCAGAGAATAAAGGAGTAGTCATTTCGTCGCGATTATCGTGAATGGAACAGATGAAGAGTCCTAACAACAGTCCAACATTATTATATTTATTTATTCACAGGATTTTGGGAATTATGTCTTATGACATATTCACACCAATAAAATCATGGACCGGAAAACACTTCAACCTTCTACAACTTGTGTTTTTGTCCAAAAACTTTAATTCTGAACTTTCTTACCGATCCTATAGAGCTGGAGAATTTAAGTCTTTTAGTAGACATTCCCTCTAGTTCCGTTTTTCCGACTACACATGTAGTGACGTATTTGGCACACTCACACTATGCCGGAGCATTAGTTAGGTTCCACTGGAATCCACGTAGTCCGGTAGACGAGATAAAGGATTCCTCACGTCGGTGAAGACTACCTGGGGTCCCGAGGGTCTTTGTAACAATCCCTTTTTGACAGTAGCAATGAGGGGTCTCTTCTTTTACTGTTGGGTGAAGTCATAAGAACGGACCCTTTAGGGTACATGTCTTTCCTCGGACCACCCGACGTCAGGTACCCTATCGTTTTCTTAGTGATATTAAATCATTCTTTAGAAAATACGATCATTTAGATGATCGGTTCTTTTCTCCTATTTTGAGTATATTACTTTTCCTTCGTACAACCAAAGTCACTTAAGACAATTTTAACCTACTATGATTCTACGTCTCATGTAGTACTCTTTACGACCCGACCTTCTTCGTGTCCGACCTTAGTTCTAACGGCCCTCTTTATAGTTATTGGAGTCTATACGTTTACTGTGGTGGGAATACCGTCTTTCACTTCTCCTTGATTTTTCGGAGAACTACTTTCACTTTCTCCTCTCACTTTTTCAACCGAATTTTGAGTTGTAAGTCTTTTACTTCTAGTACCGTAGACCAGGATAGTGAAGTACCCTTCATCTACCCCTTTGTCACCTTTGTGACAGTCTGAAACAAAAAAACCCGAGGTTTTAGTGACGTCTACCACTGACGTCGGTACTGCCCATCAGCTTTTTTTTTTTTTTTTTCAATATTCTACTTATTCAAGACCCTTAGATCACATGTCGCACCAATGAGATTATAACAATATACATGAACTTTTTACAAGTCTTTCATCTGGAATTTACAAGAGTGGTGTGTAGGTGTATTGATTAATTTTCAATCGACAATTGATTTTTTTTTGTGTTTTTTGTTTTTTGTTGTTTCTGTGAATGAGGAACCTTCTTTTCAATACTGGTTGGATCTATCGTATAAGTTTTCGTCTCTGTAATGAAACGGTTGTTTCCAGGTAGATCAGTTCCTATACCAAAAAGGTCACCAGTACATACCTACACTTTCAACCTGACACTTCTTTCGACTCGCGGTTTCTTAACTACGAAAACTTGACACCACAACCTCTTCTGAGAATTCTCAGGGAACCTGACGTTCCTCTAGGTTGGTCAAGTAATTCTAGTCGGGACCCACAAGAAACCTTCCTGACTACGACTCCGACTTTGAGGTTATGAAACCGGTGGAGTACACTTCTCAACTGAGTAACCTTTTCTGAGACTACGACCCTCCCTAACCCCCGTCCTCCTCTTCTCCTGCTGTCTCCTACTCCACCGACCTACCGTAGTGGTTGAGTTACCTGTACTCAAACCCACTTGAGACCCTCAACCACTATCTGTCCCTCCGGACCGCACGACGCTAAGTACCTCAACGTCTCTCAACCTGTGCTGACTCACTCACTTGACTTCTACAATTATTTTATTAGGTTAGAAAGTTTTTTTTACCGATTCTATATTTTTAAAATGTATCTATATGAATTGTCCAAAAACTTTGTTGTGAAGAGATACAAAAATTTCATATTTGGTAAACCAGATTATATTTGTTTATGGACTATTGATGACTATACCTTATGTGAAAATCCTTTTTGTAAGGTAGATGTAGTTTCATCAATAAAGATTAAGTACTAGTCGGTGTAAAGAAGGTAAGAAATTTAATGTCACACACTTCAAGTCAAAGTTACGATAATTAGATGTTTCAGGGAATTATGTTTGTAATATTGACATTAAAGTCACTACAGAGTTCGTCTACAGTAGACAGAGGATCTTTGGGATTAGATCGTTTTGTAAAGTTACCTTTCTGACTCAAAAATAAATTGAAAAATTAAAACATAGTTTTCTATAGTAATCTCTACTGTTGTGAGACAGTCTCTTTTTCTGTAGAACGTTTCCCTGGACCTGGATTCTCTCCAATTGCTGTGGGAGTAAGTACATGTCCGGTCCGGTGGTCGTTGACGATTGTACGTGGCTGTCTCGGCAGGGAAGGAGGAAAAATCATGGAGACTGTGTGGACCAAAAGGTTCGGCGGTATCACAAGAGATGTCGTCCCGGAGAGGGTGTATACAAGTCTTGAAAATTTTGTACCCTAAGATCTCCCTTCTTCTGTTTTTGCAGTTATGTATTTCTGTTTAACGATTCTTCACCAACAAAACCCCATTGTTCCCATTCTGAAGTCCGAAAGTTGTCAAAAATGTGACTACCGACGACTTTTATCTCTTGTTCGTTACATCTACACCAGGATACACGAATACTACCAGTGGAGGACATATGAAAGACTTTTTGTAGGTTCAACTCTAAATATTCTCAAGAAAAAAGAAATAGGTTTTAAACTTCCCTTGTACAAACAAAAACAATGACACTTATGGAAAAGGGAAATAAAGGATTTAACATATCCATTATCTGCGAATAACATCCTATAGTCTTTTCATATCTTCAAACTCCTTCGTTTATCTTTAGAATATTTAGAGTTGAACCTACAAAAAGTCTTTCAGATACCCTCCACTGGTAGTATTCGTGTATCCCGGTGGAGATGTAACAAGAGATAAGAGTCTTCGAAAGTCACATTTTGAGACAACATTCGGACTTCAGTAGATCCGGAAAGGGAAGGAGAGGATACTATTCGTCTTAAAACCGAAGTCACTAGAAGAATAGGACCGAAATTATGGATATTTATACAATACACTGAACCCTCTTTCCTTGAAAAATGTACTTTAATTCAAACGAGTGGTCAACTGGAATTTTATCCCTCTAATAAGTACACTCGGGATAAATTATCGTACCTGGAACTGTTGGTCTGTCAGACAGTCAGTCTCTACATCACTTCTTCTCCGTCCTTTACAGACTTCGTACTCGGGAGACACAGAGCGAAACTCCTACTTTCCTCGGTACCTGGTCCGTTACTACGACCAGAGATCTTTGACGTTCACTAAGGGTCGCTTCTCGGTCTTCCCTTTGCCCGAACGTCAGGGTATCGTCGTACCTTGACTTAAGTGGTGGTTGAACTTATTCGGCACTTTGTCTAAGACGGGTCTCGAAAAGGGATGACGACGACACCAACAGTCGGACACAACTGAACTACGTCTTTGTGGTCGATTCGGGTGGCCTGAAGACTGAATGTCTTGACATTCTATTATTTAAACACAATTCAGTGGTACAAATATCATTGAAGAATACCGTCGTTATCCTTTGATTATGTCACCGATTTCAATCTCTGATGTCACGTGTTGTTCCTTCTGTCTCACCTGTTTCTGCCACACCTCAGCGGTTCCCCAGTCTCCGTCGGTTCAAGATGTTGTCGAAACAGACGTTGATAATTAACTGTACGTCTCATAGTTACTGACTTATCTTTGTTTTCTCGAAAGTTTAATTGGTCTCTGAAATTAAACTAAAACACTTTTTTCGAACCTTCGTTAGTAAAGAGAGAACACAAACAATGGACACTCGAATATGTCACGTTTATAATTGATCCCTCTTGGACATTGATACTTTACGACACATTAAGTTCTCCTGTGGGTATCGTGTGTCAACGATCTTCTGTCTAGGAAGGTGACTAGTAAATTGTAAGTGTTTTATATATATATATATTGTTTTGACTTTAACCGTAGATACCAATAATTTTGTGTTTTCGTGATTTTCAGACCAGAAAAAAAAAACAAAGGTAAAGAATTTACTTAATATTTTGTGTTAGGGTTAAAATTGTCAATTTTTTTATTAGAATGATCTATACATTAGTTCACGAAACTACCCATTTATATAGTCGGATACCTTAAAAAAAGGGGTTCTACAAGAACTTTAAAAAACCTTGTTATAGGTTAGTATAAAAGAATACTAACAGTACCTGTGTTGTTGGATTACTGACAGTTGAAAGTCAAAACAAACAACGTAAGGTTTCAGTGACATACTATAAATTCGTATATACTATAACTTGTGTTCGTAAGAAGGATTTTGTTATAATTCTAATGATACGACTCTCAAGTGTCAAGATATTGTTAAAATGTAATTTGTGAGTTTTGTAACATGTTGGTATCTATAAACACTCGTCAGAGTTCTTTTATGACATTAAACCATACAATTCCGTAGAAGTCGGTTGTATAATTCTTCAAGACTTATAGAGAACGTTGTTTTCTGTAAATTATAAACTTATAAACTATAAAAGTTCTTTAAAGTTTTCAGTGAATTTTTATTCTTATGGTATTAAACACTTTAACACAAGGATTTGTAAGAAGATGTAAGAATGGTGTATTGAATGGATTTTAGTTCTATGAGTAGGATAGTCATAGTTTCTATAGATAAATTTTTTTTCCCTAAATGTAATTTATACTACTATTTGGGACATAAATTTGTTCCCGGAGGGTTGTCAAAGAGTGTGCATAGACACTCCATCCAATGTGGGTATAAAATATCTACTTTTGTAATTTACTCCAATTTACTGGACGACGACGGTGTCGTCGGTTTGACTCTTAGTCTAAGGTTTAATCTAAAACAAGAAACGAGACGTAATAAAGAAAGGAAATGTTTGAAAAATTTCCCAACTTTATATTTCTAACGATAAGTAACGAAAGTAAAATTTTGGTACTCTTCCGTCGGTTGAAAATGGTTCCACTGAATTTTTCACTTCACTGTGTCTGTCTGTGTCGATCACCTGTTAAAGACTGTTACTGTCACTCCGGACCGGTTTCCTTGGGTTTGTGTTTGTCCGTTTCTGTTTGGTACACTGACGCCTGTCTGTTCATTTTTACTCCCCTTAATCCCTTTTTTATGTCAAATTTATGCAACAATTGATTAATAATAAGGATGTTAAATTCTTTCTTCCGTGTTAATTAATTCCACAAAACGAAAAAAATCACCCTAGATAAAGAGAAAAGGTGGAATCCTTTGGTAATGGACAGATCTTTTTACCAAAAAGAAACATTGTTTTAAATTTTTCCTGAAAATGAACACTTTTTACGTTCGAATTTAATTGTCGTTTTTTACTTGACACGTCAAGAGGAACCCATCTTACAAGGATAAGGAAGGAACTTTAATATTTGGTTGTGTTTCATCGTTTGGACCTTAATTTTTTAAGTGTAACATACTTGGAACAGTTTTAAGATATATACAAATTTTCACAACAGTACGATCTTACAGGATATTCGTGAAGTGAAAAAGGAGGTTTCTCGAAAGATGCGATCCTAAAGGAATTAACGTGAAAAAGTTTACATTGAATTTAAATGTATGGGACAAACAGGTCTATTTTAGTACTCGATGAAGGTATTGTAGACTTGACGAAATATATATTTGTCATCAGTGTCTTTCAGTGTATGTGTTGGTACCGACGTTTGACCGTAACGACACGTTCCGACCGTCATTTGTGACTGAGTGTTTTAATTATGTCAGGGTGTTAGACTAGTGAAGATCTGAGTCGGACTAAGAATAATCCAATACCGACTTTTTCGACTTAATTTTGAATTAGATCAGATGTGACACCCAGGACAAGAAGTACAATAATGACAAGTCACCGTAGTATACGTAATATTAACATATACCTATTCCGACCATTCCTACGGTCGTTGAACATATTTATTCTATATGAGAATTTTCGAGTTTGTATTTAATGTAAAGTTTAAAGATATTCCAGACCTTCTTAGACATAGTTCGACTATTATGAACCATCAAACACTTATCTTTATATGAGATACTCTTATCATAGAATAGTAGATTATACGTATACTTTACTTTTTAATGGTTAAACATATACTTTAAATCTATTCGGATTAAATCTAATTATCATTTTTTAATACTATTAGATTCTATCCTCAATCCCGACCGAAATGAAAAATTTCTTCGTGACACGACATTCTTAGTGTATTTATTTCCTTCTTAGTACCGGATTTTTCAAAGAAGTCATCAAAATTCGTGGGAGTTATTGAATTTTCATGAATTGTTTTTAGTTATATATTAGTATTTATGTAGATCAATCATGTTAGTTGAGTAAGATTATTTGATTTTTTATAATTCTGATGAAGTACAGTGAGATTCTGAACTTTCGTTACGCAGACACAAATAAAAATAATGAATCGATGATTCTACAAAGTCACTAAGTCTGACAAAGGGGGTTCCCTTTCCCCCGTGTATTTCACTAGTAGTAACTTGTAATATATCGTAATTTCGAACACTTTTCGAAAGACCAGGACGAAAGAGTAAACCTTTTAGTAATTGTGTGTTCCACTAACATTACATAACTTATTCAATTATCTATACCTCCCAGAGACCTAGATTTCACTGTACTTTCAGCGAGTCAGCACAGGTTGAGACGCTGGGGTACCTGCTATGACAGGTTCTTTAAGAGGTCCGGTCTTATGACCTCACCCATCGGAAAAGGAAGAGGTCCCCTAGAAGGGTTAGGTCCCTAACTTGGGTCCAGAGGACGTAACGTCCGTCTAAGAAATAGTCGACTCGGTGTTAGTGGTAATTTTACATACCTTGTGAAGGTAGTGAGGTTTAAACAGTAGAAAACGAAATACCGTTCATGTGTATGTACGATAATTATAAAATTGTATAAACCAAAAGACCTACTAAAACAGTAAACATAAGATCCCCCCGTCGACACAAATCTTTTTGTAAGTTCATACATAGAAGTTTTATGGAGCGGTTCGTTTATATCTAGTAAGTGTAATCATATGTTAGAGAGTCGTACATTTTTCACTTGCGATTATGTTTAGTATACTTTTCCGTCTCCTCTGTTAAAATTTCGAGTTTCCATTGGGTCTCCAGAAAGTTAGATAGGGAAGGTGAAGTCTCCAATATGTTTACTCTGGGTTGTGTCCTACACTGAATGTTTAACGTGTCTAGGGAGTAGGTCTTAAAATCTCAGAGACTCTAGATAATGAAAATTTTTCATGTAAGAGATAAATTTTTCAGTGTCTCACTGTTTTCATAGTCCATTTCTTTACGGTTTTACTTTTGCACCTCCAGAAAATTTTTCTTTATTTTTGTCTGTTTTGACACTCACAGATCGTAAATCTATGAATCTAAAGTGTCAGTAATTGTTCTAAAATTTAATAATTAGTCACTTCTCTGTTTCTACGTCACGGATACCTTCCGTCTAAGGTTCTAGTAAATCAAATATTTTAGCTTCCATGTAACGAATCTAATTAAGTTATTTTACATGTAAAAGTCTATTTAGGTTTATCAGTTTCTTAGACATTGTCAACAGATACTAATAAAAGAGTTAATACAGAGTAGATTATATTTTTAGTTAAACATAAGGGACTCATGTTTGACCGATCCCTTATTCTCTTTCGTTCGGGTCCTAATACATTGACAGTGTCCTTTGGATAAACGTCTTTCCTTTCCCCTCTTGACAGATATGATGGATATCGGTTAACGGACTGTACCTTATGACAATGAAGGCTTATTAAATCCGAGGACCTAAGAGAAATGCCGATCGTCCATAGTTCCTTACGTTTGTGGTCTCCAATGTTTTCACACAGTTTTCAGACAACTAGTTTTGTTTTCGGGTTGAACATTATCAGAACGGAGGGTGGGATGTATATATTAGACCCTACAACAAAAAAGGAAGTAACTTCTTATTGGCCTTAATCTAGATTTAAACCACAGAATATATTTTCACAAGTCTTTTGCAAGTGACTAATGTGAAAGACTTTCTTCCTTAGTTTCGATAACTGAGTAATGGGTAACTCGGTTGCGTAATCAGTGATCAGAGAATGTGGTAAAAATCTTCATTAGAATAAATTCCAAAAAGTCAATAGGTAAGTTGTGTTTTTTCTTATTTAAAACGAGAGGTGTTTTATGGTTTGGACTAATTCTGTTAGTTTCACGATATTTTATTCAACATCCGTACGTTTTAAGGTGATTGGGTCACAAGCGAGTTCTAATTTTATTAAGACTAAAACTTAGTCTAAGAGAGGTTGTTGACTATTCCCGTTTACTTTAGAATTAAACATAGATGGATTAATACCGTTGGACCATTTATCAAAAGAATTTTAGTATAAAAGACTTATACGAAAAGGGGGGTCCCTTATCATTCAAATTTTGTCACAAATTTAATTAAACCTGTTTCGTCCTAATTTGTTTAAATTTACTAAAAGAAAAGGGTGTCTTCCTGACCAGTTTCAGAAATTACCAGTGTAACTGAAACAGTAGAAGTTCGTCCTTTCATTGTACAAAGTAAATAGTCTGAACGAGTTACTTTGGGAGAAAAACGTCTCGTAGAGTGTCTTACGTCAAAGTCTTTACGACAAGATCTTGGTGACACCTGAGGTAAAAGTACTATATCGGCTCTGAAATAGACATCGGATTATTATCTCAAGAGGGAGTTTTAGTATTGTACTTCTTTCACAAGGATGGGTGCCAGACAGATGGTGTATGGTGTAGGTGTGAGTAGGTCCAATGTTCTGACTTTGTACCCTTAAATCGTTGACTAAGAAAGGGAGCGGGACATACTCGTCGTTTCTCTAAGATACTTTTACAAGATCTGGATAATACGACCTGACTCGGAGGACATTAGAAGAGAGACGTCTGGTTACAAAATGTGGTAGATGTAAGTGTCTTCTCGACAGAGATTTTTGGAGTCGTGTGTTCTTGGGTTTGACACTGGGAACCAAGAGACTTTTGTGCATCGATAGCTTTACATCTATAAGTATTTATGACCGTTCTTACTTTTTTATCATATCAAATTGAAATTTTTTGTATTGGTATATTTCGTTAAAATTATACAAAGATTGTAGACTAAGTAATTTGATTCCTTCAATTTTACGGTGACCTAAGGAAGGATGACAAAGAGACGGAAGTTTTAATAATCCCTAAAACAGTAACCTTCATTCCTCAGTCTAATTAAATAAAACTTCCAGTAGGGTAATTGTCCGTTTATAATACTCCACCGGGACACAAAGGGTTTTCTCCATAAATGTGTAAGCAACCCCGGTTTTAAAACGGTCTACATATATGTGTAGTTCTAATTACGTCGTCCTGACGAATAGGGATATTTTTATATGTGTTTTTTCAAATAAAACTACGGTGATCTACCGTTAGAAAGTTTCCAAATTTAAAAATTTTGTGGAATTGACGTTGGGGTGAGAAAGAGTTTAACGGTTTGTTCCTAAGGAACATGAAACTATAATTCAGTATGACTTTTCAATACATTATGGTAAAAAATTTCAAGACCATTTGTTATAATACACTGTGTGACGTTTGAGGACTGAGTTTTGGGAAATTTCTGTCTGTATGAACAGAAAGGGTTTGTGTTCTCTTTAAACCAAATTGTAAGAGTAAACGAAGGACCATCTTTTGTAATAAAAAAAACCGTTTCTCTCTCTTTAGACAGTTCCTTCACAAGTGAAAAACAAAAGTTCTCGAATTAGTGAATTAGTAAAGATCCCATTCAGTCCACTTACTCTGACAATTAATGTTATATAACTTGTTCTACTTATTTATGTTTAATCTATTTAATATGTATTAAATTTTTAATTTATAAAAAAAAAAATGATTTTGTCTTATAGTAGTTACCCGATAATAGATGGGACGAAAAATATATCCCAAAAAAAAAAAAAATTCGGAATTTTTTTGAACGTGTTTCGGTTTTTCTTTTTCAAACCAAAAAGAAATTTTCGTGACCATATGTTTATGTATATTAGATATATACATTTGTTGTGTATATAAATAAGTTCTCTCTTAAAAAAACTTACAAATTCCGAAGGGACGGGATTGTCCAAGTTGTCACTTCCAGTGTTCGGATGGTTCGAAACCTTCATGTGTTTTCGGGAATCCCGGTCTTGTCACAAAGTTTAACCTACCGATCGTTGGTTCTACATCTTGTTTCTTTCTCTTGGTCTCTCCTAAAGTTTTGCTTCAGGTAGTCGGTGATTCCTAGTTTGTCGTTTGTTTCTGTTTCCACTAATCCCTTCCACTCCCTCACCCCACTGATGTCGTTGTTTGAGGACCACTCATTATCCGTACTGCCTACGTCTTCCTGTCCGTGTGCGAGGAGTGGTCGTGTGCGTCCTTCTCTGGTTTCTGTTCTCAGAGAGGTTCCCTGAGAGTTATCAAACGAAACAAAGTAAATTGATAAAGTAGTACGAGCCACCTCATGTTTTTATTTATGTCACCTTTTCTTGAACTCTTTCCATCTAAAACTTCCGTACAACATTTTACTATGTACAAATACTTTTTCTGTTTTCAACATTAAGGTCTACAAGGTCATGACTCATCTTGGAACTTCCGAGAATATATACAATAAGTCCTTTTAGAGTTCTATTTTGGAGACCAACCAATATCGACAAAACTTCCTTGGACCTTTACTGGTAGTGACCAAAGTCCTGGTGCCGGGAAGACAACTTGTGACCCGTTATAGACGTCTTTGACTATCATCTTAAACCAAGATTTTAAACCCCCTCCCCCTCGACCGAGAATTCTAAAGTTGTAAATTTATGATAGAATGATTATAAATACAATAAAAATTTAGAACACGTATTTGTGTCGAATTTCGGACGACTTTAAATCCTTCGTTTGACCTAAATGGATGTGATTTGTCATTTCGTTCTACAACGGTTTGATGGACAACTGACTCTGCCAAGTGGTCACTTCCATATAATTAGTAGACATCACTTAGGTGTTAAAATCCAATTGTTATTATAAGTAGTCACAAGTGTATAATTTCTATGACGGATACACTTAAATATTATCCGTCTTGTCTTAATGTCTACAGATGTCTTTTATTTTACAGTCTGGAAAAGAAAAGTCATTTAAAGTCTCCATGACACAGGGGACTTCTGTCAGTGCCGGGAATTGGTCATCAAGTCTCATACACTATAGGTATTCATTTTATTATTAAATTTCTTATATAGACTAAAAGTGTCACGTTATTGTCTTTTTTTTGATCCCTTTCTAGTAGTCGCACGATTTCATCACTAGTCTGACCGTGTGTAAAGTTTTTTTAGGTACCACACTGATGGGTCCGCTCCACTCTGTCTCCTGCTGTACGAAGGCCAGTTCCTCGGGCACTCTCTCGGTCTCTCACTTACCGGGAGGCGTCAATGTCTTAGGTTTGACCTGGCACCGGACACATTCGGTCGTCGTCTTGTCCTGGCGACTCCGCAACTCCTTGGTCTGGAGACGAGGTGGTGGAGTAGACTTTACCTGGTTTCTTCTCGTTAAATGTACTTGTCACATAAGCGGGGTCGGGAAGGATACTCCCATAGAATAAGTCTTATAATTCACTTGTGTAGACTCGATTCCCGTAGGACCCTCGGTTACAGTACAACGTCCCAAAATCCTCATCCCCACCGTTTTTGAAAAGGGAGGGTGTTGACACTTTCTGTAGTGGTAGGTTGTCATTGTGCCGGTGTCAGATTTACACTACTGATTTAGGAAGAGTTGTATGACAAACTGTCGTTGACACTTCAGTTTAAAAGGAGTATGGGAAAATAGACTTCTTTCGTGTGGAAACCTCCTAATAAAAGAACGTCACATAGTTGTTGTTATTTTTTATTCTATTTTTGTCTTTAATGTTAACGTGTCTAAGAAGTCTCTTGTGACGTTAACGGACCCCCTTCCCCGTTTCCTTTAGAACAATTTTTACGACTAAGGGTCAAGGGGTTCCTGGGTAGAGGTCTCTAAGTCTAAACGATCCAAACCCTCTCAAGGGTTCTTAGACGGAAAATCATTCTTGAGACCCATGAAAACTATTTCCCTAAGATCCCTGGTATATCTGTGTCGATATCAACTACCGTCAAATTCTTATTTGACAACTTTTGTCGAAGGAATTGAGACTTAAGTCAAAAGGAGACTAAGGCAGGTCGTCACCTGGGAACCAAATAAGACGAGTGTAGGGTGACCCCGGAGACTCGTCTTATTCGTGTAAACGAGTCGGTTCATACTGAGAGCTGAGTATGATCTAGGAACCTGTACTGGTGAGAGGGACTGAGGAAACGGAGAACCTACCGGTACCCGTATTTTAGGTTGGGTTTAGGGTCCTCTCCGGATAGACCTGTGGTACCGGTGGATTCTATTTTCTTCGATTAGTTGTCCCTTAAAATCTATAATATTACGAATGACCATTTTATACTTTCCTCTTCACACTGTTTCTTGGATTAAGTCGATTGACATCCATTAATAAAGGAATAAGAAGGAATAAAAAGAGGTGTCAGTTATGAAGTTTACTGGAAAAAAAAATTTACTCCTTCGTAAAGAGGTCTTCTTCACGATCTAATCTCTAAAAGGAGTAGAAGTTAGGAAAAACAAAGTGAATGTAAGAATCAATTTAGATCTAATGATTTTTGGTCATATCTTCTGATGGGTGGTACAGAAACTCTACTAAATTGTAGAACAGTTGATCACGGTTCAAAATAGAAGAGTCTCGAGTACGAACGTACCGAAGGAATGGTAGTTACGAAAATTTCAGGTTTTCTATCGAAGATAACAGTTGGTCCATGTCGACATTCGAGTAAAAGTGTATTAACGGTCAGTGACCTAAAGAAGAAGAATGTGCATCTACCATACGTAAGTGATGGATTTTACTTTTTAGAAATACCTTTTTGTAAGTTTTATTTTTTGATTTTATAAAGGTAATAAAAATAACGTTTCTTATTACAGATTTGTTTATTAACCTTTCCCACCCCATCTCTTGTTTAAAGACTTACTAACAAAAAATGTAATGTATCATCAAATCATAAATAAATTAGGGGTGATTGTCATGACACACCCCTTGACGATGGGTGGCGCCATAAGAACTGACCTCTTAAGGTACCTGTCTCCCCGGACCGTCCGATGTCAAGTACCCCAGCGTTTCCCAGCCTGTACTGACTGACTGAAAGCGAAAGTTGTCATGACACATGTCGTTAATTTTAACTTTCCCTTGAGTCTCTGAGATTCTCAGATCGGAAGAAAGGTCTGTGCGGAGGTGAGATTTGGTATAAAACCGACGGTTTTATAAAACCAAAGGGACAGAGTTAAACTTATGGAAATTAATACTTATATCTTGTCTGTCTTTTTCCTCTATATTGTACAATTACCAAACTTAGTCCGTGACAATTTTCCATGACAGTGTTTCAAATTCATAGTATCATTAGAACACTCCTTCCATAATAAACGGAAAACTCCTATTATTTTGACGTTGAGTCTATTTCTTCTAAGATCAAAAGTTTTATGAAATAGTTTAATCAAGGTTTTTAAAGAGTTATTCCTGAAAATTTCTGTGATTGCACAAAAAATTGATTGATTTATTTTGACAAGTCTTTTCCCTCTAGAAAGAATTTACCATAATTCCTTTATAATAACAAATAAGGGAGTAACGAGTCAACCATTTCGTAGACGGACACTACGTTCTCTGGGGTCAAACTAAGGACCCAGTCCTTCTAGGCGACCTCTTCCCTATCCGATGGGTGAGGTCAGAAGAACCTGAAGGGAACACAGAGTCGACCATTTCTTAGGTGGACGTTACACCCTCTGGACCCAAACTAGGGACCTAAGCCTTCTAAGGGACCTCTTCCCCTTCCAACGACGACGACGATTCAACGAAGTCAGCACAGGCTGAGACACGCTGGGGTGTCTGCCGTCGGGTGATCCGAGGAGACAGGGACCCTAAAAGGTCCGTTCTTATGACCTCACCCAATGGTAAAGGAAGAGGTTACGTACTTTCATTTTTCACTTTCACTTCAACGAGTCAACACGGGCTGAGAATCGCTGGGGTACCTGACGTCGTATGGTCTGAGGAGAGAGGTACCCTAAAAGGTCCGTTCTCATGACCTCCCCCCACGGTGACGGAAGAGGTTCCCTTTCCGATGGGGGAGGTCATAAGACCGGACCTCTTAAAGTACCTGACATATCAGGTACCCCAATGTTTCTCAGTCTGTACTGACTCGTTGAAAGTGTTAGTGATAACAAATAAGTAAGGTATATGTTTATTACTTTATTTTTGTACAGTTTACTTATAAATGTTCCATACAGACTCATACAAAAAGAAGGGAATTTTCATGTAAGTGTCAGGAGTTCTTTCCTTATTCTGATTTTCTATGAACTCTTTCTTTTTGTCTAGGGGGGTGTATATCAGTTTATCTTAACTTTACTTAAACTCATGATTATTTTTTGTTTTTTTTATGATTATTTCGTTTTACACCCTACTCTCATTGTTTTTATGTAGTGTTGATTCCTGATTTTTATGATCGGTTTACCCTTTAAAAGAGTTGAATGTCTTTTCATAAACAAATGATTTATTTGTACGGGACTACCATATTACACATAGTTGATGAACACGATGTCGACGACCGTTTTTTTGTTTGTTTGTTTGTTTTTTTGTTTTGTTTTGTTTTGTTTTTTGGGACGAGAATTTTTCTGTCTCTTTCCATTTTTATATAATAGAAACTTCTGTGTACTGAAGACAGTACTATGTACGATTTTGTCCACCTGATAAAAGAGTTCCCTAAAGTTCAACTAATTTTGGTACAAAGAGTCGGTTCTTACGATAAGAGATTAACTTTTTATATATCCATGGGTTGTAGTTGTCAAGAAGTAGGAATGTTTCTAAACAAAACAAAACTTACGTATACCATGTAATAACCTTTCTTATCCTAAATAGTCGGGTAAATAAATAACTCTGGTGATTTAAGTGTAGTTTTGGTTGAAAAATAACTAAAATCATAAGTTAAGTCGTGGAGTCTGTCCGAATGATCTGTCTTTTACCGAAGATGTTTACTAGAAGTATCTAATGTTAAAGGATGGAAGGTAAGTTTTAGGTCGACGAAGTATCGAGCCATTTGAAGTCGGTATTACAGTATGCCAAACGAAACTGAAGCCTAAGGTTCTACGGTGAACCGAAAAAAGTGTCGATTTCTAAACCCGAATCAACATAAGTCACGTAGGTCACCTGTAGCACGAAACCCCGACAGACGATATTCTCCACCGTAGGAAAGACCTACTCCAAAGTCCGGACCCCCTTATACGTACCATGATAGTAGGTATTTTCTTGGCCATCCCCCTGATCTCCGCTCCATCTTGAGTGACCGAACCAAGTAATAAGAGGCTAACAGTTACTATTCTACTATTCGGTGACGTTCGACCAGAACTCCCAGTGGTGATATATTTGACAAGTAATGAAGACTAAGACATGTGAGTTTAAAAAGTGTGTGAAGAAAGTGTCGGAGTAGTAGTTACTGCAATCGTAGTATCCTCCCCAGAAGTCCTTTATTCATTGACCCGTTTAGAACAAATTTGGTAAGTACGAGAGATCCTTTCTATGGTGTTATGTGATAACATTCTTGTACGAAACCGTTCAGGGTTTATTAAATCTGTACCCCGTTATGTTATATAGTCTTAGTCTTTCTGGACCCAGAGATCAGTGAATGATTGATACCCTGGGAATCCATTCAAGTAATTGGGAACGAGATCTCATTGATACTAATAAGTCTGAACCCATAAAATGACTATAAAAGTGTTTTTCTCTATTTTATTCAGACAGTGAAGTTTCCTTTGTTGACCGTCATAAACCACGGGGACTACTTTAAGTTCGAAAGTTCATTTTACAATCTTAAGTCGAATATTGTCTTAGGATATATATATATCTTAACATATATTGTCTTATTAAATATATACAAAGGTATTCAAACTGTCCAAGAGTTATAAATTCTCTGAAAAGATGAAAATCTCACTTCTCCTATTACTGATACTAAACTATCAAATATTACTTTATACAATGGTAAGACTGGTGGTCCGATAGAGTGATTGGGTTATAAAAGGTATACTGGTTACGTTCTACGATGTATTAGTATGTGCCCGTCTTCGAGGTGAGTTTTCCGTTTTGTCTGGACACCTAAAGTCACATTATTTCATGTTTTCAATTGACCATACAAAAGACTAAACTATAACGTTAATTGTATAATTCGAAACTAAATTATAGTTTCCTTTTATAGATTGATACACTTTCTGATACTCTTACAAGGAGGGAAAAGGTCGTTATAGACTCTAGTCTATACAAAGGATGTGAAGTTGATTATGTTGTGTAACGTTGTCTACTTACTTCTTCATCCATACTTTTGGATCGACGACAGAGACTATTTGTCCTAAACTTTTTACATTTTATAGGAGTTATTTTAAGATCGTTAATCTTAGGTTGTTGTGTAATTTTTCTAGTATGTGGTACTGGTTCACCCGAAATAGGGTCCCTACGTTCCTAAGAAGTTATAGGCGTTTAGTTAGTTACATTAAGTGGTGTAATTGTTCAACTTTTTATTTTCGGTATACTAATAGAGTTATCTACGTCTCTTCCGGAAACTGTTTTAAGTTGTAGGTAAATACTATTTTTGAGAGGTCTTTCGTCCTTATCTTCCTTGTATGGAGTTGTATTATTTTCGATATATACTGTTTGGGTGTCGTTTGTAATAGGAGTTACCACTTTTTAACTTTCGTAAAGGGGATTTCAGTCCTTGTTCTGTTCCCACGGGTGAAAGTGGCGATGATAAGTTGTATCAAGACCTTCAAAACCGGTATCGTTAGTCTTGTCTTTTTCTTTTCTTTAGGTTTAACCTTTTCTTCTTCATTTTGAGAGTAATAAACGTCTACTGTACTAGGAGATGTACCTTTTGGGATTTCTGAGGTGGTCTTTTAATGATCTCGATTAGTTACTTATATCATTTCAACGTCCTATATTTTAGTTGTGTGTCTTTAGGGAACGTAAGGATATGTGCTTATTACTCTTTCATCTTTTTCTTTAATTCCTTTGTTAAGGTAAGTGGTAACGTTGTTTTTCGTATTTTATGAATCCTTATATAGATGGATTTCTTTGATTTCTGGATATATATCTTTTGATATTTTGTGACTACTTTCTTTAGTTTCTCCTGTGATTATCTACCTTTTTATATGGTACAAGCACCTAACCTTCATAATTATATCACTTTTACTCATATGATGGGTTTCGTTAAATGTTTAAGTTACGTTAGGGATAGTTCGATGGTCACTATAAAAAGTGTCTTGATCTTGTTTATTAAAGTTCTAAACATACCTTTATGTTTTTTGGAGCTTATCGGTTTCGTTAGAACTCTTTCTTCTTACCTTGACCTCCTTAGTTGAACGGACTGAAGTCCGAGATGATGTTTCGGTGTCAGTAGTTCTGTCATACCATGACCGTGTTTCTGTCTGTATATCTAGTTACCTTGTTTTATCTTTCGGGTCTCTATTTAGGTGTGTGTATACCTGTGGAATAGAAACTGTTTCCTCCGTTCTTATATGTTACCTCATTTCTGTTAGAGAAATTGTTCACCACGACCCTTTTGGCCAGTTGGTGAACATTTTCTTACTTTAATCTAGTGAAAGATAGTGGNCGAGTTAAGGTCTTTTTATTTGCTGGGTTAGTTTTTTACCCGGTTTCTTGATTTATCTGTAAAGAGGTTTCTTCTGTATGCCTACCGATTGTTTGTGTACTTTTCTACGAGTTGTAGTGAGTAATAATCTCTTTACGTTTAGTTTTGGTGTTACTCCATGGTGAAGTGTGGTCAGTCTTACAGACACTAGGTTTTTAGACGTTCGTTATTTACGACCTCTCCCACACCTCTTTTCCCTTGGGAGGATGTGACAACCACCCTTACGTTTGATCACGTAGGTGATACCTTTTGTCACACCTCTAAGGAATTTTTTAACGTTTGTCTTGACGGTATACTGGGTCGTTAGGGTGACGACCCGTATGTGTGGCTCCTTTGGTCTTAACTTTCTCTGTGTACATGGGGTTACAAGTAACGTCGTGACAAATATTATCGGTCCTGTACCTTTGTTGGATCTACAGGTAGTCGTCTACTTACCTATTCTTTCGACACCATGTATATGTGTTACCTCATAATGAGTCGGTAATTTTTCTTATGTAAACTTAGTCAAGACAACTCTACCTACTTTGACCTCGGCTAATATGTCTCACTTCATTCGGTCTTTCTTTTTGTAGTTATGTCATATGATTGTGTATATATACCTTAAATCTTTCTACCGTTACTACTGGGACATACGTTCTGTCGTTTTTTCTGTGTCTACACATATCGTCTGAAAACCTGAGACACCCTCTCCCTCTCCCACCCTACTAAACCCTCTTACCGTAACTTTGTACATATGATAGTACATTCTTAACTTAGTGGTCAGATACAGACTACGTCCTATGTCGTACGAACCCCGACCATGTACCCCTACTGGGTCTCCCTACAACACCCCTCCCTCCACCCTCCCCCCAAGTACAACCCTAGTGTACATGTGGGCACCACCTAAGTCCAGTTACATACAGCTTTGGTCATGTCATAACATTTCATTTTATTTCATTTTTTTTTTTTAGTCAAACGTAATAATTTTTTTTTTTTTTCTTTTTACATTTTATTACCATGAGAACAGTAGTATAAAACAAAACCTTTTATTCCAATAAAAAGTATCCTCTGTAATAAGTCTTATTGTACATTATGCAAATGATAATAAAAATTCACTTAATTGATAAATTTTTTAAAAAGTGAAAACTAAAGATTATACTTTAACTATTTTTATTGGACGTAATTTTTTTTCTGGGGGGGTCTCAGGAGCTAAAATTCTGAACCCCCCGTCCATAAGTTTGGGTTTGTAAACTCTTGGATCAGAGAATCTAGAATAAAAGTGTGATAAGGTCGGGAAATGTGTACAAATGATGACTGTGGGATCTTATAGAGTAGGGAAAAGTAAATTGATTGTATATGATAGAGAAGTCCTGACACATTGGTAACGATGTCCCATTTGACCCGTGAGGGATTCGATTTAAGTCTAGCCATATATCCTGTATCATACCATTTTTACATGTGAGTAAGTGTGTCTCTAATGTAAGATCGACTTTTGTCTGATTTGTTTATGAGAGTTTTTATTTGTGTCTTAATGTTTATGTGTTTGTGTTTTTGGGACACTATTTTTAATGCTCACTTTTCGTGTTCCATTTTATTCTCACATATTGAGTCTTACCCTCCACTCACGAATTCCTTCGGTGAGAGTTATTATAAATTCGTCTTTAGTCTTGCTAATCTTCAGTCGATTCGTCTCGACCCCTTATCTATAAGGGTCGTTTTGTTTGTTATATACGTTTCTAAGACTCCAATTTTTTTTTTTCGAAAGGATACAAGTTCCTTGACTTGACTCCGGTCTTAGTACTTTAGTATTATTCAATGACCAACCTCACCGTTTTCTATAGTCCAAAAAGACTGTCGACATCCGATATTTTTGCTAAAACCTTGACTTGGATACCAACTACTATTATTATTTCCACAATTTCTTCGTCCCCACTGTACTAGATTAAACGTAAGACACTTCTAGTAAGACGAACACTATTTCATTGACTTAACTTTTCTAATTATTACTACTCCTCCTTCTACGATCACGTCATCAGGTTCACTCTTTACTACTACACGGTACAGAACACCTATATATGTCTCCACTTTGAAGATGTCGACGATCATTTACTATGATAATATCGTGAGTATGAAAGAGTGTCAACAATGTCTGAAAATATGATTTGACTCTCGAGGAACTTTGTCCCTGGTACGAAATAAGTGGAGACAAAGTCATCGGTCATGTCTCGTTTACGAGTTATTTCCGCCTTACTACTTATCTGTTTCTTCATTTTTCACTTAAGTAATTTTATAAATTAACGATATAGTACTATTATTATTCGTGATTTATTTGTAAACCCGAAGGGTCCACCACGGTCCCCATTTCTTGGGCGGACGGTTGCGTCCTCTACATTCTCTACGTTAAAGTCAGGGACCCAACCCTTCTAGGGGACCTCTTCCTATACCGTGGGATGAGGTCATAAGAACGAACCTTTTAGGACACCTGTCTCTTCGGACCGCCTGATGTCAGGTAACCAAGTGTCTCAGTCTGTGCTGACTCCACTGGCTCGTGATGGTCGTGTTTATTTGTAAATCACTAGTTTACTGGTCCTTCATGATTAAAAAACTTTTCGTTATTATATTTTTTTATTTAACGATGTTTAGATCGCAAAAATTTTGTAGTTTAAAACTTTATCCCATCTATTTGTGAAAACCTATTTGAGGTTTTTAAGTAAGAAGATAATTTCGTTACTCTAATAATCGTCTTTGACAGTTATAATTGAAAAAAGTCTTGAGACCTTTAATTGGTTTCCGAACATTATTAGACTCCTCACAAACAAAAAAATTTTTTACCAACACAGAATCATTCTTGTCACTCTAAACACTGTGAAAGTCAATGGATTATAGGTAAAGGAGAAGGGGTAAAGATACCGACGGAACTTTTGGTTGTCGGAGTGTTAGTAAAATTGGGGGTTTTGGTCGTGGATCTTGGTGACTCTCCGTTTACCCCTCTTGTCTGAATCTCAAGAGGTTTTCAGGATAAAGGTCTCTTTACAGTAATAATCTGTCCCGACCGTCTAGAGACCTTTGGAGAAGACAGTTCGGGACAGAAGTAGACTGGACTGGATCGTAAGGTAGACGTTTGTCGGAAAACAGGTCTTGTGAACAGTCTTTGTTGGTCACCGTTGACAGATTGTAGGGTCGACGGTTTTGTCGTTTTTTTCTTAACCTCGTTTGTTCTTCGACTAGTTTTGGGAACTTTCCTTTTCAATCCATGATTCAAAGTGTCCCGAGGTTTTAGTGACGGCTACCACTGACGTCGGTACTTTAATTCTACGAATGAGGAACCTTCTTTTCAATACTGGTTGGATCTATCCTATAAGTTTTCGACTCTGTAATGAAACGGCTGATTCCAGGCAGATCAGTTCCGATACCAAAAAGGTCATCAGTACATACCTACACTCTCAACCTGACACTTCTTCCGACTCGCGACTGCTTAACTACGCAAACTTGACACCATAACCTCTTCTGAGAACTCTCAGGGAACCTGACGTTCCTCTAGGTTGGTCAGGTAAGACTTCCTCTAGTTGGGACCCTAAAGAAACCTTCCTTACTACGATTTTACTTTGAGGTCATGAAACCGGTGGAGTACGCTTCTCAACTGAGTAACCTTTTCTGAGACTACGACCCTCCCTACCCCCGGCCTCTTCTTCCCCTGCTGTCCCCTACTCTACCGACCTACCGTAGTGCCTGAGCTACCTGCACTTAGACTCACTTGAGGCCCTCAACCACTACCTGTCCCTCCGGACCGTACGACGCTAAGTACCCCAGCGTTTCTCAGCCGGTGCTGACTCACTGACTTGACTTGACTTCAAAGTATCCTCAGGAATTTTATGAGAATTTTAGGATCTTAAGTGTTTACGTCCTGACAACAAGTACGGGTTCTTTCGGGGACTAAAGAGTAGTGACTAACTGAGACTCCGAGATTCGATCTTCCTTAGTTCTGATTACGTCTCACTACTTGAAGAGTAATTTTACGGTTTCTGTGTGGGGTTGTTCCTGTGTCCTAGGGAGTCGTTTCCGACTCTCTGACTAATCTAGTTCCGGAAATTCCTTTAGAAAGAGATCGTTAATCGACTGGTAATTCGATTGCTTCGGCTCTGGAGTCACCGGTGGGAACTGTCTCTTATGTCTGAATTGATCAATTCATTTTAGTGATTCATTTAATCTCGGTGTTGTCACATGTTGTTAATGTTTAAGGTCCGTAGATACGTTCTCTTTATTTTTGTATACTGGTAAATTTTTATATATGTATTTACAAGTACCGTTGTAATATACTTGGTTTTAATCTTTGTTGAGTTTATAGGTTATTCATTATTTACCTATTTGTTTTACATCAAATAGATTTGTTGTCTTATAAAAAGTTCGTTTTGTAATCAATTCATGACTATAAGATGTGGTACTTTCTTGGAATCTTTGTACGATTTACTTTCTTCGGTCTGAGTTTTCCGGTGTACGACACTAAGATAAATATGCTTTACAGGTCTTCTCCGTTTAGGTATTCCTGTCTTTCATCTACTCACCAACAGTCCCCGACGTTCCTCCTCCTTCACTCATGTCTCGTAGAAACCCCCTACTCTTTTGAGACCCTAGTCTCTCACCACTACTGATATGTTGAAACACTTATATGATTTTTGGTGACTCAGTATGCTAAATTTCTTTGTTTGAATACCATACACTTAATATAGTTATTTTATTTACAAATTTTTTTTGTCTTTATTAATTTAAAAGTAAAGATTAATTAAGTCTTTTTCTTGGTGTCAAGGAGTATTATTATTGTCACGGTTAATTTTTCGGTGTGAAACCCTACTCCCCTCCTATTTAATCCACTAACCCTAATTGTATATGTGTCATGATATATATTTTATCTATTGGTTGTTCTTGGATGACATGTCATGTCCCTTGATATGAGTCATGAAACTTCATTGGATATTCCCTTTTCTTAGACTTTTCCTTCTATATATGTACACACATACACACACAGACACACACACACATTGGCTCAGTGACATGATATGTGAACTTTCATTGTGTTGTAACATTTGGTTGATATAAAATTATTTTTAATTTTTTTTAATTACTATTATTTCGTTGGGACTTGTACATTTTTTTTCAGTATGTGGGTCGAAAATTAAAATTCCTCAGTTAAAGATTTGCTCCATTCATCATTGGTCCTACAAGTACTTCAAAGTGGACTTTATTTTAGTTAAGTAAAGTCTACCCAATGATGTGTCGGAGGTCTTTGGCAGAAAGACAGTGACGACGGATTATGGACTGAAAATATATTCTGAATTCTGATTTACTCGATATTACTGAGGTTAGTTTAACATATTTAAAGTGTTACACGTGTTTGAAGAAATTCGCGTCGAGACGATTCAGTGAAGTCAGCACAGGTTGAGACACGCTGGGGTATCTGCCGTCGGGTGGTCCGAGGAGGCAAGGACCCTAAGAGGTCCGTTCTTGTGACCTCAGCCAACGGCAAAGAAAGAGGTTACGTACTTTCACTTTTCAGTTTCACTTCGGCGAGTCAACACAGGCTGAGAATCGCTGGGGTACCTGACGTCGGATGGTCCGAGGAGGGTACCCTAAAAGGTCCGTTCTCATGACCTCACCCCACGGTGACGGAAGAGAGATTCACGTCGATTTTCCAGGAATATATAAGTGAAATCCTATCATAATTACCGATTATAATGTACAACCCATAATAAGATTTTTAAACTTAATGTAATCTTACTTATAAACATCAAAGATTGTAAGTTGACACAGATCTGGATATCTTTATCATTTAAGAATACAAAATTGGATTCTGATAGGAGGGTTGTTTAGGTGGTATTTGCTGCATTGATTTCGTGTCACTCCATCCTTTATACGGTTATCGATCATTTGTTTCTTAGTCTTAAACACTAATCTGTCAACTTGAAGTCTAGAAAGTAAAATTGGTATTGTTGTAATTGTCGTTATGATTCGAATTTCGTGAATTTCTACACAAAGGACTTCTGTTACAGACAGAACGGATGGTTATAAGGGTCGTTAATCGTATCCTGGAACTTGTTTCGTCTACAATTTATTGACAATTCATTTGTTTTTACTAATTTACTTGTTTACTTATGTCTACGTAAAAGATTGGAGGTTGACGGATGGTAGAATTCTCTTTTTTTTATATACATGTTTTTATTTTCGTATGGAATGTCTATAACTCCCGAACCAAGATCTTGTGACGTTATTTCACTTATAACGTTATTTCGTTCGGTGGTTATAAAACCAAAGGGTGACGTATATTTTTAATACAAATATATTAAATATCTTATTCCCGAATAAATATCCTATTCCGGTTTTAACTACACACTAGATCATCCATTTCTCAATCCTAAGGAAGGGAGTCAGGAGTCTAAATCCATTGAGTAACCGAAAAAGAGACTGGTTGTTTCGTGTATAGTTCCATCAATTTTATCGTACGAACTTTTATATATATTTTAGAGAAAATGGACATTGACAAATTCGGTTACTTTGGAAAGTTTAAAATAATGATACCCCGAAAATACATCGTGAAATGTAAAAGTACAACGAATATCAAAATAAGATGAGTTTATTTACTTACAGTATTTTTAATACGAATCTCATAGACACCTGATAATTCAAACGTTTTTGTAATACGGGGGTTTTGTTGTATACATGGAATTAATTTTTTGTGAAATAACGATTTTTTACGATTGGTAGTAGTCTATTCTACTCCTAAGGTGTTTGGAAATTAAACTTTTTTTTTTTTTTATGTGTCACAGATGTGTCACGTTTTTTTCACTTCGTGTTATTTTGATCCATTCGGACATTGATATTTTCTCTTACAGCATCGTACTGTCTTTATATTGTAATAGTACCATACAACCTCTTTCCTACCTACAGTATCCTGACCACATCGTTATGCCTAATCGACTTCATCATGTCCAAGACTTTAGTCCGTTAAAGATTCGGGATGAAAACATTTTACTCTTATTGTTATCGATGGATAATTCTGAACCTTGAAGGGATCACCAGGTCACCAATTCTTAGACGGAAGGTTACGTACCCTGTACCTAAGTCAGGAACCAGGCCCTTGATTCCAGGGTGTGTGGTGTCTCGTTGACTCAGGTGTGTGTTGATCCTTTGGGCTCGTGGCGTTGATGACTCGGCAAAGCGATGTCGATCTCTCTTAGGACGCACAGTACTGCCTCTCGGGGACACGGTGTCGATTCCGTGTTTCGTCGGTCTTTCTCTCATTTATATATAACAAAGTTTTTTCCTTTATGATATTCGTAATTTTTCTTATTCTCGATGGACAATTCTTAGTTACGTTCTTTTATACAGTTCATAGATCGTTTTACGGACAATATATTTTAGTAAGTTATTTAATCACTGAGAAAGACAACTTCATATAAAACAGTTTACTTCTTAAAGGTTCGTAATTTATGTCTTATACTTCTTTAAAATTTTACTACTTTTGATATTTAAGTTCAATGATAACTTTAATTTTCTGTGAACGAGGAACCTTCTTTTCGATACTGTTTGGACCTGTCGTATAATTTTTCGTCTCCGTAATGAAACGGCTGTTACCGGGCAGATCAATTTCAATACCAAAAGGTCATCAGTACATACCTACTCTCTCAACCCGGTATTTCTTACGACTCGTGGTTTCTTAACTACGAAAACTTGACACCACAACCTCTTCTGAGGACTCTCAAGGAATCTGACGTTCCTCTAGTTTGGTCAGTAAGGATTTCCTTTATTCAGGACTTATAAGTAACCTCCCTGACTACGACTTCGACTTCGAGGTTATAAAACTGGTGGACTACACTTCTCGACTGAGTAATCTTTTCTGGGACTATAATCCTTTCTAACTTCCGTCTTCCTCTTCCCTTACTGTCTCCTGTTCTACCAACCTACCGTAGTGACTGAGTCACCTGTACTCAAACATGTTCGAGGTCCTCTACCACTTCCTGTCCCTGTGGACCGCACTACGTCAGGTACCCCAGTGTCTCAGTCTGTACTGACTCGCTGACTTGTTCTTGTTAAAATTCATGACTCTACCAACGGTGAGAAAACGTGGTGGGTGTATTCACATTTAGTTGAATAGGACCATTCAAAAATAAATGTAACAAGAAGATTTCGAACACTTATATGTCTATGGACAAATTATATTGTCTTAGTCATGAAAATAATAAGATTCATGTACACGACTACACTTGTCCATGTTCTTATATATGTATAATCGTATAAATTACGAGATTCCTTTTCGATTGATTCACTGGATAAATGAGATTTCTTGATACTTGTGTTTTCTTAAAAGGGGACGATTCAACAAGTAAAGGTAAGGTTTTGATTTATACCAGGATTATATGTTAAAATGTAAAAATACATACTCCGGACCTTGTGATTGTCTCCGACTCCCTTCTTCTGTGTTTACGTTGTTTTTACGTTTTCTCCAGTCGTCGTCAGTGTGTTTGATGGAATCGGTAGTAAATTGATAAAGTTCTCGGTATCAGACTGGATACTTCTGTTCCGTCTCATGAGTCCTTTCTACAATCTTCTTACGTGAACGTTTATTTATGGACTACTTTACAATCCACTCTTGTTTTCGGGAGATTCTTTATACTGACTATTTATTTTGTGTCTCCCGTTACTTAGTAGGACTGAACACACACGATATATTTCCAGTATAAGTGTCATTATGGTCGTTGACGTGAAAGGTTTCAAAGAGTGTATTGTTCTTTAGGAAGTATCGTTTGGGTGATCTCCGATAAAAACCTAAGTTTTAGAATCGTTTTGAGAAATACCAAATAAAGTAGTTGAGATACATTTTATATATTGAGAGTGGGACAAAAAAAGGTAAACTTTGCATAAGTTTATGAAAGACTTACAAATGACATAAAAATCCGGAAGATCGTGATATATATGTTTCCACGATTCTGTGCCGGAGATGGGAAAATATTAATGTTCTCTCCTCTTTCTATGCGACTTTTGTCGATCTATGCTTTACTCTTACTTGCGTACTTGTTTCACACCTTTAGTGTCTTCACGTTCGCTGACTGTTACGGGACCTCTTAGTCCTCACTAAAGTGGTCCGTCCATTATTCACTCGTCTTAAAATTTCCTGCTTACCTTTAGAAAGTCCAGACTTTCCCGTCTTTTCCATAATCTCCGTTTCCTCATTATATTTGTTTCTGTACTTCCGTATTTTATACGTAGTAATATAAACTCCTTGTTCCTTTTCAAGTGACACCGACCTCGAGACCATGTTCCCCATTCTCGTCCTTCTTCATTCGTATCGGAATGATACTGTCCGGAACATACGAAACGATGAAATTGACTTTTCAAACCCTGTGTTAGACTTTATTAATTTTCAACTTACTGTCCCGGTCCAAATATATTATTCCTTTCATTTTAAGTATATTTGACAATGTCATGGATTGTATTTCGTTCGTAAGTCAATCACCATGATTATAATTATGATCTTATGCATGAATTATCAGTGTTTTTCTTATAAGTGGAATACAGAAACTATCAACGAGCAAAGTCCCCTAGTTGGACGTCGTATACGTAGTCCTCTCACCGTTGTCTTGCTAACTCTATAAGACCCTACATTTTTTGTGGGGGAGCCTAGAAGAATTTGTCGCATCCGTGTACGAGTAGTAGTTTACCCTCCCACGGTGTTTCTTCTCGTATGTTTTATTGCGGCGTCGAGGTCTATAGGTGAAGTCCTGGACGCATGTCGGATCCCCCTCTGCTGTCGTGTTTTGACTTTACCTTCGCAGTGAAGCGTTGACGTACGTGGGGTGAAGAAGAGGCACATGGACACATGTGGCGCGCCTGAGGCTTACATAACGAAAGGTTCGAGAAGTTACGTTAGGTACCGGTGAGGGGTTGTGAGTTACCAACAAGGGGTCCCTCTTGTTGACCAGATTGGGTAACGATAAGTTTAAAGGGTTTTCTTTTATCATGAATACACATGAACTACGTTTGATTTGACTTGAATGATTAATTTTTCATATTTTGCAAAATACCAACTAAAAACTATCTTTGTAGTTTCACTTACTGGTATTTGAAATTCCTTTCGTTACGATATATCGCATATCCGATTTAGAAGAATGTATTTCGTTAATTTTCTGTTCTGTTACGTACTTTTTATCTTACAAATACGGACGGTCTGGATAAAATTTCTTATAAACTTTGTCATTTCATGGATTGATCAAGAGAAAGTACCATAAGTACGATATAGTGTAATAGGACGTAGGGATGATGAAAGTAAGTTTAGTGGACCACCGAGTACCCCGACTCTACTGGAAATAGGTCTTTTGGATACGGATCTTACAACAAGGAAAACAGAGAGTGGAAAGATGTCACAATTTTAAGGGGACTGCCGTGTAATGGTTTGAGTTTGGGCTCGGAGTCCATTATCTCATTTAGAGATGTTAAGGTTAATTTTGTCATATTAGGTAAAGTTATTTTTAGTGATAGGTTACAAATGAACATCGGGTTCGAGGATATATACGTTACTATTGACAAAATATAAAAGAGAGTGTCTTAAGACAATTGAATTCTAGTCTGTGACCTGTGGTTTCTTCTGAACTCAAATAGTGACGTTAGACATATTTGTAAATTTTTTACATAGTTACTCATTCAATGTACTTATTCATGTCAGAAGAGAACACGTCAAACGAAAGTACTTTACTGTTATTGCAGAGAGGAGTTTTGGAGTAAGAAGGTTTCTGTTGTATTTATATGAGACGTACGAAATATTCTGATATATTTCATACTAATTTTCTGACACAGACTATTCATTTATTACTGTGATCGTTTACGAACGAAAGGATCGACGTTAACGGATTTTACTTTTTTTTCAGTTCTAAAAAAAAGTTAAAATTACCTTTTTGAGAAATTTATGTAAGTATTGTTTTAGTTTTAATTTACAAAATTTTTAACAAATTTTATTGAGAAGACAGAAGTCACTACCTTTTTAATTTCCCTGTTACACGAAGATAATTTTTGGAATAGAAGGTTTCTCTTATATAATTTCAATTTACATTAGTCTTACTTGTCTTGTAATGCTTTTCGAATGAGAAGTGACTATATGATATAATGGACGGACTCTACTGAAGTCCACGACGTATTAAACCCCTAGGCGTCGATCAAGCGTCTTTAAGTGGTAGACTGTAGTACAATCTATTAGGATTTTTATTTTCATCATACAAATCGACCACGGTCTATACAAATTTCATTTATACCTAATTACGTTTTCCTTATTGTAGTTCAGACATCACGGAGTTTATAGTATTACAGATGAATAAAATTTTTCGTCATCTTTCATAAACAATCTGATCTTTCTCTGGTAAAGTCTCACGAATATGTACTGGTTTTTTCGATTTCGTGTAGTGTATATTCTGACTTTAAGGAAAGGATTCATTCTTACAACTAAGTAAAGTGTTTATACTCCAATAAGATTTAATACGTATGAAAAAGTTTGTATTTTCGTAGTTTTATAATGAACGGGTAAAGAGGTTCACTTTCTTTTATCTCTAATGATAATGAAAAAATATAAGACGAAAGTATCCGGAAAATTTTTTTATAGAGATCCATCTTTAGTCTATCCGAGGTTAAATATGTCTAATACAAGGTTTCCAAAAATTAAACCTTTCGAAATTAAGTTGTATTTTTTTTATAAGATGACTTGGTTTTAGGTCAACTTGATGTCGTGATTTACTCCAAATACTAATCTCTTCTTTCTCTTTATCCTTTTCCTTAAAGGACTGAAAATTTCTATTCCATGTCTGTTTTTACAATTGATTTATTACGACTTGAGACCATGGAACAGTAGAGAAAGATATTAGAGAGTGAAGGATTTGGGAAAGGGGTTGATACCGTGGGACAGGTCCATACAACTAGGGTCTTTTACAAACCAGTATTTTTAATGTAAAATAGGAATAAAATGGGGGTTGTTTTTGACGATAAGAAAATAGTTGTCGACAATCTACAATGATGCGTCAGTTGACTGTAAGGAGGAGGTAGTCAAGTCTTCCTAATGTTACGAGGTGTTGACGTACCTTTAAAAGTGCTTGGAGGTAAATTCACGTAAATAGTCCCTTTTTCGGGCATGAACGTAATCTAAAAGTTTCCCCCAAATATTGGGAGTGTTTTTGGTCAGTTCAGAGTAGAGGAGTCCTCCCTTAAGTCTAACTCATCCAAATGGAACTGTGGTCGAGAGATTGAAGAGATCTACATGAACGTAAAAATCTTTCACCAAATTTACTTGTCTTGTTCGATCACACGTCTGACACACTGATTAGGGAAAAGTGTTATATCCTAAACGTAGGAACTTTAAGTTTCAAAATCGAGTAATTCTCAACCATGACAGTGTGAACGTTTCCGTCGATCATGTGAAGACTTGTTGAGACCTCAATGTATGGTTTTAGTCGATAGAACCGTAAGTAGACACGCAGGTTATCGTGTAAGAGACCGAAGTCCAGAGCTACTTGTTGGTATACGGATACTGTCATTAGGTGCCGTCTGTCTTAGACGACTTTCTCGGCGGCTCGAAGGTAGAGAAGTTGGATAGTCCATATCTTCTTTCATATGGTTCTTGTAAACCCTGTAGATGTATCGTTCAAAATCAAAGTGTTAGTTGGCTTTATATTGACTCATTATTCGTTAATCTTAACACAATCTTAAGAGTTGTTTAGTCTGTTTGTTCCGTTTTTAAACGTACATTCGAGTTGTATAATTAGCTGTCCGAAAAGAAACGACGATAAACAGTGTCAAGTAAAAGTTTATGATGATGATTTACACGTGTTACAAAGTGTTCATTTTGTTAGATTTTGTCTTAAATTCACTTTGACAATTCTTTTCCTTCATAGACTTCGAAGTCGTACTACAATACCTTGACTAAAACATGAAACTTTTCGTGTCCGAAAAGTACAACCGTTAATTCATCTTATATAAAGGATTTTAGTCACACAGTATTTCACGTACGAAATTCTTTCTTTTATGTAGATTATGAGACATACAAATCAATCTGTAATAATGTCTTTATTAGAGTTGAAACTTCTATAGAAATACCAAACGATAAAGAATGATGAAAGGAGATAAAAAAACGAATTCCCAAATAACATGATTTATCTTACAATGAGTGGGCAGGTACAAATGTCTACATCAGTTTGTTAAGTGGTGGTCTGTGTATAAGGTAATGGTATTTTTTTAGGCAACCTCACGACTAGTGGACCATAGAAAAAAACAGTTACTTTTTATATTATTTTAATAATGAAATTGGTTTTAGTCGGATCACACAAGTAAGGATGATATTTAAAGATCACAAAATATTATGAAATTCTACAGTTGTTTAATATATCACAATAGTTTTATTAGTGTCTCAATATTTGTACCTCCAAGTATTTTGAGTCCAGGAAGTCGAATGTCTGAAGGGAGGTCTAGGGTGGAAAGTACAAATGTTTTAGATCCTTTAGTAGGTAAGGAACTGTTGATTTAATTCTTAATTAAAAAGGTAAATTCGTTTTTACACAAACATCAGATACCTCTATCTGATACTGGTGGATCTGTCGTATAATTTTTCGTCTCTACAATGAAACGTCTGTTTCCAAGTAGATCACTTTCGATACCAAAAAGGTCATCAGTACATACCTACACTCTCAAGCTAATATTCCCTTCTACTCACGGTTTCTTAACTGCGAAAACTTGACACCACGACCTCTTCTAAGAACTCTCAGAGGACCAGTCGTTCCTCTAGTTTGGTCAGTTAGAGTCGGGGCTTATAAGTGACCTTCCTAACTACGACTTGGAGGTTATGAAACCGGTAGACTACGTTTATTGACTGAGTAATCTTTTCTGGGACTACGACCCTTTCTGACTTCCGTCCTCCTCTTCCCCTGCTGTCTCTTACTCTATCAACCTACCCTAGTGGTTGAGTTACCTGTACTGAAACTCTTTCGAGACCCTCAACCACTGTCTGTCCCTTCGGACCGTATGACGTCAGGTACCCCAGTGTCTCTCAGTCTGTGTTGACTCACTGACTTGACTTGATACCTCAACTCCATACAATATAAATTTATTGTCACTTTTTATAAGAACCTTTCCTTTTACAATAGTTGTACCTATGTTAGTCGTTTTAGAATTTCAACTGTTTACTAGGACAGAAGTTCTATTTTTTAAGTTTTTTCCTTTCCTTCCATATCTAATTTTCATTTAATTCTCTGTACAACATATCTGATCAAAACTAAGATCAAGTCTGTCTGGTTGAAATTTTTGATAAATATTTTGTTCTTTTCTTTCAGACTTACTGACCAACTATTATAAATTGACAAATTTTATAATCTACTATGATTTGACACGAATAAAATAATTTTATGTCGGAAATGGAAGGTTTCATCTATAACTTCTCTAATGTCTAATTTTCCAATGAGTCTGCCATTTCTTACACGGACGTTATGTTCTCTGGGTCGAAACTAGGGACCCAGTCCTTCTAGGGGCCACTTCCCTTACCGATGGTTGAGGTCATAAGAACAGACTTTTTCAGGTACCTGTCTACTCGGACCGCCCGATGTCAGGTATCGAGTACCCCAGTTTTTCTCGACCTATACTGACTCACTGATTGTGAAAGTATGAAAATGAAATGTCTAATTTTTGTATGATAAACCCTAAACGAATTTTTATTAAACCCCACCCTCTTCGTCCTTCTTCGTCTTTTTTATTATGTCACTATTAACGACTTCAACTTACTATCTGTATATTCCGAAGTGGTGAAATGAAAAAAAACCATACGTAATACTTTGAAGGTATTATGTTTTAATTTGTCTACATACATACATGTATACACACACAAATATGCACACTTTTATATATATACAGGATCCGTGAGTTTCGACTCGTGTATTTTGTTATTTCTTAGAATCGAGATAAACAGTTTTAAAAAGGATTTTTTGATATTGTAGGTGTAGGTGTGTGTTAAATGGTCTCAAAACTTTTGAAATTTTTGTACAACTGATATCATAATTACAAAATTTACTACCAACGTAGATTGTGTATTTACTTGTTAACAAGATGAGACGAAATAAATGTTTCCTAATCAATATAGATCAACTAATAATCTTTATAGACTTAATGTGACTCAAAGAAAATTCTCGACGATAAATATCGACACACCAACACGTACCGAATTTCCGTGGGTCACCTTCCGTGTTCGTCCCCGATTCTTCACCGGGTCTACGGTGGGATGTCCGTCATATGGAAGTGTGTTCTACACAGTCTTCGTCCCATCCGAAAACCATTGATCAGGTGGGTCTACCCCGGGACAAATAATAATTACAAGTTTTTTCTTTCGAGATTTACCACCAGGACTAATGATAAGAAATTTCTCCTTCCTTTTTTACCGGTCCTTTAACCACTATATTGATGTATCATATATAACATTCTCTCCTGTGTAGTATATATTTAATTATGGACATTTTTCATTTTATCAATTGTTGTAACACTGGGTTGATATGAAGTTAAATCTTTCTTTATCTTTTTTTTCCATTTTATATTTTCGATATGAAAATATCGAAGGTGTAGACTTTTACTAATGTCTAAAAGTCTTCTTTATAAATATTATCGTCGACGATCAAAAACCCTACTTTTTTAATGGGGGGTGAAAGATATCTAATTACATTGACCGTTTATTCCAACTCAGAAGAGTTTACTTGACACTTGTCCCTTGAATGGGACTCTTGAGATCCCCGCTTTTTTCCAAGATTTCTTCGTTAGAACGATGACGACAATTCAGTGAAGTCAGCACAGACTGAGACACACTGGGGTATCTGCCGGAGGATGGTCCGAGGGGCCAGGGACCCTAAGAGGTCCGTTCTTGTGACCTCACCCAACGGTACAGGAAGAGGTAACGTACTTTTATTTTTCACTTTCACTTCAGCGAGTCAGCATAGACTGAGAATAGCTGGGGTACCTGACGTCGGAAGGTCCGAAGAGGCAGGTACCCTAAAAGGTCCGTCCTCATGACCTCACCCCACGGTAACGGAAGAGGCTCGTTAGGATTGTCCGTGGTTTGATTGTCTTATTTTACTTGTCACTTGTCGTTCTCGTAGGTGTCACAGTGGAGTGACATCCGACTAGACTAAATGGTTGTCTTCGGAGTCGGTGAAAATACGAAACATGTAGAAACCCATATTCTCTTTTCGTCACTAAGGTTATTTAAATCGACGACTAAGGAGACTCATATAGTAGCCAGACTGAATTACAGAAAAAAGAGTGATGATTACAACAGTTATACGGTCGTTTAGACCTTTTGAGTCGTTACCGGTGTCCTGACCTTTTCCAGTCAAAAGTAAGGTTAGGGATTCTGTCCGTTACGGTTTCTTACGAGTTTAATGGCGTGTTAACGAGAGTAGAGTGTGCGATCATTTCATTACGAGTTCTAAGAGCTTCGGTCCGAAGTCATTATCACTTGGTACTTGAAGGTCTACAAGTTCGACCAAAATCTTTTCCGTCTCTTTGGTCTCTAGTTTGACGGTTGTAGGCGACCTAGTAACTTTTTCGTTCTCTCAAGGTCTTTTTGTAGATAAAGACGAAATAACTGATACAGTTTCAGAAACTGACACACGTAGTGGTGTTTGACACCTTTTAAGAAGTTCTCTACCCTTATGGTCTGGTGGACTGGACGGACAACTCTTTAAACGTACGTCCAGTCCTTCGTTGTCAATCTTGACCTGTATCTTGTTGTCTGACCAAGGTTTATCCTTTTCCTCATACAGTTCCGACATATAACAGTGACACGAATAAATTGAATGTACGATTCATTTAGTACTCTTTGCGACCCGAAATACTTCGTGTTTGAACCTAGTTCTAAAGGTCCTCTTGATAGTCATTGGAGTCTATGCGTCTACTGTGGTGGGAATACCGTCTTTCACTTCTTCTTGATTACTCGGAGAACTACTTTCGCTTTCTCCTCTCACTTTTTCAACCGAACTTCGAGTTGTAAGTCTTTTGATTCTAGTACCGTAGGTCAGGGTAGTGAAGTACTGTTTATCTACCTCTTTGTCACCGTTGTCACCGTCTAAAATAAAAACCCCCCCAGATTACAGATCAGTTCCGATACCAAAAAGGTCATCAGTACATACCTACACTCTCAACCTGACACTTCTTCCGACTCGCGACTGCTTAACTACGCAAACTTGACACCATAACCTCTTCTGAGAACTCTCAGGGAACCTGACGTTCCTCTAGGTTGGTCAGGTAAGACTTCCTCTAGTTGGGACCCTAAAGAAACCTTNAATAAAAACCCCCCCAGATTACAGATCAGTTCCGATACCAAAAAGGACACCAGTACATACCTACGCTCTCAACCTGACACTTCTTCCGACTCGCGACTGCTTAACTACGCAAACTTGACACCATAACCTCTTCTGAGAACTCTCAGGGAACCTGACGTTCCTCTAGGTTGGTCAGGTAAGACTTCCTCTAGTTGGGACCCTAAAGAAACCTTCCTTACTACGATTTCGACTTCGAGGTCATGAAACCGGTGGAGTACGCTTCTCAACTGAGTAACCTTTTCTGAGACTACGACCCTCCCTAACCCCCGTCCTCCTCTTCCCCTGCTGGTTCCTACTCTACCGACCTACCGTAGTACCTCAGTTACCTGCACTCAGACTCACTTGAAGCCCTCTACCACTACCTGTCCCTCCGGACCACACGACGCTAAGTACCCCAACGTTTCTCAACCTGTGCTGACTCGTTGACTTGACTTGACTTGGCTTTTAGTGACGTCTACCACTGACGTCGGTACTTTAATTTTCTGTGAATGAGGAAGTGTCCTTTCAATGCTGGTCGGATCTATCGTATAATTTTTCGTCTCTATAATGAAACGGTTGTTTCCAGGTAGATCAGTTCCGATACCAAAAAGGGTATCAGTACATACCTACACTCTCAACCTGATATTTCTTTCGACTCACGGCTTCTTAACTACGAAAACTTGATACCACAACGTCTTCTGAGCTCTCAGGGTACCTGACGTTCCTCTAGGTTGGTCAAGTAGGATTTCCTTTAGTCAGAACTTATAAGTAACCTTCCCGACTACAACTTCGACTTTGAGGTTATGAGACCGGTGGACTACACTGCTTAACTGAGTAAACTCTTCTGGGACTACGACCCCTTCTAACTTCCACCCTCCTCTTCCCCTGCTGTCTCCTACTCTACCAACCTACCGTAGTGACTGAGTTACCTGTACGCAAACTCATTTGAGGTCTCAACGACCACCTGTCCCTCCGGACCATACGACGTCAGGTACCCCAACGTTTCTTAGTCTGTGCTGACTTACTGACTTGACTCGACTTACAACAGTAGTAAGACCCACTTGTTCTATAGGTACATCTACTAGACAGGTTATGTACGGGAGATTAAAGGAACTGACGAATCAAGAGTAAGAGAAAAGGAGAAGATGAGTATCGGTGAATGAGGTCCCAGTGTATGATTCTGATTAAGGAGACTAATACGTGACCTAAGGAAACAGGGTGTAAGACTTCTAGAACCAAAGATGTTAATCGATAAGAAAGAGGACATAGTTAGAGAGGAAGAACTGACATAACAGGAGAAACTGTGTGTTCGTAAGATATATAGAAGCTAGAATTTTTTGTTTATAACAAATCCAGAGTGTGAAGGGAGATCAATGGTGAGGATACAGAGAGAAGAGATTTTAGGGACTTGTGCGACAACAATGATAGAGGGGAAGATATAGAGTCTAAGAAAGGATTGTCCAAAAACGGAGGTGATAAGGTTGTTTAAAGTTTCTGTGGTCGTGGAAGGTGGAACGGTTTAGATTACCAGTTAAGAGTCAGAGTAGAATGAGTTATGAGTTGTCATATTCCTTTTCAATTATTAGAGAGAAAGAAGTTTATACAAAAGGTTAACCGAAGCTCTGTGGTTTTTGAAAGAACCAAAAGGAGGTCGGTAAAATTAACGAGTAAAAGTAAGAGAAAACGACTAAGGAGGGGGAGAGGGTCTGTAGAATAGTAGTACCACGGGATCTCCAGTTAGGGAACTTAAGAATACCTCGTTCTTCGCCTAATACCTTAAGTGTGAGGTGTAAGTGTAGGAACTCCTAGAGTAGATCAGAAACCCGGAATTTATAGAATTTATGGTAGATATACGACTACTGAAGGTTTAAATAGAGATCAAATGTCGAAAAAGGAATGGAAGTCTGAGTGTATAGTTTATTTGATAAACGTAAAGATCAACCTATTAATTAGTCATAAAGTTGAAGTTTTTTTTAGTTTAAGAACTAAAATTTCGGGGTGACGTTTAGACAAGTAAGATGTTAGAAAAGACAAAGTTAATTACCGTCGAGGTGAAAAAATAAACAGGTGTTGTCGTTTGGAACCTCAGTAGAAACTGAAGAGAGGAGATTGTTGGATGACACGACACAAATCAGTGAGTCAGCACAGACTGAGAAACACTGGGGTACCTGACATCGGACGATCCGAAAAGACAGGTTCCCTAAGGGATGTGTTCTTATGACCTTACCCAACGATACGGGAAGAGGTCCCCTTGAAGGGTTGGGTCCCTAACTTGGGTTCAGAGGACGTAACGTCCGTCTAAGAAATGGTAGACTCGGTGGTCCCTTCGGGGGTATTGGATGTAGACAGTCGTTTAGGACAAGAGATGGAACTTTTATATATATTTTATACGAATGAAGAGTTATAAGAGGTGTAATGCAAGATTAGGTCCGGTGGTAGAGAAAGTGAATCTTATGACGTTGACTGGGGATTAGACTAAAGAGACGAAGTTGTATTCAGTCTATTATAGTGTGGTGACCAGTTTTGAAAAGTCACCGAAAGGAAAATGAGTCTCAATTTTTGGTTTCGAGAATGTTACCAGACCATATGGGAATAGGTTAGACCGAGGGGAGACACAGAGACTGATGTGGAGAATGAGGTAAAGGGGGTCTAGTGAGACGAGGATACTAGATGGTGGACATCGTTAAAGGTGCAGTATCGGAAACATACAAGTCAAAAGCGGTAGACAATAAAGGAGGGAGGTTTATAGACGTACGTATAAAGGAGTAGAGAAATGACAGGTTATTTATTGTGTAAAATAATTATATCCTAAATAACAGAGAGAGAAGTTACGGTGTTTGTGTGTTCACGTACGTGTGTGTGTGTTTATATTCGAGGTATTTTCGTTTCTAAAACAACAACTGTAGACAAACAGACGACTGCGTAGGGGTCACGATAGACAACTTACTTACATAGTTGTTCGATTGAAAGACCGGAATAAAAGGAGGTACAGGGATTTGTTGTTAGACACGTAATCTGTTTGGTCTGATGAACAAGGGTGGTATGGTACAAGGAATGTGAAAGTAAGAAAACGAAGTAACAAAAAGATCTTATTAGTCCTGGAACAAGTATAAGGTGAAGAAACATGTGTCTCATTGGTGACTTGTGGATGATAACATGATCCACGACTCCTCTATTTCTACTATAACTGCCGTGTTTAGAAGTGATAGTGAATCTATTGATTACCCTACGAGTTGAATTGTGTCGGTTCCGTCTAGTAATTGTAAGTGAACTTGGGGGTTGTACCAAGAGGAGATAAAGTCTTTTACCATAGTAGTAGTTGTGGATTAACCAGTTCAGTTTTGGGGTTTAAAGTCAACGAATCCGTTTTTTTTTTTTTTTCCTCTTCTAAGGAGTAAAGGAAAGAAAAGGAGTCATTAAATAATCAAAATGGAAATTTTATATGTAACTTAACTGTCAAAATAGAGGTCGATCTGGTCACGGTAGTTTGTCTTGAAAAGAAGTCACTACCTTTATAAAATAGTATGACAGGTTATACTATCGGTAATTGGTGTGCACCGATAATTTTGTGGACTTTACACCGATTATACTGGTCTCTTGGTTTTCAGAAAAATTAAATTAATTTTAAATACGGTGTATACCGACCACCGATGACACAACCTGTCGTGTTTAGACGTGATGGTAAAACTGATTTCGGTAGTAATTGGAGGGTCGACCTGGTGTCGTTGTCGAAGGATTGACCAGAGAGACGAAGATAAAGACAGAGACATGGGTAAGATGTGATACCGGTATAGAGAGGAGGTTGAAAGAGTGAGGGAGTCGAAGAACTTGTTTTAGATTTAGAGAGTCGTTTCAGAAATTCTAGGATACTATACACCAGGTACAGGTGAGAGACTGGAGTACTTGATGGAGAGAAAGGTAGTGAGTGAGGTAAGAGTTGTAATATCTAATATCGGTAAAAGAAAAAGGATGTTATGAGTTAGAAAGTGGGGAGACTCCAACGAAATGTTTATGACAGGGGTCTAAAAGTTTACCGATCTAGAAATATTAGGAATTTGGAAATATTAGGAATTCGGAATAGAGACAAGTTACTCCGAAACGATTGTCGGATTAGATTTAATCGTGGAGGAGGAAGGAGCAGTGTGGGATCCTGTCGTGGTACAAAGTGAGAGACATATCGTGAATAGTTACGGATTCTATCAGACCAATTAAACAAATGAACGATAACACTTGACGATCTATTCCGGTCGGTATTTGTAGAGTTCCCGTTTCTCTCTGGGACAGAAAATGATGACATGGGGGTTTCGGAATCTTGTCACGGATAGTCTATGATCCATGGGCTATTTTTAACCGACTTATTTTCTACTTTTGTTTATGACAAAAACATGGATTTCTTAAGTTAGAACACCTCTATGATTTTTCTTTTACTCGTTAATGTTACATTACAGGTCCCGAAACCTTTTCGACTTTAAGACCCACGAGATCCTTGTCTCTCCTACTTTGAACTGGGTCACACAATGCCGATTCCGTTTCATCAAAAAGATCTCCATTGACGTAAATTTTCGACCATAAATTTCCTGTTCAACCTTAACCCTCGGATCTCCTTCCCTCTATATCCATTTCAAAAGGTTCGTCTTCGTTGTGAACTTTATGTTGTTCATTCTTTTACTATTGTTATTCTCGTCTCTCTTTACCCGTCTGAATCCTCTGTGACCTTTTCTTCATCATCTTGAATTACTAGTTAACATACATTCCCCATTCCCTTCTCCTTAATTTATACTACGAGTTCAACATCCGAAACCTTTAACACACTAGTCATAAAAGTAAGTCCGTATCTTTACATATATTTGATTATAAGTACGTGTGTTTAAATAAGATAAGTACGTGTATTTGTATATATATATATATTTGATTTGACTTAATATATGTATATATTTGATTCGACTTCAGTTATTTGATTATACTTAAAAAGTATATGTATATATACTTTTTTAAGTTGAATCAAAGTTTACCGAGAAACTAAAGTCTTGTCTCTGTGAGTTATTTATCAAGTTACTTACACAAGTCTTAAGTCGTCTTTGTATCTAAACATTTAAAAATCCTATCTCTACTGTTTAGTGTGGTACCATCGTCTGCTCAAGTGGGTCTTTCCTAAGTGACTCTAATGTGATCGAGTCTTACGACTTCATATAGTCATAGATTACCGGTCCGTCTGTTACTTCCCAGGTATTTTCTTTCAAAGTTCTTTTCCGTTCTTACATTTTTCTTTGAGTCTTTTGGCACCACGGTATCTTTGAATCCCTGATGTTGTAAAAGTCCACCACAAGTACTTTTTACAATTTTCGACAGGTGCTCCACCTATTCTATTTCTATAAATTTTCAACCATCCGTTTTTGGTAGAAACGGTTTAATCTTTCATAACTAGGAAACTGGTCAATTTCACTTTAAAGGGATTCTTGGTACCCCTTTACTTTTTGGTCCTGTTTTTAGTTAAGTTGTTTAAGATCAAACACCCTTCAAACCTCAAAGGAAAGTTAGGACAAATAAGGAAAATTAAAAGAGGGGCACCCAAAAAAGTAAAACTCAATTATCTCTTTAATACGTTGTATGTTGGAAGTAAAAGTCATAAATCAAAAGTTTGAAAGAACGAATAAGATCTTCAGGTAAGACATCGTTCCTTTGATAAGAACCGAGTGAACGTATCAGGTTCTAACGTCTTTTGTTTGTCGTGGTGATTTTCCTACTCCAGAGAGAGGGACAAATTTAGTGATTGTGACAATCTTCCGACACAGTCGTTCAAATAAGACTTCGTTCTTATGTACTCACGGAAAAATTTTGTTTTTTAGTTTAGGTGTTAATTTTTCCGTTACACCAACTTACCTGGTTCGAATCCGACCATCGGTTTTTGAAATTTGTAATTCAAGTGGAGACAGTCAATGGAAGACTGATTAGGACTCTTGTAGGATCCTGAGGAAGTGTTTTGTCTTGTATTACTTTATTAAGACTTTGTCTTACCCCATTCATCAGTTTGGTTTCAGTCTTTTGATATTTATCAATATCTTTACCTTCGTTCTTTTGTGATCATCGATATTGTAATTTTTCTTCGAAAATTCAGGAAAACTGTTAACGTTGACGAATGACTAATTTAATAAATAAATATCCTTGTTTTGTCGTTGATCTTGAGTACGAGATTTACTTGTTTCTAAGGAACCGTAGAAAGTCCCAAACGTAATATATACACTACTCCAGTTCTTTGTTTCTTATGTCTCTAGAGAGGAAAGAGGTGAGAGTGAACCGGTACACTGTCAAAATCGGACCGAATCGTCGAGTCACTGGTGAGTCCTTCCCTCTCACTTCTCTAAATAGAATCTTCGATTTAAGTAGGTGAGTTAATAAGTAATTGAACTTATTTTATTAATAATTGTACTTCAACTTCAGTTTGTACTTGACCAAGTGAATTGACTTTTAGTAAACCTTAGTACTCTCCTCACTTTAGTGACTGGGACGAAGACCCAGTTACGTGAAGTTGGTCGTCCGTAATATTGTTACTCTTGCGTTATTAAGAGTTTGTCGGGTACATCATAGGGGCAAAATTTCAATTCCTTTGTTTCTTATCTTTTCGTTTGTATCCACTATAAAATTAAGGACACTATAGAAATTTTTGGACACATATGAACCTAGTAGATCTGGTGTCTAGAATCTATTATATTGGAATTTTAGTTCATGTCGGTACGTTAAAGTCCCTGGAGTAAAGAATAAATACGAATACTAGTTCACTTGAAGTTTACTTCTAGTTTACTGTGACTTCGGATAACAATCTTGCATTCAGAAGTAGCATTACTACTCTTTTGTCAGTAGTGTCCAGTAGGTTACCGTGTGGTTTGGGGACGTTTTCGGAGGAGACTTTTCAATCACCGTATAAATACGGCAGTCATTCTATGTGACTCCCCCGGGGGAGTAAATTGTATGGTTAAACGTGACCAAGGGATCGTTATTTATGTAGACCAATATCTTTTCTGATTTACGCACAGGGTTTAGGATCGTTATTGACCTAGTCGGTCAGTGGATTTCTAAAGTTCTTACGATGAGATAACCAAGAGATAACGACGGTATGATTCTTGAATCACACGAATTTTGTTGTGTTTACATAAGGCATAATACAATGTCAAAATTTCCCTTTTCAGACTATGTACGGAGAGACCCGATTTTAGTTCCGTGTCGTCCCGAAGTAACGGAAGACCCCCGAGATCCCCTTTAGATGAAAAAACATAAATCTCCAGCGGACGTAAGGAACCGAGTACCGGGAGAAGGAGGTGGAAGTTTCGGTCCGTGTCGGTCAACTTAGGAAAAGTATAGGGAAGAGAGACTGGAACGAAGGTAGAGTTTAGTAAAAGGAGACCGAATACTAAAGGAACAGGTGAAAATTCCTGATGACTTAATGGGACCTTGGTGGGTCTATTGGTTCTTTTTAGACAGTCTACTAATCGTTGGAATTTAGGTAAATATCGGAATTAAAAGGAAACGGTACATTATATTGTGTGAGTGACCTCTAATCCTGTAGAAGGGAAAAAAACCACGCCCTCCCCCGCCACAGTCGCCCCCGTGATAACAGATGGTGTCGACAATACGTTAGAACAATAACCATTTGTTTCATGGAGATGTCCCAATAGTCTAACAAGGAGTAGTTGCAATTATGGATTTCTGTCGAGTGATTTTTCAAATCTGATTTATATTGGAGACTGATACTACGACCCTCCCTAACCCCCGTCCTCCTCTTCCCCTGCTGTCTCCTACTCTACCGACCTACCGTGGTGGCTGAGTTACCTCCACTCAGACTCACTTGAGGCCCTCAACCACTACCTGTCCCTCCAGACCGTACGACGCTAAGTACCCCAGCGTTTCTCAGTCTGTGCTGACTCACTGACTTGACTTGACTTGATTATTGATTGATCGTTTCAGAGGTTCTATAATTATGACGAAAAGAAGAGTCAAAAAAGTCAGGACCTTATCTCCAATTATCGTACGATAAACTTTAGTCTATAATTCAATTGCTGATCGAGACGTTGAATGATCGATAAACTGGAACCAGTTCAACGACTATGAGAAATTTATACACTAAAAGAATAGACATATTACTTCGATTATTATAGGGAATATGTGAATGACTCTCCTACTTCACTTTAATATATACATTTTACGAGTTATGTCAAAGATCGGTAATAGTCAATGAGTTGTTCTAATTATAAATGAAATAATTTGAGACAGGTTCGAAATTCTATTTTTTATTTCTGTCAGAAGTCACAAAATCGTATAATGTAAAAGTGTTAATTATAATTTGTGTTGAAGTCAGATTACGAGAGGGTTGACTCGATAAAGTCGGTGAAATTTGTGTTGAAGTTTACTACATTTTCTTATTACGACGTATGAATTACAGATTTAAAAGATACTCAGATCTACTACAATTTAATTAATAGAAAGTTTAATTAATGAATAAATAATTTGAGAATTAAATAAATGGAAGATTCAACCATTGAACGAAATAGGTTTTTTTTAATTAAACGGAAGGATTCCTGAAATAATAGTCATTAATTTCATTACTACTGTCAAAACGTTTATTATAATACCCGTCTATTATAAATTGTCAATGAAAGATGGAAAAGGTTTTTCTTTTATGGGACAAGTAATCTTCACTGATCTTTTGTTAATATTTTATTTAGATCTTTATCGTTTCAGGATTTAATGTACTTATGATCTCTATTCTCTCTTAAATGTTAATGTGAAAATTAAGATTTGGTCTTCGTACGTTTTTTCCTATTACTCCAATTTACTTAATGTAAACAATTTACATTTATACTTTTGACATATAAATACTTTCAAATTGATTTTTATCTATTAATAAATATTTAAGTTTATACTATAAAACTCTGTCAAAGAGAGGACATTAGTCCACGTCTTTATGAATGTCAAACTATTATACTCCTACTGCTTTCTCAAAATCTAAAACTTAAAGAGCAAAATAAAAAGGTTGTTGTAGATTTGACGCTTAGAAGACAGATAAATTTTAAAATTGACGGTGAAATACCGGACAGTTAACTACGAGAGGTTGATCTCTTTTCTTTTTCCTTTTATTGAAACGGTAGTATCGTTACATTAGTAAATAGGTACGAAGGAAGGTAACATTGAGGTTTAAAAAAGGGAGTATAAATGGTGAAATCATAGTGAATAACGTATCTTGTCTTTTATTGGAGAAAAGTACAGACAGATGAGATGACCTCATACACAAGGACTTCCTGTCTTTGACATAGAATAGAAGAGACATAGGAGTCGTGGGTCGTGTCTTTACAATTAATTCATAGACACCTTTCCTAATAACTTAAGGTAAAAGTATAGATTTTCATATCCATACTTAAACTTTGTAGAAAACCTGTCTTATCTTAATGATACAAAACAAGGAGAGAAGGAGAAGAGACGAATTAAGTTAGTGAACATAATACTTTCTTATTTATTAACGATATTATTTAATTTTGAGCATTGATCAAAGTCATTGTAAAGTAGTCTTTTAAGTGTACATCGGGAAAAAGTGGAAAAGATATGTCCAAAGAACAAAAGAGTGTAAACTACCTTAGAGATAAAGAAAGTTTGAAAGTGTCATATGACTGTTTCAAGTACAAGGAAGCGGTAAAAATCCGACAGTATATATAAACACAAGAACTTTTTAGTATACCATTCTCGACCATCGAGAATGGGAGGAGTTTATTCTGTCAGTCATAAGTAGACTTAGACGATCATTCACAGATCGTGTCATAAAACGTGTATGATCTACATAATGTAAAGAAATAAAGTTTGATAGAATGTTTCCACATTATTGATTTTCTCGTCTCAGAACCGTATTTTGGTCTGTGTCTCTAGTTACCTTATCTTATCTGTCGGGGTTTTAATCGAGTACGTATTAATTCCAGTTAATGAAATACTGTTTACTGAGTTTTTGTATGTTTCCCCTCCCCTATTAGAGAAGTTATTTACCGTGATCCTTATAACCTATCGGTGTATGTTTTCTTACTTTCATCTGGGGTAAAGTATGTAATATGTTTTTAGTTGAGTTTGACCTAATTTCTGAATTTAAATTTTGTTTTTGGGTATTTTGAAGGTCTCTTTTTGTACTTCATTAGAGGATCTTAACTGGAACCGTTATTAAAAAACTTGAACTATTGTTTTCGTTTCCGTTGTTTTCGTTTATATATACTCATCCTAATTTAGTTTGATTTTTCGGAGAAGTACCGTTTTCTTTGGTAGTTGTTTTACTTTTCCGTTAGATGGCTTACCTTCTTTTATAAACGTTTAATGTGTAGACTATTCCCCAATTACAGGTTTAATACATTTAATAGATTGTTAAATTATCGTTTCTTTGGTTAGACTAAACTTTTTACTTATTTCTTTGATTTATTTGAAAAACGGTTTGTTCCATATGTTTACCGGTTTATGTGTTTTAGAAGTCCATTAGTAGTCCATTTAGTACTGATTAATAGTTCAGTTACGTTTAGTTTGGATGTTACTCAATAGTGGAGTGTGAACAGTCTTATCGACAGTAATTTTGACTTCTCTGTTGTTACAACCACTTCTACACCTCTTTCCCCTTGGGAACACGTGACTAACGTCTTTACATGTAACCACATTGGTGATACATTTTGTCACATCTCCAAGGACTTTTCGATTTTTTTTTCTTGATGTTATACTAAGACGTTGGGGGAACATCCATAAACTTCCTTTATTTTTATCCTACAGTTTCTTCATAGATATGATGGTACAAGTAGTGTCATAATAAGTGTTTTCGTTTCTATACTTTTGATGGACACAGGTAGTTGTTTACTTACTTACTTATTTCTTCTTACCACTCGTATAAAAGAGGGGCGTGGTGGTGGATGTCCTCGAGGTCCCTGTCCGTGTCCGGTAGTGATGGTAGGACCCGAGGGTCCCCAGGGTCTTCCTCCTCTCTCTCTCTCTCCCGGACTCTTTTATAGACTTCGATAATGTCTGTTTTGGAAGGGATTGGACTCTTTTCTTTGTGAGTTTAGGTCCTTCGTGTTTCTCAGGGGATATTCTATTTGAGTTCTTCCTTGGACGACTCTGTGTCTAATTAGTTTGACTGTTCTTAATTTCTGTCTTTTTTACAATTTTTATTATTCCCTTTTCGTTGTTTATTATATACTCTCTTAGGGATATTTCAATATTCGACTAAAAAGTCGTCTTTGAGACGTCCGACTTCTCTCATGATGTTATATAAGTTTCACGTCTACCCCTTTTTGGTTTTGGTTTTCATGAGATGGGAAGTTCCGATAACAAGTCTAAACTGTCTCTTTAGTTGTCTAAAATGTTTGTTCGTTTTTAATTTTTCTCTAAAGTCGTGGTAGTTTTGGTCGTAGTGTTATTTGGGATTTCCATGAAAAGATCCGTTTTTTATTTTACGGTGTTGATCTTTGTTCTTGTTATGTTTAATCTTTCCAGTGACCATTTCCGTTTGTATTTTGTTTCCACCCTTTAATGGGTGTGTATTTAGACTATAGTTTTGGTCCCTAACACTTTTCTCATGTTTACGTCCTATAACTTTTACATAACCTTTCCTTGTCTGGTCGTTGAATTTTGTTAGGACATGTATATGTCTGACGATATGATTTTGGAGGAACCTTAGTGTTTGTTTTATAGATATTATCTATGTGTATGTTTTTTCTTTTCGTTTGTGTTGTGATTTCTATCTATAGTTTAGTGTTCCTTTCTCTTGTTTTTTACTTTCCTTATTATTTCTGGGGACCACCGAGTCTACCATATCTTACACAGACGTTACGTCCTGTGGATGCAAGTTAGGGACCCAACCCTTCTAGGGACTTCTTCCCTTACCGTTGTTTGAGGTCATAAGAACGGACCTCTTAAGGTACCTGTCTTCTCGGACCGTCCGATGTCAGGTGTCCCGGTGTTTCTTAACCTGTGTTGACTCACTGATCGTGAAAGTGAAAGTTTTTATTTTCGATTTAGTGAATTGTTTTACCACTATTCTTGTATGTAATAGTTATCAATGGAATTTACATTAACCTAATTTACGAAGTTTGTTTTTTGTATCTGATCATCTTACCTATATTTTTGTTTATGTACGACAGATGTTCTCTAGGTGAAGTCTAGATCCCTGTATGCTTGACTTTCACTCTCTTACCTTTTTCTATAAGGTACATTTCTCTTTAGTTTTCTTTCTATCTCATCGTTATGAGTATAGTCTGTTTTGTCTGAAATTTTATTTATGACGACTTTTTCTGTTCCTTCCTGTTCCTAGGTATTACTAGTTCTCTAGTGAGGTTCTTCTACATTGTAAATATTTACATATACGTGGGGGGGTATTCTGATGGAGTTACATATTCCGTTTACGATTGTCGGTAATTTCCTCTTTAACGGTCATTATCCCCTGAAATTGTGGAGTGAAAGTAGTTACCTGTCTAGTAGCTTCGTCTTTTTAGTTATTCTTCTGTTTTCCGGAATTTACTGTGTAATCTGGTCTACTTGAATTAACTATTAATATCTTGTGAGAGACGTTTTCGTTGTCTTAGGTGAAAGGAGAGTTCACGTCTACCTTGTGACAGGTCCTATTTAGTGTAGAACCTGATGTTTAATTCGGAGTCCTTTAAATTCTTTTAATTTTAGTATAGTTCGTAGAAAAGACTGGTGTTGTGATACTCTAATCTTTAGGTAATGCCCCCTTTTTTTTGCATTTTCTTTTTTTCTGTGCAAGTGTACCTCCTATTTGTTACAATGATTTGTTGGTCACTTAGTATCGTCTTTAGTTTCTTTAATTTTTTTTTTTGTGGATTTCTGTCCACTGTTGTTTTTGTGGTACTATGTTTGGATACCCTATATCGTTTTCGTTAAGACTCTTCCTCCAAACATTGTTATGTTAGAATGGAGTCCTTTGTTCTTTTTAAAGTTTATTTGTAGGATTAAAATATGGATATCGTTGATCTCTTTCTTCTTGTTTTGGGTTTCGATCGTCTTCCTTTCTTCGGTATTTGTAGTCTCATCTTTTTTTATTTAATCTTTTCTTTTGTTTTCTTTCCTCGTTACTTTGATTTTCGACCACAAAATTTTTCTGTTTGTTTTAACTGTTTGGAAATCGGTCTGAGTAGTTCTTTTTCTCTCTCCCGCGTTTAGTTATTTTAATCTTTACTTTTTCCTCTACGATGTTACCTATGATGTCTTTAATTTTCTTTTTCAGTAAATCCTCTGATGATGTTTGTTGGTTAATATATGGTCATTTTGCCTGTTGGATCTTCTTTACCTGTTTAAGAATCTTTCCATATTTGAGGGTTCTGACTTGATCCGACGTGGTCCTTCTTTGTCTTTTATACTTGTCTGGTTAGTGTTAATTACTTTGACTTTGACTAATTTTTAGAAGGTCGTCTTTCTCTCACGTTTTTTTCCTTGGGAGAATTTAACAACCACCTTTACATTTAACCATGTCGGTGATACCTCTTAGCATGCATCCGAAGGATTTTTAGATTTTTATCTCGATGGTATACTGGGACGTTCTCGAAGGGTCCACCCCGATCACCATTTCTTGGACCGACGACTAGGTACTCTGAATTCTCTACGTCCAAATTAGGGACCCAGCCTTTCTAGGCCCCTCCTCCCGTACCGTTGGGTGAGGTCGTAAGAACGGACCTCTTAGGGTACCTGTCTCCTCGGACCACCCGATGTCAGGTATACCAAGGTTTCTCAGTCTGTGCTGACTTCGCTGAATCGTTCGTGTACTGGTACGTTAGGGTGAGGACCCATACATAGACCTCTTTTTGTACCAGGTTTTCCTACGTACTTAGGGTTACTAGTTACTTCGTGACAAATACTTCGGTTCTGGACCTTCACTGGATTACAGGTAACTGTCTCTACCATGTATATATGTTATCTTATAATGAGTCGGAAATTTTTCTTACTTATTACGGTAAACGTCGTTGTACCTACCTGGATCTCTAACGGTCGAACTCACTTCAGTCAGTCAGTCTCTTTGTCTTTGTGACATAACGTAGGAAAAACGTATCTTAGACTTTTCTGTACTATGTTTACTTGAATAAATGTTTTCTCTTTGTCTGAGTGTCTGCATCTCTTACTTAAATACCAAAGACCCCTTTCCTACCCTCCTTCCTTATCAATCTCTCCTTCTTTGTCAATCGTGACATGTATGACGATATAAATTTTACCTATTGGTTGTTCCTAGATGATATGTCGTGTTCCTTGAGACGAGGTACAATACACCGTTGGACCTACCCTCTCTTCATACCCCCTCTTACCTATGTTCACATGTATATCCACACACACACACATATCGACTCAGGGAAACAAAGGGTGGACTTTGACAGTGTCGTAACAATTAGTCGATACTTTCACTTTCACTTCAACGAGTCAGTACAGGCTGAGAAACGCTGGGTACCTGACATCGGGTGGTTCGAGGAGGGAGGTACCCTAAGAGGTCCGTTCTTATGACCTCACCCAACGGTAAAGGAAGAGGTCCCCTAGAAGGGCTGGGTCCCTAGCTTGGGTCCAGAGGGTGTAACGTCCGTCTGCGAAATTGGAGACGTGGTTATGAGATTTTGTTTTATTTTTCAATTTTTTTTTTAGGAGATCGTTTATTTTCAGGTCCTGGTCTACTGAAGTGTCCGATTAAGATAGTTTGTAAATCTCTTCTCAATTGTGAATAGAAAGTCTTTGAGAAGGTTTTTCAAAGTTCCTTTCCTTTGAGGGTTAGAGTAAGATACTCCGGTGGTTATGGGACTATAGTTTTAGTCTGTTTCTACGGTGGTTTTATTTCTCTTTTTAAATTCCGATAGTGACTACTTTTATCTACGTTTTTAGGACTTGTTTTATGATCGTTTAGTTTAGGTTGTTATGTAATTTTCCTAGTTTGTTGTACTAGTTCCCCCTAAATAGGTTCCTTACGTTCTAAGAAGTTATATACTTTTGGTTAGTCACACTATGTGTTGTAACTGTTTGACTTCTTATTTCTGACATATAAGTAGACTTATCTACGTCTTTTTCGAAGTTATTTTAAGTTGTTTACTATTTTTAAGAGGTCTTTCACTCGTGTTTTGTTTGAATAGAGTTGTATTATTTCCGGTATATACTGTTTGGGTCTCGATTGTAGTACGAATTACTACTTTTCGACTTCCGTAAAGGAGACTCTAGTCCTTGTTCTGTTCATATAGGTGACAACGGTGAAAGTAAGTTATCAAAACCTTCAGGACCGGTGTTGTTAGTCTCTTCTTTTTCCTTATTTTCCTTAGGTTTGACCTTTTGTTCATTTTGACAGTGATATACGTCTACTATACTACGATATGTATTTTTTAGGACTTCTACGACGGTCATTTGATGATCTCAAGTATTGCAACGTCCTTTGTTTTAATTATGTGTCTTTAGACAACGTAAGGATATCTCATTGTTGTTTTCTAGTTTTTCTCTTTAATCCCTTCGTTAGGTTAAATAGTAACGTAGTTTTTCTTATTTTATAGATTTTTGTTTAGATGGATTCCTCTGTTTTCTGAACATCATACCTTTGGTATTCTACGTCTACTTTATTTAACTCCTACTATATTTGTCTACCTTTCTATATGGTACACGAACCTATCCTTTATAGTTATAACAGTCTTACTGATGTGACGGGTTCCGTTGGATCTTTAAGTTACGTTAGAGATAGTTTAATGGTTACCGTATTACCCTAAAAAGTGTCTTGATCGTCTTTTAAAATTGAAAAATATCTTTGTGTTGTCCAGAACTTATCGGTTTCGTTAGAAGTCTTTCGTTTTACCTCGACCTCCTTAGTCCGGGGGACTGAAGTCTGATATGAGTTCCGATCTCCTTAGTTTTGTCATACTATGACCGTCGTTCTTTTTAGGTCTTTATGTCTAGTTGTCTTGTCGTGTCTTTTGGGGTTTTATACGGGTACGTGGATATTAGTTAGTGAGATACAGTTTCTGTGTTTTCATGTGTTACCTCTTTTCTGTTAGAGAAGTTATTCACCACGACCCTTTTGACCTGTCGAAGTTCGTTCTCTTACTTTCGTCTTTTAGACGAAGATGGTAACTGTTTTTTATCTGAGTTTTACCCAATTTATGGATTTACATTCTGACTTGTGATATTTTGAGAATGTCCTTTTGTATCCGTCTTGTAAGAAACTGTGTTTAGTACTGTTTTAGAAGAAACTAGGTGGAACATCTCGTTTTTGGTTATGTTATGACATTTCATTAATCGAAGGTTATTTTTATTTATTTAAATTTAATTTTTTTCTTTTCTTTTCGTTTTAATTCATTTACCCTGGATAATTTAAATTGACGAAGACATGTCGTTTCCTTTGGTGGTTTTCTCTGTTAGGTGTGTTACCCTCTTTTATAAACGTTAGTTAAGTTGACTGTTCCCTAATTAGAGGTTTTATATTTGTCGAGTATGTCGAGTTATACTTTTCTTTTAAAAAAATTACCCGTATAGATTTATCTGAAAAGAGGTTTATTCTGTATCTCTACCTGTTTTTCGTGTACTTTTCCAAGAGTTGTAGTGATTAATAGTCTCTTTACGTTTAGTTTTGATGTTACTCCATAGTGGAGTGTGACCAGTCTTGCCACTAGTAGTAATTTTACAGATGTTTAATTGTTTGTGACCTCTTTCCCCTTGGGAGAATGTGACTACCACCCTTACATTTAACCATATTGATACGTCTTGTGATACCTCCAAGGAATTTTTTGATTTTTATCTAGATGGTATGTTGTGTCGTTAAGGGTGAGATATATAGACGTCTTTTGTTTTAATCTTTTTTATGTACGTGGGGTTACAAGTGACGTCGTGATAAATATTATCGTTTCTGTACTTTCGGTGGATTCGTAAGTAGTTGTCCCCTTACCTATTTCTACACCATGTGTGTATGTCACCTTCTAATGATTCAGTATTTTTTCTTGTTTTATTACGGTACACGTCGTTGTACCTACCTGGATCTCTAATAGGATGATTTACTTCATTCAGTCTGTCCTTTTCTGTTTATAGTATACTATAGTGAGTATACTCCTTGGATTAGAGAATTAGTGTATTTACTTTAATAAGTGTTTTGTCTTTTTCTAGATGTCTATGATTTTGTTTGAATACCAATAGTTTCCCTTTGGACCCTCCCTCCCTATTTAGTCTTTGAACCCCAATTGTATGTGTAGTCAATCAGTCATTCAAGTCAGAGAGTCAGCACAGGTTGAGAAACTCTGGGGTACTTAACGTCGTACGGTCCGGAGGGACAGGTAGTGGTTGAGCGCCTCAAGTGAGTCTGAGTACAGGTAGCTCAGTCACTACGGTAGGTCGGTAGAGTAGGAGCCAGCAGGGGAAGAGGAGGACGGGGGTTAGGGAGGGTCGTAGTCTCAGAAAAGGTTACTCATTTGGGAAGCGTACTCTACCGGTTTCATGACCTCAAAGTCGAAATCGTAGTAAGGAAGGTTTCTTGTGGGTCCCGACTAGAGGAAGTATTATCTGACCAACCTAGAGGAACGTCAGGTTCCCTGAGAGTTCTCAGAAGAGGTTGTGGTGTCAAGTTTTCGTAGTTAAGAAGTCACGAGTCGAAAGAAGTGTCAGGTTGAGAGCGTAGGTATGTACTGATGACCTTTTTGGTATCGGAACTGATTTGCCTGGAAACAACCGTTTCATTACAGAGACGAAAAGTTGTACAATAGATCCACCCAGTATTGAAAAGAAGGTTCCTCATTCGCAGAAAATTAAAGTACCGACGTCAGTGGTAGACGTCACTAAAACCTCGGGGGGTTTTATTTCAGACGGCCCCAGGTCAGGACCACCTAGGTCCCTTGAGTTTCCCACCTGCCTCAGCCGCTCCTTTTGAATAAATAAATAATTATATTCTAATCTAATCCTTCTTTATCACGTCATCCTTCTAATTCACCTCTTTCTCCCACCTTATCGAACCTAATGCGCCTTCTGGTTATTTTAAGGTCTGTTCCTTAAACGTGGTAGATGTAACCCGGTGGCCGCGAGCGAACTTATAGATTCCCACGGAGTGGAATCCGAGGGAAAGCGCACCCAGAATTGTCGGTCCCGTTCATTCATCTGAACCGCTCGGAGGCGCGGGGTCTANTTCTAATCTAATCCTTCTTTATCACATCATCCTTCTAATTCACCTCTTTCTCCCGCCTTATCGAACCTAATGCGCCTTCTGGTTATTTTAAGGTCTGTTCCTTAAACGTGGTAGATGTAACCCGGTGGTCGCGAGCGAACTTATAGATTCCCACGGAGTGGAATCCGAGGGAAAGCGCACCCAGAATTGTCGGTCCCGTTCATTCATCTGAACCGCTCGGAGGCGCGGGGTCTACCTTTAAGTCGGATTTTAATTTCATTTCTCGTCTCCCTCCCTTTCCCTTTTTTCCTCTCTCTCTCTGTGCCCCCTTTGTTCAGGTCACTGACCGAGACAGGAGATAACGAGTCTTCCGGAAAATATGAAAACTATTTTGTACCTCTAGTTACCCATTGTGTTTCAATACGTCGCAATCGTCAGGTCTGAGAATAGTTTTGGTCCGAAAAGAGAGACGTATGGATTAACATATGTGTTCAGAATCCATTAAATGTAGTAGAAGGTCGGTTTTCCCGGTTAATTGTAAAATGTCGGAAAAAAGACTATTCCCAAACAATTGATCTTCTGAATAAACACAACTAGAAGGGTTTCAGACCACGGTGAGAGTCTTTCGTGATTTATTTCAATGTAAGAATGTATCGTTCCTATGTCATTGAATATTGTTCATCTCCCTCATGTCACTAATTGTCGTTTTCTCTTCGTTAATTGAGTTTTCAGATTACAACGATTGTAGTTTTGATGATACATAGAAAAAGATGTAGGACGAATATAACTCATTGTAGGAAGGTCCACGGATTTTCTATTTCTTATACCTCCAGACCGTCGTCAGTAACTCAGTTGTCACTTTTGGGAGATGGTTATGTTAAAAATTGAGAAATCTTTTCCGAGACATAGAAATTCTACGAAAATTCGAAACACGGAGAGCGACAACCCCCCAACATTCGTTAAGTGTTCGACATTCGCCAGACCCCTTAGACAATCCGTTCGATCTCTCGATAGTCTCCCCAAAATTGACTTTGTAGGGAAAGTTTACGTCTTCTGATTTCGGGACTAAACTGAAAAAGGTCTCTTATAGTCTTCTCACCTTTTCGTCCGTCTAAGAATAAAAATCCCCCCCATGTACGAGTCCTTTAAGGTCCCCCTTTTGGACTCCAGACTAATCGGAACGGTAGTCTCGAGAACGGGGTACTGGAACAGTGCCCACCCTAAGGAGTGCGACCGAGGGCCGTTTTCAGACAGTGACAAAGGTGACAAAGGGGTAGATAAAGGGTAATTTACTACCCTGGTCTACGGTACTAGAAGTAAATGACTTACAACTCGAAATCCGGTTGAAAAGGTGAGGGCAGAAAGTAAAAGTAGTTCTAATAAAAATCAAGACGAAGTGAAAGACTGTATTTCCACCACAGTAGATGTATAGAGTCCAATAACTATAAAGAGGGTCGTTAGAACTAAGGTCGAACACGAAGAAGGTCGGGTCGGAAAGAGTACTACATGAGACTTATATTCAATTTATTCGTCCCACTGTTATATGTCGGAACTGCATGAGGAAAAGGATAAACCTTGGTCAGACAACTAGCTACAGGTCAAGATTGACAACGAAGGACTGGACGTATATCCAAAGAGTTCTCCGTCCAGTCCACCAGACCATACGGGTAGATAAAGTCGTAAAGGGTGTCAAATGACACTAGGTGTGTCAGTTTGCGAAACCGTATCAGTTATTTCGTCTTTATCTACGAAATCCTTATCTACAAAGACCTTGAGAGAACGAAAAAACTACTAGGTCGTCTACAACCGTTAAACTAGAGACCAAGGAGACGGAAAAGATTTTGGTCGAACTTGTAGACCTTTAAGTGCCAAGTGTATAACGACTTCAGACCGAACCTCTTAAAACTCGTAATGAAATGATCGCACACTCTACTCACGTTAACACGTCATCAAACTCGTAAGAAACCGTAAAGGAAAGAAACCCTAACCTAACTTTAAACTGGAAAAGGTCAGGACACCTGTGACGACTCAAAAGGTTTAACCGACCGTATAACTCACGTCGTGAAAGTGTCGTAGTAGAAAGTCCTAAACCTTATCGAGTTGACCTTAAGGTAGTCGAGGTGATCGAAACAAGCATCACTACGAAAGATTCCGGGTAAACTGAAGTGTAAGGTACTACAGACCGAGATCCACTCACTAGTATGGTAACACTAATAGACTCAGTACTTCTAGAAAAAATATGTCAAGAAGACACATAAGAACGGTGGAGAAGAATTATAGAAGACGAAGACAATCCTGGGATGGTAAAGACAGGAAATAGCTTGGGTAAAAACGTACTTTACAAGGGAACCACAGAGATTAAAAGAACTTCTCTAGAGATCAGAAAGGGTAAGATAACAAAAGGAAATAAAGAAACGTAACTAGCGACTCCTTCCGAAAGAATGGAGAGGAACGATAAGAAACCTTGAGACACAAGTTTACCCATATAGAAAGGAAAAGACGAAACGAAAAGCGAAGGGTAGAAAAGTGTCGATAAACATTTCGGAGGAGTCTGTCGGTAAAACGAAAAAACGTAAAGAAAAGGTACCCCTATCAGAACTAGGGATAGAGGACATATTACAGTACTTGGAAGTAGGTATCAAGTAGTCCATGACAGATAGTCTAGATCCGGGAATTCAGATAAAGAGTGAAGGTGACATATTAGTATTTCCTAAACTAAATCCAGTATGGACTTACCAGATCGCCAAAAGGGATGAAAGAAGTTAAATTCGGACTTAAACCGTTATTCCTCAAGTACTAGACTCGGTGTCAGTCGAGGACCAGAACAAAAACAACTGACATATCTCGAAGAGGTAGAAACCGACGTTTCTTATATTAGTTAGACTAAAGCCACAACTGGTAGACCACTACAGGTACACATCTCAGAAGAGAACACAACAACCTTCTCCCACAAACGATACTGGTCACGTAAAAGAACCGTTTTGAGATAATCAGAAACGGGACGAAGTAAGACATAAGGTTCCGGTTTAAACGGAAAATGAGGTCCACAAAGAACTGAAGGATGAAAACGTAAAGTCATGGGATATTACTTTTCCTGTAGAAAAGCCCCATAATCAAGATTTTCCAGAACATCCAGAAGTATCTCGGCAAGTTGAAGTCGAAGAAGTCACAATGACCAACCCCGTGTCTGAACCTAATGACACTATAACTTACCAAACGGAACCTTTGTTTGTCTCTAGTAAGACAACAAAAACTGTAACGTAGATTCATGACGTAAAGTCTGAGAGAACAACTGGTACTACCGATGAGGTAAAGAAGATTCCCTAAGGACGGGCGTCATCATCTATGTTACTAGTGGACTCAATTTAAGTGGGTAAGGTCAGGTAAAATCACGTGACTAAGGATCTTACAGTTGCACATGAGAATGGTAGAGGACAAACTGGTGAAGGGGGTAGGTTCCATTCCTCGTCGCCGACGTGAAACGACCTCGTCGACACTTCTCTATAAGGTGTAGGTTCCATTCTCTTTGGGTTGATTCTACCATCCACAACGTTCTCCCGTAGTCTCCCGTTTGTGAGACTTTGGTATTAGTGTCTTTTGATCAGTTAGATTAGTGTGATCCTGGTGTCGGAACAGATTGAGTTACTTTGATTCGGTACCGGTACCCCGGTGGGTTCTGTCCACCCAGTATCACCTCTCCAGACTGTCTTACACCAAGTGACCTCTTCCCTTACCGTTTGATGAAGTCATAAGAACGGAATTCTTGGGGTACTTGTTATACTCTTCCGTTTTACTATCCTATGACTTTCTCCTTGAGGGGTCCAGCCATCCACGGGTTATACGATGACCTCTAGTCACCTGTTTATTGAGGACTTTCTTACTTTCCTACCTCGGTTTCGTTTTTGTTATGGGTCAACTCCTAAACCGACAACTATCTTCGTTCCAGACTACGACATTGTATGTGTATGATGATATATATTCTATCTGATGGTTGTTCCTTGATTATATATCGTGTCCCTTTAGATGAGTTATAAGTTACTATTGGATTTACTGTTACTTAGACTTTTATGTCCTTGTGTACATAATTATATTGATTTTGACATGACATGTGGGCTTTGATTGTGTTGTGACACTTGGTTGATATGAGGTCATTTCTTTCTTTCTTTTCTTCCTTTACCGTAGTAGAGAAGTTTCTCAATTCGTGTTACTGTTCAATTAACCAATAGACTCCAGTTTTCTAAGTTTACGTAATTCTTACAGGGGAAAAAACAACTTTATGTTATCGGAGATAATGGATTATTGAATTCACTTAATCATGAATCACTATTGATTTATGTCTATCAACAGAGTATTAGTGTAGGGTGGACTTTCGACTTACTTATAAAGAATTTTAGAACATTATATTTGTCTAAATTCTGGTTCTTAAAGAAAATACACATAATGTCGACATTTGAAAAGATCCCTTTAATTGACTACTTTCAAACCTAAGTAATTGTAAATTGTAAGTAAACCCGAAGGGGGTCACCAAGTCACCATTTCTTAGGTGCACGTGACATCCTCTACGTCCAAACTAGGGACCCAACCCTTTTAGGTGACCTCCTCCTAACCGTTGGGTGAGGTCGTAAGGAAAGTCCTTTTAGGGTGTCCACCCCTTCGGAGCACCCGATGTGAGGTATTCCAGCATTTCTCAGTCGGTATTGGTTCGGTCCTTGTGAGTAAATAAGTTAGATTTTTGTAAATGACTCGTGGTAAGTGTACCATCCTGATAGGACTAGAATTGTGTACAATTCTCTCTAAGTCATCCAGAGGTTCAAAATCACTCTTCTTTGTAGTCGTTATTTCCTAAGACATACTATCGTTTAGATATACTTTTGTGAATCCCTATGGAATTAATACTTCTTTATTGTATCTAATTTTTTTCGTTTTGTAAAAATTTTTGGTTCCCACTTGTTTAAACGGTATTAAATGACACATATAGTATATATATTTATAGGTCTAGTTATAGAACAAACTGTCCTCGTTATTTCTTGTGAGTACGTGTCTTGTTGATAAATTACTTACGGATGATACCGTGTGAGACATAGTTCACGTTAATGTTCGTGGACCCTATATTCACCACTTGTTTAATTGACAGTGTAACACTCCACAAGGGGTTATAGATAAGGTCAGAAAAAAGGATCTGTATACTGAGGGTTTAATGTGGACTTATATATAGGTGGATCTCATCTCTGACGGAGGTCATAGAGAACATTCATCTATACCGGTACACTGATACGAGACCGGTTACTGTACGGTCGTCTTTACAGGGATCGTCGTCGAAGAAGTCTAGGAAGGTGGTAGGACTTCGGACCTTGATGGACGAGTCTGATAATTTTCACTCATTTTATGATAGAACAAATTCGGTAAGAATAAAACTTTTAAGGACAGTAAGCGTCGACTCAGAGTTATTATGGGACAGGTCTTATAAAATTAAAAATAAAAAAATTTGAAAAATAAAACATAACCCCATATCGACTAATTGTTACAACACTTTCAAAGTGTACTTGTCGTGTCCCTGAGTCGGTATGTATGTGTACATAGATAAGAGGGTTTTTGGGGGGAGGGTCGGGCCGACGTTGTATTGTAACTGGTCTCAAGGTATACGATATGTTATCCAGGAACAATCAATAGGTAAAATTTATATCGTCACACATGTCCAGGTAGGGTTTGAGGGATTCAGGGGGAAGGAGAGTCGTTAGTATTTGAGGAGACATTCAGAGAAAGACAAAACATTCAAGTAAACATTTTACAGGTGACTGTCTCCTTTCCTACTTCTTCACCATACACAGATGTTACCTTATAATGAACAGGTAATTTTTCTTACTTTATTACGGTAAACGTCGTTGTACCTACCTGGATCTCTGACAGTATGACTCACTTCAGTCAGTGTCCTCTTTATAATATACCGTAAGGAATACACACCTTGATTTTGTCTTATTATACGTTTTACAAAATTGTAAAGTTTAAAGGTTAAAACGACTTGACGGTAGACACTTAATTACCTTTATTTGATATTAAATATCGAGTATATTAAAGAACCTAATTTCCTCAGATGTTTCAATAGTGAGTCACCAGGTAAAACAAAAAGGGTTTGAGATCGGATTAATACGTTTTATGAGAGATTTCACTGACTTTGTATGTCTGAATGGGGTAGATAGGAAAATAAAAAAAAAATGAATAAATTAAAATAAAACATTGTCTCATTCGCAGACGGATGTTACACCCTCTGATCCCAAGCTAGGGACCCAGCCCTTCTAGGGGACCTCTTCCTTTACCGTTGGGTGAGGTCAAGAGAACGGACCTTTTAGGGTACCTGCCTCCTCGGACCATCCGATATCAGGTACCCCAGTGTTTCTCAGCCTGTACTGACTCGCTGAAGTGAAAGTGGTATATTAATAGATATTAAGTAATGTAATAACATTATCTCATAACAATAACAAACCCCGAAGGGACCACCGAGTCTATCATTTCTTAGAAGGACGTCACGTCCTCTGGACCCAAGTTCAGGACCCAGTCCTTCTAGGGGACCTCTTCCCTTACCGTTGGGTGGAGTCGTAAGGGTGGACCTCTTGAGGGACCTGTTTCCTTCTACCCGATGTTAGGTACCTCAGTGTTTCAGTGATTCAACACAGACTGAGAAACTCTGGGACACCTGACATCGGGTATTCCGAGGGGACAGGTACCCTGAAGGGTCCGTTCTGGTGACCTTACCCGACGGTAAAGGGAGAGGCCCCTAACTTGGACTCAGAGGACGAACCGTCCGTCTGAGGAAAAATTTTTTTAAAAAAAATTTAATTAAAATGAAATGTTATAACGTAACCAAAACGGTATGTAACTGAACTTAGGTGGTACTCACATGTACACAAGGGGTAGGACTTGTGGGGAGGGTGGAGGGAGGGGTAGGGTAGGGAGACCCAGTAGAGTCACGTGGTCGGGGACATAGTACGTAGTTTGGGCCTGACCACTAAGTAAAGTGTATACTATAAAATGTGCAAAGTCACGGTAAGAGGGTATAGTAGGGCGGGAACGGGAGAGGGTGTCTCAGGTTTTCTGACAAGTTATGTAGACACAGAGAAAACGACAGAACGTATGTCCCAATAGTAATGGTAGAAAGATTTAAGGTATATACACGCAATCATATGACATGACCACAAAAAGAAAGACCGAATGAAGTGAGACATATTATCCAAGGTCAAAGTAGGTGGAGTAATCTTCACTAAGTTTACATAAGAAAAATTACCGACTCATTATGAGGTAACACATATACATGGTGTCGAAAGAATAGGTAAGTAGACGACTACCTGTAGATCCAACGAAGGTACAGGACCGATAATATTTGTCACGACGCTACTTGTAACTAACCCCATGTGCACAGAGAAAGTTAAGACCAAAAGAGTCACACATACGGGTCGTCACCCTAACGACCCAGTATACCGTCAAGATAAAGTAAAAAATTCCTTAGAGGTACGACAAGAGGTATCACCGACTTGATCAAACGTAAGGGTGGTTGTTACATTCTCCCAAGGGAAAAGAGGTGTGGGAGAGGTCGTACATAACGAACATCTGAAAACCTAGTGTCGGTAAGACTGACCGCACTTTACCATGGAGTAACACCAAAACTAAACGTAAAGAGACTATTACTCACTACGACTCGTAGAAAAGTACACAAACAATCAGTAGACATACAGAAAAAACCTCTTTACAGACAAATCAAGAAACCGTGTGAAAAACTGACCCAGAAAATAAAAGACCTTAACTCGACGTCCTCAATGAACTTATAAAAACTATAATCAACAAACAGTCAATAAAGTAAACGATAATAAAAGAGGGTAAGACTTCCGACAGGGAAGAACAAAGGAATTAAAGAGAAAGACAAAAGAGTAACAATCACATATCCTTACGTTCCCTAAAGACACACAATTAAAATATAGGACGTTGAAATGATATAAGTAACTAATCGAGATGATTAAAAGACCACCTCAGAAATCCCAAAAGATACTAGGAGATGTATCTTTTAGGTAGATATGAAAGTCTTAAACTATTCCACTTGTCGACAATATGTCTTCACACTTTGACAAAATATAACAAGACCCTCGTATTGACCCTTATTAGTTATGTTTAAGAAAGTTGATTGTCAGTAGACGAGGTGCTTGGGGGAGAGTAGAGGTGGAAAGAGTGGTAAGTTCGGATGTGACTTTTAAAGGAAAAATTATAATGACATGGGACTCGTATGAAAAAACTGTCCTACACATTGTGATTGTAGATGACTAAGAAGTCAAGTAGAGAGTTATGATGTCCCCTTCTCTAACCGCCGGTCCAGGGGACATCACAAAAGGATAATGGTTCCGACCTTTATTTACTATTTGGTTCTATTACCCCGTGTCTCACCAATTCTTAAACGGGTGTCAGCAAGTTGATACTTCCTCTTCGTAGTCCTAATTTTAAGTCTTCGTACGTGGTAGGCTATAGGTTCGTCTCTTTGGAGTCGGTAAACAGTTCTAGTCAAGTCAAGTTACGTCAAGTCAAGACAGCGAGTCAACACAAACTGAGAAACGCTGGGGTACTTAGTGTCGTGCGGTCCGGAGGGATAGGTAGTGGTTGAGGGCCTCAAGTGGGTTTGAGTACACGTAACTCAACCACTACGGTAGGTCGGTAGAGTAGGAGGCAGCAGGGGAAGAGGAGGACGGGGGTTAGGGAGGGTCGTAGTTCCAGAAAAGGTTACTCAGTTGAGAGGCGTACTCCAGTGGTTTCATGACCTCAAAATCGGAGTCGTAGTCAGGAAGGTTACTTATGGGTCCTGACCAGAGGAAATCCTACCTACCCAACCTAGAGGAACGTCAGGTTCCCTGAGAGTTCTCAGAAGAGGTTGTAGTGTCAAGTTTTCGTAGTTAAGAAACCGCGAGTCGAAAGAAGTGTCAGGTTGAGAGTGTAGGTATGTACTGGTGACCTTTTTGGTATCGGAACTGATCTACCTGGAAACAACTGTTTCATAATAGAGACGAAAAGTTGTACGATAGATCCAACCAGTATTGAAAAGAAGGTTCCTCATTCGCAGAAAATTAAAGTACCGACGTTAGTGGTAGACGTCACTAAAACCTCTGGGGGGGGGGGGTTTATTTTAGACTGTGACAAAGGTGACAAAGGGGTAGATAAAGGGTACTTCACTACCCTGATTTACGGTACTAGAAGTAAAAGACTTACAACTCGAAATTCGGTTAAAAAAGTGAGAGGAGAAAGTAAAAGTAGTTCTCCGAAAAATCAAGGAGAAGTGAAAGACGGTATTCCCATAACACTATACAATTAAATAAATTTATGAGGTAAGTTAAAATTATAGTGTATTAAATCTTATAATTGTATAGATTACTTTATTTCTTTCTTTAGATTCTAAATAATTTTAAAATGATTTTAAGAATGTCTTTAGGAAACAATTTTAGATTATTTCCTTGTTAATTTTTTGATAACGTATAAAATCCAGATTTAATGTTAGATAAACAGAAACTCCGAGTTCGTTTCGTTTCTTGACAGTTTTACAGTAAGACGACATTTCCAATGTTTGAATGACATATTATACATAATAAAATTAATATAAGAATAGTATGTCATATATGTTACATATCAGAATTACATTATGATATGTCGTTACGCTTATTTACTTAATGTTGATGTATATTACTGTATGCATTTAGAGTGTCTGTTTTGGAGTTCACTTTATTTACTATGTTTATACGAATATCAAGATACTTCAAGTTTTTATCTATTTTGATATTAGGTACCTATCACCACTGGAAACTACCCCCGTCTTCTGTCTTTGTCATTGATTTTACCCTGTGTTTCACCCCCCGAACTCCCTTTGAACAGTAAAAAACACGAAAATTCATCATCAATATACTAATACAAGTCAGACACTTTTAAGTGACTCCTAAATACATTCTTTGGTAAATCTGATATACATGACGAAGTGTATATACCATATTGAGTTAAATTTTTCAATTCTTTCTTACAAACCTACTGTGATATGGGACGGATCCGAAATGTTCGGTTCCCTGTGGTGCACGGTCGTTCGTCCCGTCACTCCCCCGTAGTCGGTGGGGAATGAGTACCATAGTTCTCAGAAGTGAGACCCTTAGTTCTGTCAGTAGACTTACGGGTGTACAAGGCTGGGGATGGTAGTGGTCTGAAGACGGTTTTATAGTGTTCGGAGGAAAGAAGTAGACACCATTCTGTTTGTCAGAGTAACGAGAGGTTTAAAGGAAAGGGACTTTCAGGAAATTTTAAGATATTTCCTGTCAAGACTTGTCCTCCGTTTTCTGAAGGACAAAACTATATAGTGACTAATTCTTTCATGATACTCGTGTAATATATGTTTAGAATAAATAAGGGTTCTTGAGATCTTCATTTGTAATGGGGTTCAAATGTCTACTTCTTTGATCTTAATTTCTTGTTATTCCTTGTTTTACCAAGTAGACGGACGTTGTGTGTTCGAGTTTTGAGTGTAATGAAGTGAAAGGGTATCGGTCCAAGAGAAATTAATCTTGTGTAGTTCTCTCGAATGAACGGACAAATAGGAAAATGTAGGTCGTAAAGTCGACTCTTTAAGCCCATGGTACTTCCCTACCTCATTCTTTTTAATTCCTTCTTAACTATACAAGTCCATTTTACCTCCGACCTCATCCCGACACCGGAAAGGATACCTAGTCTTATATACTTTCAACTGATGGATTAAAGTTCTTTTATCTTGTACCTGACTTTATTAGGGTAATATGTTATATATTGTACGTGATTTAAAAATGACTCTCTTGTTTGAGTATGTAGAAACTTCTGGAAAAAGAGAATTAATCAACATGAGGGACAACCGGACTTATAAGTAAACAAGTAAGTAAGTTCTTTATAAAAGACTCACAGATTACACACAATCGGTGACGAGGTTTACGACTTTTACGTCCATATTTACCTTGAACGTAAGACCTCCTCTTATCTTTGTTATTTGTACTATATTACCACTATATGACTGTTTTTTACTTTTAGTACGACTCATGACCCTTATTGTTCTTACTAACCTCAATTCCACCCTTTTAATCAAATTTGTCTAGTCCTTTCCGGACTCCCACACTAAAAAAATAAAAAATTTCGTTTCACTAGTTATTATTTCACTTTCAAATACGAGTCAGCACAGACTGAGATGTTGGGGTACCTGATATCGGACGATCCGAGTAGACAGGCACCTTAAGAGGTCCGTTCTTATGACCTCATCCATCGGAAAGGGAAGAGGTCCCCTAGAAGGGTTGGGTCCCTAACTCGGGTCCAGAGGGTGCAACGTCCGTCTAAGAAATGGTAGACTCGGTGGTCCCTTCGGGGAAAAATTCGTTTCTAACAAGATTTCGTCCCAAAGGGTCCACCGTGATCACTATTTCTTAGGCGAACGGTTACGTATTCTGTAACTCTACTCCCAAGTCAGGGACCTAATCCTTCTAGGGGACCTCCTCCTTTACCGTTAGGTGAGGTCCTAAGAACCGACTTAGGACCTGTACCTGTCTCCTCGGACCATCTGACGTCAAGTATCCCATCGTTTCTCAGCCTGTGTTGATCACTGACTCGTACGTGTACAAGATTTAGATGAAAGCTCTTGACTAATGACTATTTCTATAAGACATTAACCGAAGTAAAAATTTTTTATACAACCGAACCTAATATTAAAATTTCATCAAGAAATTTTGAATTCAGTTAGTTCTTAAAGTGTCCTCTTAGTTGAAAAATATCTCAGTAAATTCTACTTAATAGATGTGTGTCGGTCCTTTTTTACAAAAGGTCATATCTTCTCTAATAAATTTTGACTACCTGCTTCATGACCTAACCGATTTTTCAAGTAAACCCAAAAAGGGATTCTGCAACGCCCTTCTGAGTTTGAAAAACCGGTTAGTTCATAATCATAAATCCAGTCTCTATTTTCTAAACTTTTTTACAAGTGCATACATTAGTGAGGTCTACTTTTTGCTTTAGAAAGTCTTTGTAAGGGTTTCGAAGAACTTAGTAGGCGAGAGAATAGAAAGGTTGAGAACAGGAATGCACAGATGAGAGAAAGACACACAGAATGAAATGTACGAAACAGAGGGAGGACAAGTGAGGGGAAAGTAAAGGACGGAAGTCTGTAGAGGGGAAGTTACGGGGTCTGACTTATTAAAGACAACAACTTATATAAATGAATTATATTAAAATACAAGGTCTCTGTAGAAGATCTCTGTATGAGAGAGTCAAATGGGAATGGACTTTTGTATAATACGGAAATAAAAACTTCTTATAAAAACAACTCATGTTTTAATATCCAACCGTCAAACAAAGTGGAGAGATTTCTATAGTGAGGAACGAAAGTAATAAAAACCAATTTTTCAGTCGAATAAAAGTAAGGAACCTTTTATTATACGTAAAAAAATAGGAGACCGATGAAGATTCTAAAAGGGAATTGTAAAAGAGGGTAGAGACGTATGTGTCTACTTCAAGTGAGGTCATATCCTTTCAGAGTTCCCTTTTGTTTGTTTGTTAAAATCGGTCAAAAGGTTACTATATGGATACTTACTAAAAGAACATAAAGAAGACAAATACCAAGTATGTAGAAGACTTAGACACCGAACTACACAAGTAGTCGAAACTTTTGAAAAGATAATAGAGAAGTTTATAACTCATGTTTTAATATCCAACTTCGACTTTGAGGTTATGAAACCGGTGGACTACGCTTCTCGACTGAACACACTTTTCTGGGGCTACGACCCTCCCTGACTCCCGCCCTCCTCTCCCCTGCCGTCCCCCACGGGACAGTAGGAGGGAGACGGGCGGAGGGAGAGGGAAGGAGAAGGTCTTACTAGTAGTCATCATGACCCAAGTTTTATTGTAAGTTTGAGTGTCCTGTGTTGTCCATCAGTAGAATAGTGGTTAAAGTGAATCGAGAAACCTTCCTGAATCGTGACTTTTATATCGTACAGTCATACTATTTTTAGTTTGTGTAGAAATAGGCCTCAGGAATTTTATAGGTCAACGACGAAGGGTCTGGGAATTAGTTAGTGTGTCTCTCTGAGTCTCGTAAGCACTTAAAGTTTGTCATTGGTGTACTTTATTGTCGGGTTCGTACGTCGAAGATTGGGGACGTGTTTCCCACGTGACTCAATCTTCTCTACGGTATTTCTCCTCGACCTCCAGATAAAGGGATATTTAAAACACAATCACTTTGTTACTCGTCATTACATATAGGAATCTCTATATATACACAAAGGAATCAGGAGAGTCAGGCCTACATTGAGTGGTTAGTGTCTATTAAAAGTGGTATTTATGACGATCAACCATTGTCTTGACTTTATCGTGTAAATAGAACCATATACAGGTTCTCTTTAACATAGTTTTCTTCCATTTGGATTCGAGTAGAAAGGTGTCCTTTAAACCTACGGAAAATAAAGAGACAGAACGGATTAACGAGATCGATCTTAAGGTCATGACTAAGTCAGAACCAGTCAGTCAGTCAAGTCAGCGAGTCGGCACAGTCTGAGAAACGCTGGGGTACCTGACGTCGTGTGGTCCGGAGGGACAGGTAGTGGTTGAGAGCCTCCAATGAGTTTGAGTACAGGTAACTCCGCCACTACGGTAGGTTGGTAGAGTAGGAGACAGTAGGGGAAGAGGAGGCCGGAGGATAGAAAGGGTCGTAGTCCCAGAAAGGTTTACTCAGTCGAGAAACGTAGTCCACCGACTTCATAACTTCAAAGTCGAAGTTGTAGTCAGAAAGGTTACTTATAAGTCCCAACTAAAGGAAATCCTACCTGACCAACCTAGAGGAACGTCTGGTTCTCTGAGAGTTCTCAGATGAGGTTGTGGGGTCAAGTTTTCGTAGTTAAGAAGTCACGAGTCGAAAGAAATATCAGGTTGAGAGTGTAGGTGTGTACTGCTGACCTTTTTGGTATCGGAACTGATCTGCCTGGAAAGGGTACTTGTCATACTTTTCCCTTTCTATTCTGTGATTTTCTACTTGAGGACTCCAGTTATACACGGATTATACGATGACCTCTAGTCAACTCTTTATTGAGGTCTTTCTTACTTCTCTACCTCGGTTTCCTTTTTGGTGTGGGTCAACACCTACACTGACCACTAGCTTCGTTCCAGGTTACGACATGTCTCGTTATGACGTATCCTTGGACCTGACAATCCAGGTACTTAGTTCCGTTTAACCTTCACCAGTTTGTCTTCTACCGTTCTCACTTGCAGTTGTAAAATCCTTAGTCGCTTGCTTTTACCTGACTTTACCCACTTAAATTGAGTCTACCGGTAATATAGATGATGACACCCGTTCTTAGGGAATCTTCTTTACCTCATCGGTAGTATCAATTGTTTTCTCAGGTTTTACGTCATGAACCTACGTCAGAGTTTATACTGTCTTACTAGAGACAAGCAAAGGTTACGTTTAGTAAGTTATAGTACCATTAGGTTCAGATACGGGGCTGGTCATTACGACTTCTTCGACTTTAACTTGTCAAGACACTTCTAGATGTTCTGGAGAATCTTGATTGTGGGGGAGGGGCGTTTTTTTCTACAGGAAAAGTCAGAACCATGTAAGACACAAAAGTCTTTACGTAGTCAAGGAAGATCCAATATGTTAGACAACCGTACAATAAGTATTATCAGAGAATACTCAGATATAAAGACATCAGTCAACGTTACAGAGGAGAAAGAAAGGATTAAAATGAATGAACTCAGAAAGAAAAAAGGGAGTCAAGTCGATTTCCAAACAGTTAAAACACAAAAGAAAAAAAAAGTTTCTTGGTGGAGAATCAAGGTAGCTGGGAAAGACAACAGAAAGACCAGTGATAAAGTAACTAAACGTAAGACTCAAAATAATAAAGGGAGGAAGATGATTGAAAGCCGAATTAAACGAGAAGACAAAACTTAAGGAACTCCATAATTCAATCCAACGAATAAACTCTAGATTAAAGAATTATGTGCACAATGACAACAAGTCAACACAGACTGAGACACTGAGGTACTTGACGTCGTGTGGTCCAAAGGGACAGGAAATGGTGGAGAGTCTCGAACGAGTTTGAGTACGAGTAACTCAGTCACTACAGTAGGTTGGTAGAATAGGAGACAGTGGGGGAAGAGGAGGACGAGAGTTAGAAAGGGCCGTAGTCCTAGAAAAGGTCACTCAACCGACAAGCGTAGTACACCGGTTTCATGACCTCAAAGTCGAAATCGTAGCAAGGAAGGTTTCTTGTGGGTCCCGACTAGAGGAAGTCTTACCTGACCAAACTAGAGGAACGTCAAGTTCCCTGAGAGTTCTCAGAAGAGATCGTGGTGTCAAGTTCAGTTAAGAAACCACGAGTCGGAAGAAATACCAGGTTGAGAGTGAAGGTGTGTACTGATGACCTTTTTGGTATCGTAACTGATCTACCTGGAAACAACCGTTTCACTACAGAGACGAAAAATTATGTCACCGATTCAAACAGTATCAAGAAGAAGGTTCCTTGTTTACAGAAAATTAAATTACCGACGTCAGTAACAGACGTCACTAAAACCTCGGGTTCTTTTATTTCAGAGAGTGGCAAAGGTAACAAAGGGGTAGATGAACGGTACTTCACTACCCTGGACTACGATGCTAGTATCAAAAGACTTACAATTCAAAATTCGGTCGAAAAAGTGAGAGGAGAAATTGGAAGGAGTCCTCCGAGAAATCAAGGAGAAGTGAAAGATGGTGATCGTACCACATAAAGGACGTATAGACTGAAATACACATATATAATGATATTGGAAAGGAGAGTCTATGTGAAAACAACGGAGGGTCTTATAGATTATATGATATAAAGGTGAAAGTAAACAGAGTTCTATTAAATAAAGGTAAAACTAAAGAGACTGAATTACCAAAGAATATTCACACAACAAATCAAAAGTGTACCAAATCCTAGAAGAATGATAGAAGAACAACTCCTAAAGATCAAAGTATGGTAACACTAGTCTTTTCTACCATACTAAAGTTAGAATTTAGACGATTCTGAACAAAACATCGGATAGTATACTAGATAAGATCTGTTACAAGGTACACATGAACTCTTATTACACATAAGACAACCTGTCTTACAATGTATACAGGTAAACAAAAGTTCACACTAAGTTGAGGTCACAAAGGAACAACTTAAACAAAGATACCAGATAGGTGAGGGCTATCACCTTACGACTTTATAGGATGTTAATGATATGACGACAAATAAAGAGGAAATTCTAGACAATGATATACAAATTACGTAAAGCCACGGAAACACAACCCTCGCATATATGAATACTAACATTCCTTTACCGTTGGGTGAGGTCATAAGAACGGATCTTTTACGGTACCTGTCTCCTCGGATCGTCGTATGTCAAGTACCCTAGTGTTTCTCAGTCTGTACTGACTCATTGACTCGTGTATTGGAGAACTATATGACTATGGAAATACTAATATGTTACTGGAAAAAACAGAGTAATGTGAAAAAACTGAACTTCAGATGAAACAGACTGTATTCACACCAATACGGATGGACGAAAACCAAAGGTTAATGAACTTTATAATAGTAGGTAGGAAAGGAAACTCGGTAACACACAGAAATTTCGATTCTACACAAGACATCTAGTGTATATTGATCCAGAACGAAAAAAAAAAAAAAAAATTTAGCTAGGTCCGTGACACACGGAAACCTAACCACTTAAGTTAGGTAAGTGTAAATCTCACCGATAGACTGTACACTTTTGTATGATGACGGTATGACGGGAAACAGAAAATAATAAAATGACGAGGTGGTAAAGAAGAAGACAAAGACAGATGGAAACATTCAACCACCGAAAGTGTCATTAAAAGAGTCAGAGGGTACATTTTTCTAATAAAGTAAGAGGTGATTTAAGAAAATCCCAATAGTACTTTAAATATATTTTGAAAAGTATCTACTTTGTCAATAAAAAGACGACTATCGTTGAATAGAAGTAAACAGATATTTTCAAGGTAAGAAATCGAGAAAGGAAAAATGTAAAAACTGTAGTGTTTACTGGAAAGAATACTAAACTAATGTTGAACACCATTGATATGAAGTGAAGGAAATTGAAGACACGATATTAATCCTGAATTTATATAATAACGTTTTTCAATGAACAGATAGCAGAATTAGTCTCAACACACGAAAGTAGAAAACACGTGAAAGTTGAACTTCTCGAGAAAAGTTACAAAGGACATTTCGTCCAGATCACCACTAATTGAGTCAAAAACAGACCCTTTCGGGTATAAAGAGGAAGTATATACTTCTGATTAAAACGGTCTAAGTCATAAGACCCAACCGTCGAAAATAGAAAGTTGTAAAACTTATACAGTAAGGTGACAGAGGATCGGATGTCTCAAAGAGGATTATTTAGACGACTATCGGATTACTCCCATTGAGACATCCAATGATAAAAAGGAACGTCAGAAATTTCAATAGTAACTGAAAACAGTCAAACTTATACAGAACCTCTTACAGGAAAGCACAAATTTATTCATTTTCAAGAGAATCGAAACACCTACATATATAGGTCAAGGAAGAGGTCCAAACCTTTCAAGAGTCGATAATAACGACTGTGTGAGAGACGAGGGAAAAGGGAAAGAAGAAGGAAACCGAGTGGTCTAATTCAGTCTCTCAAAAACGTCAAAGAAGTGAAAAATTTTTAGCATAAAGAGAAAGAGAGAGACGGTAGACTTAGTAGAGATATAGGGACGGGAACTCGAACGATTAAGAAGGTGCACTGGACGAGATAAAGATAGCGTAAGATTAATAATTAGAGTAAATAACTCAAGAAATCGAGGTATTAAACCAAAGAAAAATCTTAAAGTCAGTGAACCCATTTCATGAGGAAGGTAAATAATTAAAAAAAGGACTCTAGTAACATAACGGATTCAAAAGGACGTCGAGTATCTTAAAGGAGAATTATCGATAAAAGTTGACAAATAGTCAATCTAGTGTCATAAGGTCTAGAAACCCAAACCATCACCCTTTTGACAGAAAAAGAAGAACACTATTGTTCTAATGTTACTATAAAAGGGTACCACAAACTACTTTACTCTGAAACGAGAGTGTAAACTTCACCGTTTCTAAAAAGAAATAAATCCGTTCCGAAACAAATGAAATGAGGATTGTTAAGTCATCCAACCATTAATCTTCAGAAGGAAACCAAAAGGTCTTCCACCACGATATTGTGTCCAATAATAATAAAAATTAAAAAAAGTAAAGAGAATGGTCATGTTCCAAGCCTCAATCCTTACACGTAGTTGTTGTTTTTATTCAACCGTCTCTTTTATTTTCTCCTCTCCCATCGACCACCGTGTAACCTCCTCTACATACGATTAGAAACCCGAAACCCACACGGGTGTTGGGTCATCTCCCTAGGGGTTCAAACCCCACTCCCAGGGTGGTCGGGTACCCATCAGGATACCGGTCTTAGTATCCTGATTATCTGTCCTCTACGAAAGAAAGGCAAGAGAAACGGGAAAAGAAAGGAAAGGGAGAGAGGTCAGTGACTCGTGAGAGGTGTCTCTCTCGTTGTCCAGGGAGATCGACGTCGTACCTGTCGACCCGTCTGGGGATGAGTGGTGGTAGTGGGAGGTGGAGGAAACGGTTTTTTCCAAACACGACTGGGTGACGTCTGGATGACCGTTGTAAGGGAGTGAAGTGTCGGAAAAGACGTAAGGTTAGGTGGGTGAAAGTCCATGTTTCTACCTACCTAGAGCTCACAGGACCGTACGATCCGTCTTCTCGAAAAAATTTTAAAAAACCAATACGTACAGGTTAATCTACATGTAACTTCCCCTCTCCTTTTTTTCTTTATTGAGTATAGTAGTACTATGACTGTAGTGAAGTTAGCATTAATAAAATTTCAGGTACAGACTATCGAATTCATAGACTTAAGGATACTCAAAAAAAAATAACAGAACGGGAACAAGGGATCTTACAACTTGTGACACACACTTTTTGATATCTCCCAGGTGTAATAAAATAAGAGGAAGTCTCTTATTTCTGTCCTCCGTCTAGTAGAATTATACAGATCATAATTCGACTAAGATTCCTAAAGTCAGAAGTCCCCGAACGTTTGTTTTTGGGTTCACTAATGGACGTTGAGAGGAGGAACTATTCGATACTTGAGGTTGACGACAGAGGGGTCCTAAGTTTGATACGGATCGAAAAGACAGAAAATAGGTGACAAGAGACAAACCGAAGAATGTAAATGGTAGAAATGTTTAATCGTTTACTGAGTTTCTCTTTTCCGTTTGTTTTACAGTCTGAGTGAGGTTACGTAAAAAGAAGAGTGTCCCTATAGTTGGTGTGTTCAGGACCGACGGAAGTCTAAAAATTAAAAGAGGTCTAAAAGTTAAGGTGAAATTGATCTTTCAACTAAATTACGTTCAATCTTTAGTATCGGTCTATCCCTTCTGTTAGTGTAATTTTATATGTTCACACACACACACACACACACACGTGCACGCACGTACGCGCGCGTACACAAATAATTAAGTCGAGTCAACGAGTCAGTACAGGCTGAGAAGTCTTGGGGTACTGGACGTCGAGTCGTCAGAAGGGACAAGTAGTGGTTGAGGGCCTCGAACGAGTTTGAGTACAGGCAGCTCAGCCACTACGGTAGGTTGGTAGAGTAGGAGACAACAGGCGAAGAGGAAGACGGAAACTAGAAAAGGTCGTAGTCCAAGAAAAGGTCTAATTTAGATCTATTTAAGGTCTATTTTAGATCCTTTTATAATAAATGGTATGGAGTGTACCGTTTGAAAGACTTGAGGGCATCAATATTACTAGTAAGAGACTTCCTTTATATTCACCGATTCTATAAAAAAAAGGTTTAACACCTTGGTTCTTGATTTCAGTTATAAGTTGTAAATCGAATTATGTTTCATGTCTTGATATGATAATTATGAAGATGTTGATAGATGATTGTACCAAGTAGTTATAGTTAGATATACAGATAAAAGATGGGTTTTGTTAGAAATGTGAATTCATGAGTATTATATATGAAGGTTTTAAGTACCAGTCTATGTTGAAGTTATAGAATCTTGACGATAGTTGACAAGATGAGAGAATATATGGACGAAAAGTAAAAACAAAAATGGGATCTATACTGTGAATAGGGATAGTTTAAGATGGATCGTTAAGTTTCCCAGTTACTTTTAAATTTAAAAGTAAGACACTAGATAGTTAATAGAGTAGATCGAAACAAGATAGAGTTTATCTTTTAGAATGATATGCATAATTTACCTCATTTTCTGGTTCTAAAGGGAATCTTACTGTGGATTCAAGAAACCCTTATCAACAAGTCGTCGTTATTCGGGAGGTTTCGTGTAAAGAAATAGAATTGGTGGTTTAAAGAATGATTTTCGTTTAAATATCATTTATCATATTGGTAATATGATGAATTAACACTTAATGATCTCGTGACTCTTCCGGACCATATTTAGACTCATTTTCTATCTAAATAATATAGTATAAACTGTGTCTTAAGTTTGTACTCTCTTCTTAGTAAATTCATTTAAGACAAAACTTATAAAGGGAGAAGGAAGAAAGGTCTATGAGGGTTAAACATCATAATAACGGTGTAAAAACTGTTACTGTATTTATCAAACGAATTTTAGAACATACTGATTTGTACCGAATTCTATATTAACCAAGATAATAGAGTAATATACCTCGATGGGGTGTAGGATCCAGCTCGACTCAGCTCGGGGGGTTGTGGGCTCCAGTCCCCGCCGTCGGCTCTCCTCGTTGGGATGTAGGTTCCTCGACACCGACGTGTCCGCGTCCTCCCGGCTGTCCTCGATGAGGTGCAAATTCCAGTCCTCCCCGCTGGCACTCCTCTATGGGGTGCAGGTTCCAATTCTCTTTGGGTTGATTCTACAATTCACAACTTTCCCGTAGTCTCTCGTCTGTGTGACTTTGAAATTAGTGTCTTTTGATCGGTTAGACTAGTGTGCCTGGTGTCGGACAGATTGAGTCACTTTGATTCGTTATGGTACACCCCGGTGGGCTCTACCACCCCAGTACCACCCCTCCAGACTTGTCTTACACCAGGTGACCTCTTCCCTTACCGTTTGGTGAAGTCATAAAAACGGAACTCTTGGGGTCCTTGTCATACTTTTCCGTTTTACTGTCCTATGACTTTCTCCTTGAGGGGTCCAACCATCCACGGGTTATACGATGACCTCTAGTCACCTCTTTATTGAGGTCTTTCTTACTTCCCTACTTTGGTTTCGTTTTTGTTGTGGGTCGACACCTACACTGACCACTATCTTCGTTCCAGGTTACGACATTTCTCGTTATAACGTGTCCTTGGACCTTATAGTCCAGGTACTTAGTTCCGTTTAACCTTCACCAGTTTGTCCTTTACCGTTCTCACTTACAACTATAAAACCCTGAGTCACTTGATTTTACCTGACCTACCCACTTAAATTGAGTCTACCGGTAATATAGATGATGACACCCGTCCTTTGGGAATCTTCTTTACCTCATCGGTAATACCAGTTGTTTTCTCAGGCTTTACATCATAAACTTACGTTAGAGTTTTTGTTGTCTTACTAGAGACAAGTAAAGGTTCCGTTTGGTGAGTTACAGTGCCATTAGGTTCGGATACGAGGTTGGTCATTGTGACTTCTTTAATTCAACGTACCAAGACTCTTCTGGATGTTCTGGAATATCTTGATTGTGCTTTTTTTTTTTTTACAGGAAAGGTAATATCCCCTGACCTTACGTTTTCATCCTTCAGTTCATTGTGGACCTTATTGTTCGTTTACACCTGACCTTACGTTTTCATCCTTCAGTTCTTTGTGGACCTTATTGTTCGTTTAAACCGGAACTTCATGCCTTACTTCGTCCCGTTTCCGATTATCTCAAAACGGTTCTCTTACGTGACCAGTAGCGTTTGTGGGAGAAGGTTGTTGTGTTCTCTTCTGAGATATGTACCCGTAGTGGTCTACCAGTTGTGACTTTAGTCTAACTAATATAAGAAACGTCGGTTTCTACCTCTTCGAGATATGTCAGTTGTCTTTGTTCTGGTCCTCGACTGACACCGAGTCTAGTACTTGAGGAATAACGGTTTAAGTTTGAAGTTAACTTCTTTCATCCCTTTTGGTGATCTGGTAAGTCCATACTGGATTTAGTATAGGGAATACTAATATGTCACTTTCACTCTTTATCTGAATTCCCTGATCTAGACTATCTGTCTCACGGACTCCTTGATACCTACCTCCAAGCACTGTAACATGTCCTCTATCCCTAGTTCTGGTAGGGGTACCTTTTCAGTACGTTTTTTCGTTTTACCGACAGACTCCTCCTGAATGTTTATCGACACTTTTCTTCTCTCCGCTTTTCGTTTCCTCTTTTCCTTTCTATAAGGGTAAACTTACGTCTGAAGGTTTCTTATGGTTCCTCTCTATTCTTTTGGAAAGAGTCACTAGTTACGTTTCTTTATCTCCTTTTGTTGTCTTACTCTTTCTGATCTGTAGAGAAGTTCTTTTAATCTCTATGGTTCCCTTGTAAAGTAGGTTTCTACCCGAGCTATTTCCTGTCTTTACCATACCTGGATTGTCTTCGTCTTCTATAATTCTTCTCCACCGTTCTTATGTGTCTTCTTGACATGTTTTTTCTAGAAGTACTGGGTCTATTAGTGTTACCACACTAGTGAGTGGGTCTCGGTCTGTAGGACCTTACACTTCAGTTTACCCGGAATCTTTCGTAGTGATACTTGTTTCGATCACCTCGACTACCTTAAGGTCAACTCGATAAAGTTTAGGACTTTCTACTACGACACTTTCACGACGTGAGTTATCCGGTCGTTTAAACCTTTTGAGTCGTCACCGGTGTCCTGACCTTTTCCAGTCAAAAGTAAGGTTAGGGTTTCTTTCCGTTACGGTTTCTTACGAGTTTCATTGCGTATTAACGTAAGTAAAGTGTGTGATCATTTCATTACGAATTTTAAGAGGTTCGGTCCGAAGTTGTTATCCACTTTGCACTTGGAGGTCTACAAGTTCGACCAAAATCTTTTCCGTCTCCTTGGTCTCTAGTTTAACGGTCGTAGACGACCTAGTCACTTTTTCGTTCTCTTTTTCGTTCTCTCAAGGTCTTTTTGTAGATAAAGACGAAATAACTGATACTGTTTCAGAAACTGACACACCTAGTGTTATTTGACACCCTTTAAGACCTTCTCTACCCTTATGGTCTGGTGGACTCGACGGAGAACTCTTTGGATATACGTCCAGTCCTTCGTTGTCAATCTTGACCTGTACCTTGTTGTCGGACCAAGGTTTATCCTTTTCCTCATGAGGTTCCGACAGTGGGACGAATAAATTGAATATACGTCTCATGTAGTACTCTTTGCGACCCGACCTCCTTCGTGTTCGACCTTAGTTCTAAGGGTCCTCTTCATAGTTGTTGAAGTCTATACGTCTACTGTGGTGGGAATACCGTCTTTCCCTTCTCCTTGATTTTTGGAGAACTACTTTCACTTTCTCCTCTCACTTTTTCAACCGAATTTCAAGTCGTAAGTCTTTTACTTCTAGTACCGTAGACCAGGGTAGTGCAGTACCCTTTATCTACCCCTTTGTCATCTTTGTCACAGTCTGAAATAAAAACCCCCGAGGTTTTAGTGACGTCTACTACTGACGTCGGTACTTTAATTTTCTGCGAATGAGGAACCTTCTTTTCAATACTGGTTGGATCATCGTATAATTTTTCGTCTTTGTAATGAAACGGTTGTTTCAAGACACATCAGTTCCGATACCAAAAGGGTCACCAGTACATACCACACTCACAACCTGACACTTCTTTCGACTCACGGCTTCTTAACTACGAAAACTTGACACCACAACCTCTTCTGAGAACTCTCAGGGAACCTGACGTTCCTCGAGGTTGGGCACGTAGGATTTCTTCTGGTCAGGACCAACAAGTAACCTTCCTGACTACGATTTCGACTTTGAGGTCATGAAACCGGTGGAGTACTCTTCTCAACTGAGTAACCTTTTCTGAGACTACGACCCTCCCTAACCCCCGTCCTCCTCTTCCCCCGCTGTCTCCTACTCTACCGACCTACCATAGTGGCTGAACTACCTGTGCTCAAACTCACTTGAGACCCTCAACTACTACCTGTCCCTCCGACCGCACGACGTTAAGTACCCCAGTGTTCTTCAACCTGTGCTGACTCGTTGACTTGACTGACTGACTAATAGAGTAATTGATTCAGACCGTCTTGAGTTCAGTTAATACCTTATGTATACCATGGTTCAATACGGGGTTGTGTAATTTTTGTTTTTATTATAAATACCATCAATAGTTCATTCCATTCTGAAGTCTTTTTTTGAATGCCGTTTCAATTTTGAAATTAAGGTAATAAAAGTTAATACTATCGATATATTGGTAGAATATTGATTAAATATTAATTCTTTAACTCTCTAATTTACTCTTATATAACGAGTGATACAAAAATTATCACGTATTTTACATTTATGTTTTATTATACTTCTTATTTCTAAGGTTTTTTTTCATAAAGTTATTTAATTATGTGATTGTAAGTCCTATGTTCTACAATATCGTTCTAAACTACTAAGATATTTTCCGTAAAATTTTTGGAATCCCGTTTAAAATTTTTCCTAATAATTGTGAATTTTTTATTTTCGTGATGGTTTTCTTTATGTCATTTTAAATAGTCTCCGTTTGTGACAGTTGGTATTCTGTGGTGAATTCGTTCTTATGACAAGGGAACTTCCCCACGTCCAAAGATAATAATCGTCTCTATTCTCGACGGAGTTTAAGAAAGGAATTATTGTGATATGATTTTTATTTTACCAACGGTGTAAAGTTTTATTTGTGAAACGAAAGTTATACGTAAAGTTACCAGATTTATTATCTATTTTTGGATAAATTGGACTAAGTTTCACAAAAGAGAATGTAAACGTTGATTATTTATGTGATCCCTCTGACCGAGAGTGAAAGTATTGTGTAAGTTATAAAATCCCCAGAAGACGGTGGGTGAAAGAGTAAACTCTAATCTAGAAGAGAATCTAGGTTAATTTAATAGATGGATCGAAGTTTTATAATTGATAAACGAGATATTTCATGGAAGGGAGAGTAATTCCTTTAGTGTTCTTATAGTCTTCTCATTTACGTTGTCATATTGGTGATGTTTCGTCATGTTCGCGAAATTCGTCTCGATTGTACCTGATGTTCCATTCACTGACAAAACCGTATAATTTTTTTTTTTTAGATCTATTTCGTCACGACGCAGTCGTACCCTTTCCCTCTTTCAGGTGTCTTAACTTCATTCAAGGAGTCATATACTAGTGGATGTTTTTAGGAAAGATTGAGTGTTTCAATATACACCTCTTTTTAACATCTTTCGTAGAAACCGAGTCTCAGACGTAAAAGACTTCAAACTTTTTTTAATTGACACACATAATAAAACCAAGATGAGGTTCATCTTGGAACTGTTGTTTGGTGTGTATTTTTGACGGTCGACGACGAGTGTAGGAGGAGGGAAAGGGTCGAAATGGAGGAAGTAGGTTCTCAAGATACTAGTGATAGTACTCTGGACCTTATCTATTAGACAATGTACAAACGTATATAAGTAACATATGTATATACACCATATGTCTTCTCCCACCATTCACTCGTCACAGACCTCTTCATCTAATTATTTGTATGTGTTTACTTTATACTTTTTTCTGGTCTCTTTTTATTTTGTCTTGTATCTTTTGAGAAAGAAGAGTTGTAGTTAATTTAGGACCAGAGTCTTGGTCTAGTGTCTAATAAGAGTCTCAAGTCGATTAATGTCCAAATGTTTATGTATTTTATCCCGGGTTCATATGTTTATGTATTTTCAATTCATGAACATATAACAGTGGATGTAAAAGAGGACATAATGAGAGTTTTCATAGTTTCTGGTATATTCAGAATAAGGGAAAAAGTCTCTAGTTCACTGAAACCGAACATTGTCGTTTGAAGGTGTGTCCTCCGAAAGATTTAGGTCATAAGAGATATGACATATGGTAGGACGGAAACACTTGAAGGAGACTTAGATAGGTAGATATTGTAACAAAGGATACCTTTTCACAGAAAGTTCTTAGTTAGGTAACGTGTTTTACTTGTTTTAGGTAAGTCGTAATTCCTGTTTTGTGATTTTAGTATTTTTATTCTATTTAGTCTCCCATTCTTGGGATTTATCGTGTGATAAATGAACTAATAAATTCTTTCTACTACTTAAATAAAAGTAAGGTTGTAATTGTCAGATCATAAAGTCTTTTATATATCGAAGTAATCAACCTTCATAATCAACAATTCATAACGAATTGTCGACAAATCTTAATGTATAAAAGTCTTCATTTTAGTCAAGTCGACCGTTAAATATACTTGTAGTTGTCCATAAAGGTACAGTAAGAATAAAATAAGTAAAAGGTAGAAACACTTTTTTGTTTAAAGTACTGAATTGGGTTTTTCTATGACCTAAAAATTATATTTGTGATTTTTGATTTATAGTATATCGTGTTTACTCAATTAGTAATCCTTGAAAGGTTACATCCGTTGGTTTTTTTAACCCCGTTTAATAATTTCAATTCAGAGTCACAACGTTAGTCTCAACGTTAGTCTTAGCGTTAGTCATTTGTAAATAATAATTATTGTGAAGTGTGTCCCATGTCCTAAGTGAGTTTTACCGGTACATAGTAGAGGTGTTGTCGGTAGATAGACATTTCATCGAGTAAAAGAGAATTCGGTAAAATACACGGAGTTAAGTAAATTAGGAATTTTTGATCTTGCATCCATCGGCTCATAACAATGACAGTAAGATGTTCGAGTTCCTTCAAATTACCAAAGGGTTTAAGTATGTTGACCGTCATCGTACTTTACTTTTAGGGGTCGATTGCGGAAGGTTTTGGTTACAAGGAAGTAAGATCCTGTAGCAATAAAAAATGTTTAAGAGAAATCAGACCAATGATTTCCGGTGGCCGTTAGAAATCAGTTTCAATAAAAGTATTATCACTACCCCGGTGGGACTTTATGGACCATAAAATTTCTTTAAATTTATGAATTTAATCAATTATCACAGTCTTAAGTCATTGGAATAGTATATTTTTTACCTTACCTAACTCTGTGTTATCATTTTAAATATACTTTTATATTAAAAATTAGTAGATATACCTTAAATAGACGGACGGTTAAGTCCTCTGAATACTCTGTCCCCAAACCAGGGACCTACGCATTCTAGGGGACGTCCTCCCTTGCCGTTGGGTGAGGTCATAAGAACAGACCTCTTAGGGGTCCCTGTCTCCTCGGATCGTCCGATCTCAGTGTTTCCCAGCGTTTCTCACCCTGTCTGCATGTAGTCTCTTGGTATTTAAATGGTGAAGACGTTGTAGGATCGTGACATTGTAATCCGTTTAATTTCATAGATTAAGATTTATAGATGTAAACGTTTTACCTCTATTATGGTTTAGGTCCCAATGAAACCCCTTATTTATTTTGGTTCATGTATATATCATTTGTATCATAGTTGAATTAGTTCAACATCGAAAATAGTTATTTAACAATGTTTATACAAAGGGAAAAGAAAACAAAATGTAATAAAGCCGATATCAGAAGTCATTAAGTTTGAAGGTGATTCGGTCTTCTTGTTAATTTAAATAGGTAAAAAACTTTAATTTAGAAGTTTTTAAGCCAACGTTTATTTAAAGTGTAAGGTCACAGTGACGATTCCTCTTCTTTTGTTTCGGGTTTCTCCAAAGTTCATAAGAAATCCCGGAACTGTGATGTCAAGTCGACGAGTCAGCAAAGCCTGAGAAACGTTGGGGTACTTGACGTCGTACGGTCCGAAGGGACAGGTAGTGGTTGAGGACCTCGAACAAGTCTGAGTACAGGTAGTTCAGGCACTACGGCAGGTTGGTAGAGGAGGAGACAACAGGAGAAGAGGAGGACGGAAGTCAGAAAGGGTGGTAGTCCCAGAAAAGGTTACAGTCAAGAAGTGTAGTCCACCGCTTTCATTACCTCGAAGGCAAAGTCGTAGTGAGGAAGGTCACTTATAAGTCCTGACTAAAAGAAATCCTACTTGACCAAACTAGAAACGTCAAGGTCCCTGAACTGTGATGTACTCCCAGTTTTTGTTACGGTCACACCCGGTCTTTATGGTGTCCATATTGAGACTCCAGATGGTTGACTGGTCGATCAACAGAGTCTAGATTAAATAGTGAATCCTGACCATAAATATAAAGATCCCGAAGGGTCCTCCGTGTCATCATTTCTTAGACGGACGGTTACGTCCTCTGTGTTCTCTGTCCTCAAGTCAGGGACCCAACCCTTCTAGGGGACCTTGTCCTTTACCGTTGGGTGAAGTCATAAGAACGGACTTATAAAGGTGTCTGTCTTCTCAGACCGTCCGACGTCAGGTACCTCAACGCTTCTCGGCCTATGTTGACTTGTGTTCGAGATGGAAACGAATAGAAAGGACAATAGAATGTGTCTTCACTTCTAAATTATTTTATAAATGAATTAAAGTCCTTTCGGTTTAGACACTCGGTAAGTGTATTCATAAACTTTTTGTTGTTTTTTGTTTCGGAACTACTCTGGAACGACTGATCTTTTCCGATGAAACTGACTTTCGTAGGATACTCTACCAACCTACCGTAGTGATTGAACTACCTATACTCAAACTCGTTCGAGACCCTCAACCACTATTTACCCTTCGGGCCACACGACGTCAGGTACCCCAACGTTTCTCAGTCTGTGCTAACTCGCGGACTTGACTTGACTAGGATACCACATGTTAAGATTACTTCTTATTACTAAAGTATTTAGTTTAGACAGTCAAGAGTGGGACTTTTATGTTCGAAGAAAATTTTTATATTAATGGTAATATAAATTTTGTGAAAAAAAGAAGTTGACCAGAAACATTTTGTGTATGTGTTCTAGACAAGAAGATCTTAAAGACACTGGAAGTAATAAATCCATTCTTGATTCGTTCAGATTAATATTCTCGAGAATTTGTCGTCAATATGGAATGGACCCTTTCTCATTCTTGGTTTTGTTATGTATCTTTTTTAAATTTCTTGCGTGATGTATCTATTTTGCGTGACGAAGTTTGAGACTGCCGGTTGTATAAGACAAAGGTATTCGTGAGCGGATCATGAGAATGTGATCTTGTTGCCTCTTTTTTTAGTTGAGTTATAAAATTTATTCCAAAGTTAATAAATAGTTGTTAATCTTCCTAAATGTATACAAAAATTTTCGTTGAAATTTTTTCACGATAATTTACTTTTGATCAATAAAGGTAAAAACAAGTAACATGGATTGAAACTAGACATTTAACTATGTAGTTGTTGACTTCAATTTAAAAGTTATAGATATTTATTGTATTATCAATTTCTCTCTTCCCTGTATTTTATAAATCGTGAAGAGGTAAAGGTACAAAAATATCGGTATATTTTGATTTGGTAGATGATGACAAATTATCTTTAATTTAAATATTTCAGATTTAGTTATCGTTTATTTTTACATTCATAAAAGTTATTTACCAGGACCTTGTTAACCTATAGGTATAAGTTTTTCGACTGGAATCTTAGAGTTGAATATGGTATGAGTTTACAATTGAGTTTTACCCAGGATCTACATTGATATTCTCGATTTTGTTATTTGTAGATAAAAAAATTTTTTACACTTCTTTAAGAACTTTGGGTTTCGTTTCTAAAGAATTTATATTGTAGTTTTCGTAGTAGGTATTTTCCTTTATCAGTTATTCGTCCTGGAGTGTTTTTAAGTTTTGTGAATATGTACAGTCTGTTGACTACACTTCTTTTATAAACGTTATTCCCTGAACATAGGTCTTAAATATTTTTTTTTAAGAATACTTGAGTTAGTTAGGTTGTTTACTTGATTTCTATACTTTTCTGTAAAGTGAGTTCTATGTGTTTACCGATAAGTCGTGTACTTTTCTACAAGTCATAGTAGTGATCCTTTCGTGTTTAACTTTGGGGTACTCAATGGTAAAGTGTGGATGATCTTCTCAATATTCTTCTGTTATTTATTTACAGTCACTCCTAGACCTCTTTATCCTTGGGAGTATGTAATAACCACCCTGACATTTTACCATGTTGGTGAAACCTTGTCACACGTCAAAGAGGTTGTTTATTTTTATTTTAATACTATGTTCGGTTGTTAAGATGAGAATCCATGAGAATCCATATGATGGGCTATATATACTCTTGTATATAGACGTTGTTTCTGAACGTATGTTGCAAACACCACCGTAATAGACATTGTCAGGGTTTGACTTTTGTCTCCAGTAGTTGTCCACTGACGTATCCGTTTTACACCGTAAAAGTACTCCACCTTATAATAATTCGTTACTTTTCCTTGTTACGATACAGTACGTACTTGTAGTTTTCGGAACAATTTCTTCAGTCTGCACTCTGAAGTATAAGTTACTAGAGTAAATATTCTTTACAGGTCTCTTTCGTATAAATAAGTCTGTCTTTTGTCTAATTGTCAAAGGATCCCGATTCCCAATTGATATTTACCGTACTCCTTAAAATAATACCACTACTTTTACAATATTTAACTGGATATTTTACCAACGTGGTAAGTCATTTCAGTGATTTTTAGTGACTGAACATGATGTGTATTATGTAAATCCTACCCACTGAAAATACTATACAATTTATACGAACTTTTTTTCAACACAAATTTTTATTCGCACGAAAACAAACATCAGGGAATTAATGTCACCTGGGAACTTGTTGTGACCTCAATCTCCGTGACCTGGGGTTCTTCAACTTTTGAACACATATTGGAATATAAGGAGGGGGTCATAAGTACCAAGGTGTAAAATCCTAAGTTGGTTGGAACTGACATATTATGACATCATAAATAAATCTCCTTTTTTTATTAGACAACATTTTCATCTAGAGACGTTGAGTTTGAGTACCACAAGTTCCCAGGTGACATTTACTCATTGAAATCTGACGACGTTGAATATATTAAAAATAATTCGTTGACATGATTAAGATTGAAACCTACCCTCTCGTGATTGAAACCTCTCCACGAGTATGTCACAATCCTTTAGAGGGGTCAATCAACGAGTGACCCTTCCTCAGAAGGTCCTTTTCCTAAAGAGTGTTTAGGTTCATGGAAGACAACCAAATATAAAATTCAGTCAAGGTCCTATATATGTTTTTCTCTAAATTCAACAGGACACTGTTACCTGGTTTACTAGATAGAGTACCCATAAAATCGGTTATAAGCCTAATGTGTTCTTAAAAAAATTTTTGTTGTTAAAAATTGCGTTAAACTTTTCCTTGTCATATGTAATATATTGGACCTTTCACATGTACGGATCTACCACTTCTGAACTCACACATTGTAGTTTTGTGTTATCAGGAATCATTACAGTGTCGTAATTAGGTCAAGGACTTAGAAGTATATAAGTGAGATTTATATAAGTGAGGTGAATGGTGAAATACTCCAGAACGTTTGGATTCGGTCCTGAAGTGTCGGGAGTGTCCTGAACTTTCTTAAAATGTTTGGACTCCAGAAATATATTTATATGTGGGATAGACATTCCGGTACGGACTGTTAGAATGACTTTTGACACTTGACGTGTTTTGAGGCTAAGTAAACAGAAGTGTCGTGATTTTTATGATGTGTGTGTGTGTGTGTGTGTGTTTATATATGTCACTAATGACAGAAGGGGATGAACTTATATTCGTGGTGTTTTCCTTTCTAAAATTACTAAAACAAGGATCCCATAGGGGTAATGGATCTTGTCACGGACCGTGTGACATCCGTGAGTCATTCACAAATGACTTGTTTTCTTTCCCATAGTCTACACACGTTCATTTATTTTCGACTAGGGATGGTATACTTACTTGCTCAGAGAAGATAGGTGAATGTCGGACCTAAGTTCCAATTTTATTCTAAAAACCTGCTTCATTTTCTCATCATAACTAGAGATGTGATGGTACACATTTTGTCGATCGATCACCCTTCGATTCCATACCGTGTCCCTTGAGCCGACTCACAAGACACTACTGGATCGTCTCACCCTCCCTCCGAGTTCTTCCTCCCTTATGTACATATGAATGTCGACTAAGTGACACAGTATCTCTTCTTTGATTGTGTTTTAACATTAAATGATATTAAAAATTTTGAATTTTAAAAAAGTAATACTAAAAAATTCCTTTATCTCCGGAGTTATTTTAGGAGTTCGACGGATGGGTTGTAAAAGAGTCGTTTTGCTTTTTTCTTTTTTCGTTGTTGGTTTTCTTCATAAAAATTATTCAACCAAGATCAAGACCTCTCTCCTGTTCAATTAATTAGAGTGTACTGAGAATTCTTTTTGTCCTTTCAAGTTATGAATTGATCATTGGTCATTTTTTTTTTTTTTTTTTTTTTTAGTTTCGTCGGACAAAAAGATGTGGGTTTTACCCTAGGGTAGTGGATCCTTGTGTCTCGAGTCGTCTCATACAGAATCGTTAAGACCGGAGTCGGGATGTAGGAGTTCTAGGTTGAGGTTTCAGGGAAAAAGGAAAGGGAGGTAGGACCTTCGGAAGGATCTTGGTAAAATGTGTGTGGTTCGTTGGAAGTCTAGAGGGTCAAGATTCGGGACTGGGTTGGTTCGATGTAGGGTCGCAAAGGGTTCCGGTCGTCTTTCTGGGTGGGTGGAGCGCGGGGCCCTGGGGGGCATCTGATGGTCGGGATGATTAGATCTCAGTCCCTCATGCTTTCTTAGGTCTGTCGTCCTGAAGGGTCGGACCGGTTTTAACCTCCTGTAAAATCTGGAAATAGGGTCAAGACGGTTAAAGCCACACTGGAACTTGTGCAGGGAGGATCCCCCAGGGGCAAAAGAGTGCAATGTCCGCTTCTATTGTGGACGTGGACGACATTCCTAATGTCCTCTAGTGTGCGCTTCGTGGATTGCCCTGTGGACCGTGCTTTACCCTTGAGGTGGTAGTCCTGGCACCCAGTAAGGAGTCCCAGGAACGTCGGAGGGTCGACTTTCCGTAGAGCGGGTTGTTGGGTTAGAGGCCCAAAGTCTCCCCCCGTGATTCCAGCCCGACATCTTCGCACGACCTGCGGTCAGGGTCCTGGAGCGCTGCGGGGGCGGGCTCGGGGGAGCGGCCCTGGGGCGGCAACGGCGCCCCGCTTCGCCATGGGTGACGGAAGGGACCCAGGGGTCCAAGGCGCGCCGGGCCCGCGCCGGCGCCGGCGAGGTGGACGGCGGTCCGGGGCGGTGGGCGACGGGCGAGCGCCGGGCCGTGTGGGCCTGAGGCCCCGAGCCGGAGGGCGCTCCGCGCCGCATGAGTTGAGAAGTGAAACGGCTTCCACGGCTGCGGGTCGCACAGCGGGTCGTGCATCACCGGCTAGAAGTGGGCGGGCAGCACGAAGACGAAGAGTCGGTACAAGCCGCGCGCGTCGGAGCGAGGCGGCGGCGCCCTAGGAGACGCGCCGGTGGCGGCGGCGGATGGGTGTCACGTCGCCCGGGCGCCCCCCGCCCCCGGGCTCTGAACCCCTGGTCCGCTCCGCCCCGCCCCCTCCCCCCTGCGCTCGTCCACCCCCCGTCCCCGCCCCGGCGCGGGTCCGGGGACCCGCCCGCACTCCGGCCGCACCCGGGCCCCGGCGCCGGGACCCCCGCGTCACCTCCCTCGCACCCGCGAACCACGCCCCCTCCAGCCTCCGGCTGTCCACACGCGCCTCGCCCCTCCCCCTTCCTACAGCGGAGCGATGGACCTCCTCCCCGGGACCCCACCCTCGGCCCAATTCCCCGGGAGCTCGTCTTGGACTGCCACGCTTATTCTCCCACTCTAAACCCGGCTTAGAACCGCTCACCTTTCGCTACCTTCATAATTATCTTGGACCCCTTCTCTTTGTCCGGACTTCACACCCCTCTCTCCCCGCACTTTTCGTCGCACACCCAGGCTCCCTTCAGTCCCGACCGCCGTCACCCCTTCCCGGAACTAGCTTCCAGTCACCTCCTCTCAGTGTTCCTTCGAAAACCTCAGTGCGTGACAAAAGTATGTCTAGTGGTGCCGTGTTTGTTTTTTTCGGTTGAGACGACCGAAGTGACTAAGAGGAGATGCAAGACAGATTAAGAGTCAATACCTCCTCTATGGGAGAGATCTCGAGAGGCAAGATTGATTAAACGTGTTTCAAGAGGTTAGTCAGGGTTATAAACGAGTTGACATAAAATCTGAATATTTATATACCCGAAAGATCCTCCGAGTCACCATTTCTTAGGCGGATCCTCTGTTCCCAAACTAGGGACCCAACTCTTCTAGGGTCCCTTTTCCTTTACCGTTAGGTGAGGCTATCACAACGGACCCTTAAGGGTATCTGTCTCTTCGGACCGCCCGACGTCAGGTACCCCAGCGTTTTCTCAATCTGTGTTGATTAGTTCATATATATCGTTTCTTTAACACTATCTCGACGTGTTCTCCCTTTATCACCTTCTTTGACTTCTCCCTTTGACTTGCATCACGCGAACCCCTCATTCGATGGATTCCCTGTTCCCGTTACATTCCCGTGTTTAATTTCCACTTCTGACTTCCCCCTCACTCCTTTGCCGTTCTCCTTTGATCTTCGTCCGTCTCGGAATTTTTGACGGTTCTATGTCATTCATGTCACTAATGAAGGAGGAGGGCGGGAGGGAAGAGGAGAGGAAAGCAGAAAGGAAGGAAGTCAGAGGATCAAAGGTCACAACGGACAGTCACGAATTTTTAGTAAACGGATTACCCTTATTTACAAATTCCTAATCAACTTGTAGAAAATGGAAACACATACTGTCATCTCAAAGTTCCAGTGTAAGGAGTTTAACATTCACAGTAACGTAATAAATAACCATTTCTCTCTTTACATAATTTTTCCTATTCTACATTGTGTTCAAGGAAAAGACTCTTCACTACTTATATTTTTAACGTTTGAACGTAGATAAGACGTGTGGTTCGGTTAGACTACTCTCTACTAGTACCGAATATTTAATATCTGTAGTGTCGACAACTTGTCTCCGATAAAGACAAGTAAGAACCCTAGTAGAAAGAACGACTGTTCTTCATAGTAAATTCTTAGTGAGATGGATCGGCCGTTAACCTCCTTTTATCGGTCAATAAAACGATGACCATAAACCAATTCCTAGTCAGGAAGCCATAAATAAGTTCATCCTTTTTTATAGACAAGACGAAAACTCTTTATTCTACTTACACAGTGAACAAAATTGTAGGGTCATTTTCTACAATTTCTGATAATCTAAGGAAAGAACTTTGAAATACTTCCGTCGGATATTTCTTTAAAATTTCGTAAGACGTGACAGAATTGATGACCACCTATTAATTTGAAATAAATAATATACGGTGTATTGATACTAGGAATGGATCGTTGATACTTGATGAAACATCAAAATAATAATATGGTTTGTTCACCTACTATGAAGTATCTAATTTTTCGAGTAAATTTACGTTAATAGAGTCAATCAGTAGTATTTTCTTTGAATAATAATAGGGGTAAAATACTACTATTTTGGATCTAAAAGGGAAAGCCTAAAAGGTTGCGTTTAGTTGATTCACCGTCTGAGTCTTGAGTATAGGTCAAGACTGGACAGGAAAACACAAAGATGATACTTTGTCGATGGGTATATTTTTTCTCATACACTACGAGATTTTTGTATTTAAAAAATGTTAATATCAAAGTAACAGCACAAAAATAATAAAAATCCCTTACAGTTGTTATACATGAATTAGAACATAAAAATAGACAAAAGTACTGAAAGCAAATCTCCTATCTACCTTACGATTCACCCACTACTGTTACCCTTTCCTGTTAAGAACCACCGTAGTGAGTCGGAAGACAACGGACTTATTAAAGTTAACACTAAGGTATAAACGGAGAGGATGGGTTGTCATGTTTCACTCTTAAGTAGTCTAACTTAGAGGAATTTCTCGGTACGGTGAACCCCTCCCAGAGTGGTGGGGGGTTCTTCAGGATCATTTATGTCTTCTAGGGTAAAATAACAAAAGGTCACTACAAAATCACAGGTGAACAACAAGTCATGATCAGAGACTCTAATGACAGGGGACCCTTCGATAAGTCAAGAATTGGTCCAGGTCGATAATGACGAAATGGGAGAATGATACCATTGAAACCTCAATGAACTGAAGTTTAGGAGACATGACCCCTGGACTCACTCTCTTATTACCTCGTGGTGGATTTGTTTATGTGAATTGATCTAAGGTAACCATAATAGTTATTGCTGAAAGAAACTAAAAAACGAAGAGGAACTCCGAATGGATGAGACTGGTGCGTGGACGCAAGAGATAAGACGCAAGAGGTAAGGGGATCGGGAAGAGACGAAAAAGGTACCGTGATCGTAGTGACTGAGCTACCTGCACTCAGACTCACTTGAGGCCCTCAACCACTACCTGTCCCTCCGGACCGCACGACGCTAAGTACCCCAGTGTCTCAGTCTGTGCTGACTCGCTGACTTGACTTGGAAGACTGTATGACAAATTAAATGAACAAATAATGTAAAAACAAAACAGAGAGAGAACGTTGATCTTCCATTCGAAGTGTTTTCTCAAAGAAGGGGGGAGAAAAATAAGTGACTACCTACATAGGAGTCGTGTCTACATGGGATCATTCAGTGTCCGACAAAGAAGTCACCTAATTCGAACACACCGTGGACTTCAAATATGTTACTCCGTCTTGGAGGAATTACTTTTTTATGTTTCAACCTCTACATTCATTTATAAACTTTAATTCAGATGTTTTAAAAACTTCAATTGTTTATTGTGTTTGAATGGTTTAGGTCTTTTTATTGTAAAAATATTTAATTAATAAGGTGGATAGAGATATTATGTACGAAAGATGTATAAAACCGACACATAAGAAACTAACAGAGGAGTATAAAATATAAAAATATCTCTCTTATCTTTCTATTAAGACAGGAAGGAGATTGAACTAACTAGTTTAAAAACAAGTGTAGAAGGAGAAGTCCTAGACGTATCACGAAAAAAGTATCTTAATTATATCGCAGATAGTTAAGATAATAGTATATACACTTATAAAGTATACGGAAAGTGTAAAGTATATGTTTGATTTATAAAGTATATGTACACTTTTATTGTATGGGAAAGACGACGAGGACCCTGAACTGTCTTCGATCATATAGTAAGGGCTTTATAAATAACTTAATCTAATTTCTCTTTCTAATGGTTTTACGTCTCGGTTCATCGTTCTTATGTCCCTTCTCGTATTTTATTCAGTTTGAGTTATCGTAAAACTAAAGTGTGTGTGTACATAATTTATGTTTCGTCTTAAAAACCATATCGTCAGCAATCACTCTAACCTCTACCCGTCTTGGGTCTTGTATATCCTGGAATCTCTGAGTACTATTCCATAAGAAAGGATAATAACAAGAGGTTAAATTTTATTTTTCTTTCAACCTGTGAGTGACTAATTATTTTACACGACTACCACAGAATATCCATCATAATCAAGTCATTAACGAAGAAAAAATAAAGTATGTGGTTTCATCCTATTTATTGAGGGTGGGAATTACTAATAGTCATAATAAAGTAAATCGTTGGATAAAAAAGTGAAAAAAACAAAGTATCCCACAAAATAATTTTAACAAACGACAAAGTGACCATTTATGAAGTCATATGTGACGATCATCTATTCCTGAAGAAAAATCGTATCGCTACGATGATAATAGTATAGATTGTTTTAATTGTTATTAAGGAATGATAATATTTGGTGGGTAAAACACAAGTTAAAGAGAACTAACAGAATTCTTATTGACATGTAAACCAAATAAGATTAGTTCTAAAAATTTATCGTAAAATATCTCTACGTAGAATACAAAGAAAATTAGACACTAAAAAAAGGAGGGAGAAATTATTCACAGTAAACAACAAATTATTCATCCAGAAATTGGACAACTTATAAGATTTGGGACAACCTAAGTCAAATTGTTAATAAGAACTAGTAGTTTCATACTACCATACCACAACATCCTTCGTATCATAAATCTTTGTTTTTAGCACTCAAGTACAGAGTCGAATTAGTGAATCACACAGGAATTTGTCTAGCTAAATGTAGAGTAACCATTTTGATCATCACAATCCTTTAAGTTAAGGGTTTAGGTGACGGGTAAAATCTTACTTTGATAGTTTCCTTTTTCCCTCTAATGATACTTCATGATATCCGATATCAGGTTCCATAGAGTTGTTTGACTAGAACCATGCAATAAAAGGGGTGTGTACAAAATGGAGAACTGTAAATAATAATAACCACACATTCTGACTCTCCCATTATAATGGACGGTTGTCAGAAGGTTTTTTATTCATCTATGTTATGTAAACTGTTGGTAATTTTGTGAAATTTCCTTCATATTTTGAAACACTACAATAAAAATCGTCCATAAGATTATTGTTTATAATTCAAATTACATTGAGTAAAAATAAAAGTAGACTCATACAAAGATTTAACGAAGTTATACTCAGTTGTAAAAAAAGTCACATCAATTCTTTTTATATTGTAAAACCTAGTCTAAAAGAGGTACCGGTCTACGTAATTAACCTTATTATTTCCAACAAACGAAACGACATATTTGTAATACCTAGATTGTCGTAAAAATCTTAGAACCGAAAGTACATACAACTGTCGAACAGACTTTTTTTCTTTTTTTTTGAGTTTGTATGAAAATCTAGTTAATTTAGTTAAGAAAGGCGGGACCGTACCGAAGTCACGGATCGATATGACACGAAAATCTGATCACTCCAAACTTATTTCACTATGGTTACAGTGGAACTGTACCAATAGTAGATACAATATCGACACACAACCTTAATTTTGTTGGGAACTGTTTTGATATCTCATATGTGTACTAGATTTCAGAAAATATTATGTGAAAGTTACTGGGGGTCACCCATAATTACGAAACTGAAAAACCAAGTTAGGACACTTGTAATTGATGTTTCGAAATTGTACTAATTAATCACGTTTACAATTCTGGTTAATCGATTAAAGTTTTAAAGGATTACGAGGATTATATATAAATTCATTGAGAGGGAGGTTCTAATTTCTGGATTTTTTTATCGGACTCTAAAGACAAAGAAAAGATACCCGTTCGTGATCCCCGCGGAGTTCCCGAGAATTGAGACTCCAAGACTAAGAGACTTTAATTGACACAATGTAAGTAATTCCCCGAAGGGACCACCGAGTCACCATTTCTTAGACGGACGTCACGTCCTCTGAATCCTCTACACACAAGCTAGGGATCCAACCCTTCTAGGGGACCTCCTCCCTTTATCGTTTGGTGAGTTCTTGAGAACGGACCTCTTAGTGTACCTGTCTCTTCGGACCACCCGATGTCAGGTACCCCAGGGTATCTCAACCTGTGTTGACTTCACTGACTCGTACGTACGTAAGTAATTATTTGAAAAGTGGGAAATAAAAAATTGACAACTTTACAAAAATTTCACCATATTTTGATCACTAGAATGGTTCATTTCTAAGGGTCTAAGAAACCCAAATAACGAGGAACAAGATTTATATGTGTAAGTAACTTTTTTTCTACATGATTCACGGTCGACACACGATCTATGACAAAATCCGTGACCCCTATATCATCACTAGTTCTGTAGACGAGGAACAGAGTAAATAGTGAGTACCTCAATCGTAAACAATTTCTTTTCGATAAGTGTCGTCAAAATTTCTTCGATTCAACTGATATAGACATCCCTGATGACATTACCCCATAATGTCCTCCACTTGCTCTAACCGAACCCGAGGTGAGACTTATGTTGTTTCTTTCCACCCCTAAACATCGGTTCCTCGACACACCCTTATAGCCACTTGTCTTTTGATGACCCTCCGATCCCATTAAGAAACAAGTTGATTGGATTGTCCTAGGAACGACTTTCTTCCGGTTCCACTACCACTCCTATTCCTTAAAATAACCTATAACTCCCACTAATAAGACCGATTTGGTTTGAGTTGTCGAACATATCCACACATACGAATCAGCTAGTCAGGACAGGTCTAGAAACGTTGGGGCACCTGACATCGGACGGTCCGAGGAGACAAGTACCCTAAGAGGTCCGTTCTTATGACTTTACCCATCGGTAAATGAATAGGTGCCCAAGAAGGCTTGGGTCCATAATTTGAGACCAGAGGACGTAACGTCCACCCAAGAAATACTGATCACGGTGGTCGAATTGTCCTAAGAACGATTTGAACTCGAGAACTCCTGTACAGGTTTTTAACCCGGATAAACCCAAATTTCCTCGTACTGTTCTGAATCCAGTTTCTCTCGTGGAAAAAGTGTAAGATCACCCTCTCCGTCTGTTATTCGTTTGTCTACACAGCATATTATATGACAATCACCATTCTCGACATCTTCTTTTATTCGTCTTATTTATCTATGTTTCTACTTTCACCCCTTCCCCCTTCCAACTCATACGTAAAGTATATCTACCAGTCTCTTTCAGAACGACTCTTACATATCTCGTCTTTGGACTATTCCTTCCTTCCTCAGTACCTTTATAGACCCTGTTCTCGTAAGGTCTGTCTTCCTTTTCGTTCGGGTTTCCGGGACTCTGTCATGTTTATCGTATAACCTCCTTATCACTCTTCCAGTGACACGGGTTTCACCATTCATGTTCTTACTTTGACCACCCCAAACGTCAATCTTACGGACCTCGGTCCAGTAGACCCCATCCGATACAATTTTTTTAAACTTAAAAGAAAGTTTCATATTAGTGTATAAAACCCTTCCAAAAACTTGTCTTCTCACTACACTATATTTACATTTCCTAGAGAAGTCTACCGACACACCCTTTCTCAGATTCCCCTGTTTCACCTTCTTTTCGTCGATTGATTCTCCGGTAACATCATCTTGTCTACTCACGACTATCGTCAACTGTGTTACCATCAATGTTACTTCTACCACTGTTCGTAAGTCTAAACCGTATATAAAAATATAATCGTGGTTCTCTTAAACGATTATCAACCTACTCTCCACATTCTTTTTAGTGTTTTCTCCTGGCTTCTGAATCCAAACCCCCAGGTGCGTTGATCTGCTTGTTCCCACGGTATCTGACTACACGCCTTCTGAAGTACTCTTTAATCAACCCTTCTCCCTTCCTACCACCTGTTTTAAGACAAAACTAGTACCACTTGTACTCTACAAATTATCTTTAAGATTTCTTATACAGTTCATCCACCGACTGTGTTCTGACTTGAAGGTCCCTGGTCAGGTCAGACTTTTATAAAGTTTTATCAGTCGACCTCTAGTGAATCCTTTATTTATATTTGTCGTTTTCCTTCTCCAAGAGTCTGACTCTGTAGGGTCCAAATCTCTATACATTTTCCTTCTCTTCAATCGTTTTCTACGACTTTTCTCCTTCCTTCCCTGAAGGGTCCGTCAGACCACCAATTCTAAGACACGAAGGTTACGTCCTCCACACCTAAACTAGGGACCAGTCCCTTGATTCTAGGGTGTACGGTACACTAGTTTTTTATTTCACCCTCCTTTAAACTTTTTGACAGTAGTTGGTGAAGTTGTTTGAATAGTTGATACAGACTACTGAGGTTCTCTAGTTCACTTTACTCTTACTTCTCAACGACCAACATAAACTACTGAACTGTTTACTGAAACGTCGTCTTACGACTTCTAATTTCTTACCTCACTCGATACTTTTTCAACTTTTTCACCTCTTCCACTAATATATGTTAAGAAAACAGAAAACAGTACTTTAATTCGTCTCTTTAAAAACTCAAAACGATACTTCCCCGGTATCGTTTCCGCTTAAACCTATGTTCCCACCCAAAAAAATCCCACTTCTTTTTATGTTGTACGAATATACAACTATCCTTACTAGTACATCTTTTCCTTTTTTACTACCACATACTATCTCACTTATTGATATCTTACAATTAATCACCTAGGGTGCAACTGTCAGGAATTCCTTGAAGGTATGGACGAAAGTCCTTGAATATAAGGTTACCTTTTGTATATCTGAATTTAATCATTTAACGTTTTACAATTTAATCATTTAAAGTTTTACCACTTTAGTCAAGTCAAGTCAGTGAGTCAACGGAGACTGAGAAACGCTGGGGTACTTGACGTCGCGCGGTCCGAAGGGACAGGTGGTGGTTGAGGACCTCGGACGAGTTTGAATACAGGTAGGTCAGCCACTACGGTAGGTCGGTAGATTAGGAGACAACGGGGGAAGAGGACGGAAGTTAGAAAGGGTCGTGGTTTCAGAAAAGGTTACTCAGTCAAGAAGTATAGTCCACCGGTTTCATAACCTCAAAGTCGAAGTCGTAGTCAGGAAGGTTATTTATAAGTCCTGACTAAAGGAAATCCTAACTGAACAAACTAGAGGAACGACAGGTTTCCTGAGAGCTCTCAGAAGAGGTTGTGGTATCAAGTTTTCGTAGTTAAGAAACCACGAGTCCACTGTAGGTATGTACTGATGACATTTTCGACATCGAGACTGATCTACCTGGAAACAGTCGTTTCATTACAGAGACGAAAAATTATACGACAGATCCAACCAGTATCGAAAAGAAGGTTCCTCGTTCGTAGAAAATTAAAATACCGATGTTTTTACCATGTCATTCATTTTTTTCAACACCTATCCTAACTGACTTCTCACATCCTGTCAATCAATTTCCAAAAACACATTGGTCTTCTTTTGATTACCGTCACTGTCAAGATCATCCTTTCCTCTCCTTACCTACTTAAAATCTCTATGAATCCTTTTTCTTATTCATCCTAAATCATACCAATAAATATCTCTTTACCCTGTTAAGACCTACTACTTTAACACTACCGACTCAGAAGATTTTTGAAAGAATCAAATAGTGAAGGAAGGAAGTTTTATAAGTGTGTGAAACGTAACAGATTTCTAATTTACAAATATGGTCTTAAGTACCTGGGGATTTTAGACGGGAAATCCCCTTCATGGAAGTAGAAGGACTCGATACAGGAACCTTAAGTTCCTGAAGCACTTTAGGTCAAATTTTTCATGACCAGATGTCGTAGTTTAAGGTTCAGAAATTCAGACGTAAGTTCCGGGAGATAGACTAGGGACTGTTGGCGTACAAGGAGTATAGTCTAAAGAAAGACAAAAAACATGTGTCGTTCGACATCAATCTGACATGGACACGAGGGAAACAAGAGTAACAGACCTTGGAGAAATCAGGAACCATGAGATTTAGTGTCAGACGGATTGTCTGTCAAAGTCGTAAACAACGCTTCTTCGGTCAAGACTGAGGTACAACCTTGACAAATATACTGAACGAAAACCAACGAAAACAATAACATTAGTATTTCTTACCGGACTGGAGTCTCTTAGGACGGGGAGACGGATTGACAAATTTCACTGAAACAAGTCTTGGGACAGGTGGTCACCTACCGTCCTTCCTTCTTTAATTATGTAAGGGACGGACTCCGCGGTAAGACCCTCTACAAACGTTGTAATTACCGGAAAAGCGAAACGAAAGAGTGGACGGGGTTAGAGACTATCTGACTTAGACCGTAAGTCGGGGGTATTCTACCAATAAAACTCCGAGATAGGACGGTAAAAGAGTCAGTCGGTCGGAGGGTCAATCAGAGAAGGAATGGAGTTGGGGAGAAGAGAGCCCAAGTAACCGGACAACACACCGTTCGTCTCGTTCACTCGAACCTGAGACATAGTCATTGTGTAAGTGAAGGACATAAGTTTTAAGTAGAAGAGAACCATCCGAAAGGAGTTGAAGGGTCTACGTAAACTGGTAGTACGCAGATAATTATTATTATGATTTAATGTGAATTAATCTAGGTAGTAGCATGAATAGGTATACAGACCCGGTGATAAACTGATAATTAAGGAACTCTCGTTCGTGACACTTTTAGTATCCACGAAGTACGTATAATTAACTTGTTCATTATAGACTTACTGTAGAATCAAGACCGTATTGAACCGGAGTCAAATGGATGAGGGAGGACCTTCGGGACTTCCGAGGAAAAACAAATAAGGATATTCCGGGAGACAGTAAAGAGAAGACCGTGACACAACATGATATTGTAACACAAACAAAACACCGTGACAACAAAAAAAAAGGAAGACAAAGGTCCGTCCTTTCGTAAAGAGGGACGGACTTTATCAGTTCCCACACCCAAAATAGGACAAATAGAAACATAGGGTTCATGGATCCAAGAGTTATTTACAAAATTCTTACATAACGAGTTATTAATTTCTCAATAGAATGGAAAATTTCAGAATATAGTACATTAGTACGGGTAGAAAAAGGTGGAAGTGTTTCTTAAGGGATTAGTGAGAACCGATCTTAATTAGAAAGTGAGACCGTAAGACAATGATCCCGATAATTATATCGAGAAGACACATTAATAGTGAAAACCCCTACAATAACTACATCTCATAGTTGTTTTCGGATTCTTGTTCTCTTGAAAATAAGAAGTAACAAACGGGTACACAACACTCAGAGGTGAAAAGACACATGACGATGTGAACCCATCGTGTGTGGTGATGGTCAAGGATCTAGTGAACCGTGTTAAGATGGGAAAGGGTGACCGCTCTCGACAGTTCGGTGTGAGAAGACAATACCAAATAAAATAATTTGTTAGTTAGATGACGTAAACGTGTCATAAACGTATTTAATCATTGATAAATACTAGTAGAAAACGAGGTGACTCCGAATAAGTGGTCCATAAGAAATTTATAAAGTACCTACTTATTTTCTTCCTTTCTTCCTCGTAATAAAGGTGATGGTTCAGGTTTCCCTTAAGTCTGAACCGGAAAACATGTTTCATTTAGGTGAGTAAATTAGATAATGACAAATCTCGGTCTTTATTAATAAACACACTCTATCTCCCTATGTTATTACAGGAAGTATTTGATTTGAGATTTCTTTTATTATCAAAATGAAAATTTTACTACGACTAAAGGAGTCCAGTACGATCAGAACCTTCGTTTGTTTTGATAAAGTCCTTGGGGGACTCCAAAATAACTCAAGACTGGAGATACCTCGGGAGAACTGGGTGTTTACAAAGGTAAAGGGTCACTATGAGTCGTGACGAACGTGTGGACCGTGGGAGATGACGGTAGGACTAGGAGTTTTAATTCCTCCTTCTCAAACAAAAAAAAAAGAGAGAGAGAGAAAGGTCGTATCCGGGAACAATGTTACGTCTTGAACGTTACCTAAAGAGTCCCTTTCCTGACGCGTTGTATGACTCCTGTAGTCGGTGTGTCAGTATTCGTCATAAGGACGAGGGACGTGTGTCCTTGACTCGTGTACACACACACAAGAGTCACCGAGTCGGCACAGGTCGAGAAACACTGGGGTGTCTGACGTCGGGTGATCCGACGTACAGGTACCGTAAGAGGTCCGTTCTTACGATATTCACCCAACGGTAAAGGAGGAGATCCCATCGGAGGACTGGGTCCCTGTGGAACGGAGAGGGCTCAGAGAACAAAACCGTCCGTCTAAGGAATAGTGACTCGGTGACCTTATGGGGTATTGGCTCATCGAGTTCAGTTAACATACACAGAAAAGATGAAAGAAGATAGTAAACTCAATGGAAGTGACCCCTGTAGAAGGTGAAAGGGTTTCTGACCTCTGTCGAAATTAAAGGGGAGACATCCTTTTCTCGTTTAATCGGTGCTACCGGACACACCAGTCCGAGAGAGTGGGGTGTCGGAGAACGAGAAACCTTTTCACCTTCTACAGGGACCACTTCCATTGGGTTTACCAATGCTCGACCAGTGCTCGACGAAACACACCATACGGACATCCCCAAGGTGGCACTTTCGGGACCGACGATACCGTGACCCCGATGTGACCTCTCCGTAGAACCAATACAATATACTCCAATACAATACCGACGACGATGCCGACAACGTAGTCGGTGCTCTCTCCGACATAATACCGACGGTACGGTCGGTCCTCTCTTACTTTCACAGACGTCAGGATGTCGAGGAGCTCAGAGGAAGCTCGGAGAATCGAGTGTGGAACGGGTGGGACCCAAGTCACCTGTCACACCTGTCACATCTGTCGTGTTCAGTTAACCACAGTACTTGTCCCAGTCGCTAGGTAGGTGAAACACAAAAGAGAAACACAGTAGTAAGATCTTCCGAAGAGGACAATGACCCTATTTCCCTCTTCCCTCACAACTCCCCTCCTGACAGACGTTTAACCTGCGAAACCACGGGAACGGTCTTAAGCTTTTCACTCACACACCAACCGTAGAGGTGTTACTAAGACGAGGAAATGAGAGAGTAACGAACTAGATGGACTAGAGAGTGTATCTAATACATTATTCAACACATCTTAAAGTCCGTATGAATAGATGTCTGTATCCCTTTAGGATTGTCAATGCTACATATTACCTTTTGTAGTGTCGTAGAGAGTACTTAAAAAGGTCTTTTTTTTTCTTAAGTTTCGATAGAAATTAGTATAAGAATCTTTATACCGAAACTCAAATAGGAGTATTCCCTAAAAATTTTTCGTGAAATTCATAGAAGGACTATCGAGTCAACTATTTCTTAGACGGACGTCACGTCCTCTGGGGTCAAACTAATGACTCAGCTATTCTAGGGGACCTCTTCTCTTTCCGATGGGCGAGGTAATAAGACAGGACCTCTTAAGGTACCTGATGTCAGGTACCACAACGTCTCAGTCTGTGCCGACTCGTTGAAAGTGAAAGAGAAAAATTTTTCATGTAAAGTTCGGAAAATGTTTCATAAAGTTTCCAAACAAACTCCTTGTTACTTCAAAAAAAAAAAAAATTAACCTCCCTAAAAAAATTGACTATGATAAGTGAACAGAGTTTAAATGTTGATGAAAATTGTTCTGAAAAAAAAGGTCAATTAACAAAAAACCGAATAATATTTTAACTTAGTAATCTCCTGGAAAACCTCATTCAATTTACAATAAAAAGTCTTATATTAAGTTCGGAGTTCCTAAAAACTTACGGATGGGACGATCTATATTTTCTTGATAGAGTACTTATTACGGGACTTCCGAGAATGGAAGAGTTCCTTTAGACATGAGACCTTTGTTAAATCTCTGGTCATTGAACACAAAATTGAGTACCTAATTTTGACGAGTACCTACTTTTGTCTTCGAATAATATAAAGAAAGTGGTTTGAGAGAAATCAATGTATCCACTCTTCAATGAACTAAAAAACCATGGATGAAAACAATCCAGATTATATTTATGGGAGTCTTTGTATCTGAACATTTTTTTTTTTTTTCTGACACTAATACGTAAAAAAGGACAGGAAAAGAAATGAAGAAGGTAAATTTTAGATTACTACCGAAATACTACGGGTGTCTTGTTTTCGATTGACCATACTACTAACGAATCACTTTTGTTTGACCTTCCGTTTCTTTGAAAAAAACTCTGTCTTAGTTAGTTTAGACAGACATTATTTAGACAAAGATTCAGTGTTGTAACTAATACAAGGAACTTATGTTTTAAGTCAAAGATGGGACTCAATAACGACCTTCACGAGAGACACAATCAGTATTTAGGTTCGAGTGGTCACCAAGGAATGAAAGGGAGAATCAAACGGTCATTTAAGATGGAAAAACTACAAATGGGCAAAAGGTAAGGACAAATTAGGTCTCAGATTTCCAAAGTTCTTGTCAAAGTTCTCAGATTTCTAAAGACCGAATAGAAGTGTCCAAGTTTTAAGTAAGATTTTTGTAACCCGCGTGGGATCGTTTGAGGTCCAAAAGTGGACTTATTTTCCAACAGTATCGTAACTTATATGGTTCTTGTACGGTCAGACCGTTCAAAGAACAGTGTGATTTACCGGGGGTTGGAACGGTGAGTGATCTTAGAGTCGAAACTTTTCTCTACCGAAAAAGAGAGAAGAAGTACGTTCTTCTACGGTTTTTGTAAATACAAACTCGAACCAATTTCTCAGGTCGGATGACTCTCCATAGTCTACTCTTTTACAAACCTGACACTCATCTTCGTTACTTGTCGAAAATATTCAACCTCTTTACTTCAGAATCAAACCAATTTTCATGTAACCTATGGAATAAAGGATAAGTTATTTACCTCGTAAAAGTACCCTTATTCGGTCTCGAAAACACTTATCTAGGAATGAAAAAGGGTAGACAATCTTTGTAAAAAGTTTATATTTAATTTTTAATTTAGGGAAGTCCTTAAACATACAAGAGTGAGGAAGTGACAACCCTCAAGATACAGTACTCAAACACAGTACTTAGAATCGACCCGAATATAAACTATTGTAGGAATCTTATCTCAGTTAGTAGTTTATTTTTGTTTAGAAAGAACAAAAGTCAGAATGACATAACGTTTATAAAGAGTTGTGGGTCGTTTCTTAAAACTCTAAAGTTTACAATTGATAAAAATTAGTGAAATGATAACGACTGTACCATACAGATTCGAGGTTTCAATTTCAGAAGAAGACTTACAAGTACTGTTTAGACTATAAAGTACCCCGTTAGAAGGAAACGACACACGAAAACCTATTAAGTAAATCAGAGATTTGACAATAGTGTAAAATTGAATACTCCCTTTTTCTTGTTCCAGTGAACTTGACTCTTTAGTGTAGGGAAACTCAGGAGTTTTCAAAACAGTACGCGTTAATTCAAAAGACATCTATTGTAAACATTTTTAGTACTCCTTTAAGACAAAGGAAAACACATCGATGTAATTTTATTATAAAATGTGAGAGTAGTGTATGTATCAGATAGATTTTGATCGATGTCTTAACCTTACAACATCAAACCCCTTTGATGTCTTTAATATAGACATAATAAAGACCTACTGAACGTTTCTACCCTTAAAATACTTGAAGTGAACTTTTATGAAAGTACACTTCAACTTAGTACTTTTCATGTGTCAAATCGGTTCACTTAAATCGTCATGAAAATTTCTCTAAATTTCCAAATAATAAACACAACTTACCATTATCTTTGGTTAACCGTAAGACGATAAAGGTAAAAACGAAAAAAAAACTTAATAGTAGTCGAAAGAGTAAAGAAATACAACAGACGATAAATGACACTTCCGTGACGTAATGTGTTGGACAAACTTTAGAAAAATAGACAAGATCATACCATTAGGTGGACTGTCCGAGAATTGATGTATTACACTTCCAATACTCCAAAAGGGTTATTCGTTTAGTGTGTTCTTTATTTACACAGTTCTTGAACCGAGTTCTTGACTAAAAGTAGCTATCATATCACTTATAAGATTTCAATATAGGACTAACACATTTTTGAAGTGTCTAGAGAGAGAGGGAGTGTGTGTTTGTTTGTGTGAGTGTGTGTCGGTCCACGTATATACACAGACGTGTTTCAAACAGTCGTTCCTTTTTGAACTCGATATAGTTCGTACAAGTTGAATAAAATAAATTTTATTGGAGGAACTCTCTTCCTTTCTATTTTTCAGGGTCCATCCTTTTCTTTTGCCCCTCGTCTTTTTTTTTAATACAATCAAGATGTTACAATATTCTATATTTATTAAAGTGTAATTTTGTGATCTCGTTGTATCAGACCCAATACATACGTACTTAAGTAAATCAGTAAGTCGTCAGTGACTCACGAATGAGATACGGTCCCTTAAATCATCCATATATTTCTATTAGTTATTACGAGACAGAATCTTTACTTGTCAGTCTTTCGTCTCACTATTCGCTGTACTATCTCCCTTCGTGTCCATGATTCCTTCGGGGTTTCTCCTTTCTTACGTAAAGTAAAAGATGAAAATATCTAACTTAATCAATAACGTGAAAAAAGAGAGTGGAAAGTGAGACCGAGGGTTTGTTATTACAGAGACCATTCATCGACAAGTTTCTCTATAATTTGAAAATGAGTCTAAACACTACTATAAAATCATAAATGGAGAAAAACATCAAGTCCCTATACTGAATTGAAATATTAGACATCAGTACTATTTCACACAATTATAATAATATCGAGAGGTCAAGGGAAAGGGGGTGTTACCCTCCTTACATGAAGGGGTCCTTGAACGAAACCGGTTACCTTATACCCGTTTACACTGGATGTGGGGTAGAAACGTCTCCATAATTTATATGAATGTAAAACCGTTCCGGAGAAGTTAAAGAATGGAGACGGTTTTCTTCTCAACAGGAGTCTATAGGGATCTGACTTTTTGATGTCTCGGGTAGTTTCGACATCCGCAATACATCACAGGAAGGAACAGAGAACATTACCAGAAATTCCAGATAAAATATACTCAGAACGATAAGGACGAAAGAAAACCGAAGACAAACGTACCTTATAGAAAAGGATCGGGGAGTGAAAGTCAGACATACACAGGGATCCAGACTCCACACAGGGATCCAGACTCCACACAGAGAACTTTTGTCGTATATATCCCTAGAGTAAAACATAGGTAAGTCGGTTAGACACAGAAAACCAACCTCGTCGTTGGGTCTGCAGACAACTGTCTACTTACTTATCTTTTCAACACCATGTATACATGTTACCTTACAATAATGAGTGGAGATTCTTCCTTACTTAAATTCAGTCAAGGTTCCTCCACCTACTTACATCTCGGATAAAGACTTTATTCAGTTTTTCTGTTTATAACATATAATTAAATATATGTCTCTCAGATCTTTCTACCATGACTACTTGGATAAACGTCCCGTCGTTACCTAAGCGTTACAACCACCGAGTCTACCATTTCTTAGACAGACGTTACGTCCTGTGGACCCAAACTAGGGACCCAGGTTTTCTAGGGGACTTCTTCCCTTACCGATGGGTGAGGTCGTAAAAACGGACCTCTTAAGGTACCTGTCTTCTCGGATCACCCGATGTCAGGTACCCCAACGTTTCTCAACCTGTGTTGACTCACTGATTGTAAGAGTGAATGAAAGTCACCTCTACGTCTGTATTTCTTGTCTGAACACCCGTGTAACGTCTTTCCTCTCCCACCCTGCTTGACTCTCTCGTCGTGACTCTGTATATGTAATGGTACAGATTTCATCTATCGGTCACCCTTAAACGACACACTACGTCTCTCGAGTCTAGACCACTGTTGGAACTCCCCACCCTCCACCCTCCCTTCAAGTTCTCCCTTCCCTTTATACATATGGACACTGACTAAGTACAACTAAATACCGTCTTGGTTGTGTTATAACATTTCGGTAATAGGAGGTTAATTTTTATTTAACAAAATTTTTCGACATCCGCTAAGTATCCGGATACTCATACTTTATTTATATAACAATACACCACCACCAAACCACCAAATCAGCGATTCAACACAGGTTGAGAACGCTGGGACACCTGACATCGGACGGTCGGAAGAGACAGGTACCCCTAAGAGATCCGTTCTTATGACCTCACCCAACGGTCAAGGAAGAGGTCCCCGAAGGGTTGGATCCTTAGTTTGGGTCCAAAGGACGTAACGTCCGTCTAAGAAATGGTTGACTCGATACTCCCTTCGAGTATCGAAACAATACATCGTTTATTCTAATTATGTTCTTATTTGAAATATTCGTGTATAAGTACTTTTCGAAATTCGTTATATTTGTTTTCAGTCTGATAAACTTCACTGTAAGTTATGTTCTTCAATTTCAACATGTGACTAACACATTACACGAGGTAAACAAGTGGGAATTATGTTACAGAGGGAAAATCATGGTTTCATATACATACTCTACGTTTAAAATCCTCGGTTCTTTATTAGATGTCCATACAGATATATAGGCATACTGACACATTTATTAATTATCGATACAAAGCCAGTGTTAAGAGGAATCTAATATTGTAAGATTTCCTGTCACCAAGTAAAAATGTTACTTAAAATAACGGTAATTAGATTACGCTACGTCTTTTAATTCACTCCATTTCCTCGAAGTCCGAAGGGACCACCGAGCCTATCATTTCCTAGACGGTTGTTACGTCTTCTGCGTCCAAGTCAGGGACTCAGTCCTTCCAGGGGACCTCTTTGTTTACCGTTGGGTGACGTCATAAGGACGGACCTCTTAAGGTACCTGTTTCCTCGGATCGTCCGATGTCAGGTCCCTCAGTGTTTCTCAGTCTGTACTGAATTACTGACTTGTCGTTGTAGTTTCCCTCGCAGTGGGATCATTTTGTCTTGAAATTTAAATAATTTACGAAGGTAAAGTGATAGGTGGGTACTAGTGTCCTTTGTTTGGTATAAATACTTGTATTACAGTATATTAATATGTGAACACATACACACTATTATTTTTGTATTTATTATTAGTATGATTTGTAATCGTTAAAAGAGTAAACCTTACTCCAAGGTCAAGCTTGTGACTTTTTCTCAAGAAGTCACGACACGAAATCTTTTGAACTTTTAGTAGATGACGAGTAAATACTGTGAGTAAATATAAAGACGACAAGAGCGATGTTTCATAAACACATAGAATCAATACACCGATAGAGTTTCGTTAGAGGGACAAGGTTTTAATTAATATTTCAACTGTTAAATATACGTACTCACCTCTATTACATTGGTATATTTTGTATTACTATAATACGGTAAAGGTCATACTCATAAAATATAGGAGATTTTAGTACTTTCTTTCGTATAAAAAATTTTGACTCTTTACAAAATATTCGTGGTCACCCTATGTTTGAAGAAGTGTTTCTGTGTATAACCGAGTAAGGACTCGATAGACCATAAAAAGTAGATTTACTTCTAATAAAAATGTCGACTAAAAACGTCATCAAAAAGTAACATGGGACGTCTACAAAATTACACAAAAATAGTACAACTGTAGAATAATATTTGTTTAGGTAAAATTCAATTCGAATACCACAAAGGGAAGACGAATATAATTCTCCTTCATCCCCGGATCACACTTAGGTTCCTTCATAGACTATACCAGGAAGGTCCTCAGGGATCAGGGACATCTGGGAACGGTCGAAATCCGACTTAAAAAAAAAAAAAAAAAAAAAATCCCACTCCCTACCCCTCTCAACTTGTGTTAATACATTTTATGTTTATTTACCCAAAAGGGTTTCAAGGAACTTGGTCTTTCCTTTTCATACAAACCCTATGTGGTGTGTATAAATAAACTTAAGGAAACGGGTAAGGTTCACCTGGGTATCGGTTTGTTTATTTCGAAGACCAACGTGTCGACCTCTGTATAATGGAAGAGTAAAGTATTTTATTTTAGTTTTCACTAACACATGATAACCAGACTTTAGCATGCACATCGTTTAACCATTACATAATGAAGGAGGTGAAAGAGATCCATGACTTACCCTCGTAAATAGTATTTATACAGTGTATTACTTACATCCTCTGACCTACCATTCCGACTTTTGATGAAAAACTCGTCAGTAAAACAGCTAAGTAAGGAACTAAACAAGGAAACAGGAAAAGAAGTAAATAAATAAGTAAGTAAATTGCTATTTATAAATAACTCGAGAAGGACACTTCATCAGTGACACCCTTCAAGACCCTTATGTCACCATTTATTTGTTTGTCTCCTCCTCGAGCTTTATGTTAAGGTCTAGGAAGAGTTTAAGTGAGTAGGTAAATAAGTGTAAATAAAGGTTGTGTGTCATGTTACCTTTCTCAGTTTGTTTGTACCTAAATTAAATGTGAATTGTCGACCCACTAGAGCTCGTTCAATAAATTTAAGAGTCTCGGAGTCAAAAGCATAGACGACAGATGGAGTGTTCTTCTATCTCACCCAATGTTCGTATTGTATATTTTGACGAACTGTAAAATAAGAGGGGGTGTGGGTGTGGTTTAGCGTGGTCAACGTCTGTACAATCCATGATCCCTTTATTTGACCTACCAATTTTTTTACCCACCTACTCAAAGGATACACGAAGAGACATCGATTCTTATTTCTGTTTATATTTTACACTGGGGACGGAAAATCTTTTAATTTAAACTTTATTATTACTAATTGTAAATAGTTGTTTTGTTTTTCTATTTTCCTAACCCTCTTTCATAAACATTTGTTACGTTAGCTGTTCCCGAATCAAAGGTTTTATATGTTTGTTGAGTTATATCCTTTTTGTTGTTGTTGGTTTGTTAGGTCGGTTTTTTTACACGTCTTCTAGATTTGTCTTAAGAGGTTTCTTCTTATAAGAAACATAAAGAGGTGTATTCTGTATGTCTATCGGTTGTCAGTGTACTTTTCTACGAGTTGTATAATAAAAACCTGAAGGGACCACCGAGTCTGTCATTTCGTAGACGGACATTACGTCCTCTGGGTCCAAGCTAGGGACCCAGCCCTTCTAGGGGACCTCTTCCTTTACCGTTGGGTGAGGTCATAAGAACGGACCTCTTAAGGCACCTAATTCCTCGGACCATCCGATGTCAAGTGTCCCACCGTTGTCTCAGCCTGTGCTGACTCTTTACGTTTAGTTTTGGTGCAACTTCATAGTTGGAGTGTGACTAGTCTTACTGGTAATAGTTTTTCAGATGTCCTGAAGAGACCACTAGGTCACCAATTCTTAGACCGAACATTACGTCCCCTACGACCAAACTAGGGACTAGGGCCTTCTAGGGTGTACGGAGTCCCGTCGCATTGGGGACACGGTGTAGACCTCAGGAGCTCGGTGTTGATGATATCGGGAACACGGATCTCGGACACGAAGAATTTTTCTCTTCGGTGACGTTTCTCTTCAGGCACGTAACGTAGGTCTCTCATCGGGGGTGAGAGACATCGATCTCGTTCGGAGGTACGTCGTTGCTTCTGGGTACCGTCGGCTTTTTATTTATTTATTTTTTAAAATCCAGATATTTACGACCTCTCCCACATCTCTTTTCCCTTGGGAGAATGTGACAACCACCCACACACTTAACCACGTCGGTGATACCTTTTGACACGGCTCCAAGGACTATTTTTGAGTTTTATCTTGATGGCACACTACGTCGTTAAGGTCAGGGCCCGTACATAGTGTTTCCTGTCTTTACGAATAAATTTTTCTGTGGGCGTGAGGTTGCAAGTATCGTCGTAATGAATGTTATCAGTCCCATACCTTCGTTGGATTCACTGGTGACTGTCTACTTATTTATGTGTTCTACACTTTGTGTGTGTGCGTGCGTTATAATGAGTCGGTATTTTTTCTGACTTTATTACGGTGGACACCGTTGCACTACCTGGAACTCTAATAGTGTGATGGAGAGTTCCCCTCCGATGACTATGTTCTTTTATGTACTATTCGTAGAATACTCACCAAATTCGTTATGCACTTACCCCCCCTTCTTCAGTACACATATACCCGGTCTTAACATTTTGGACTATTGTATAATTGTCTTCGTACTTATTACAATTTTTTTCTTATGTCCTGTAAAGTCCTCCCAAATAAAAGAGAGAACTTTTTACGAAGAAGATACGTAGATTGTGTTTATATAATACGACCTCTAATTCGGTAACATTAATCGACACTATTTTTGGTAACTCTTTTTATTGCAAATAACAAAGACTAAATATTTTATATACGATTAGTATCTTTCTGCTTATTTGTATCGTTACATATTTCTTTTCGTGAAATTTTTAATGAAGATCTAAGTGGTTGTTTTTTCTATCAGTGAAATTATAAATTATTATAAAGGAGACTAAGACAAAGGATACGTATAAAATATTTACATAAAAAATGTATTTTATCCGTTACATGAGTATACACCAAAAGTCAGGACGAGTAAAGTGGATTATAAATCATTCGCCGTTTATAATAAAAAGAGAAACTACGGGTTGTCACAGATGGAGGAAAGGACGAATTGATTAAGTCGTTGTGTTGCGATAATTCTGTGACGTGAAAAAAAATGAAGAAAAACACATAGATAGAAGAGAAGGAGGAGAGGGGACGGAGTATGTGTGTACTTTTTCATTGGAGGTACTCCCATTCTTATATATGACATAGTGGTCACGGACCTTACGACGGACCGTGGATCACCCACGAGATAAACAACTTATGTATTACAGTTTCTACCTGTCCCTCCGGACCGCACGACACTAAGTACCCCAGCGTTTCTCAACCTGTGCCGACTCGCTGACTTGACTTGACTTGACTAACAGTTTCTCCTTTCATATTCTTGTGGCAGTGTTTTCCATTAAGGACTACATTTTTGACTAGTTATGACACTGATACTCTTGTCTATAAGTACGTGTTACGTATCACTTAGTAAGAATAGAGAATACAGTCCACCGGTAAAGATCAATAAGTCTGATTACTTACACCCATTGACCTACCTGTTAAGAAGTGTTTATTACTTAATCATCATTAAAACAAGAGTTCCTCAAGAGTTTTGAGAACAAAAGAAGTCCGAAAAGAGTTCATGATAGAGAAAACAAGACAGAAACACATAGAGTACGTAAGAGATATTAGGATACAGGGATTGAAGTGACAACAGACCAAATAAAAGTGTCTAAGAGACGTTACACAGTCCTTACATATGAGACAAAAACTTGAACTAAAGTGAGACTACCTACAAAACAAAAAAACAAGTCGATCGATTCAGAACGTTATGTATGGGGACGGAAACTAATTAGTCAAGAGATGTCTCGGGTCTACAATCCACTAGTCCATACCCGGGTACACTTGTGGGTAGAACGATGGATCAATTTTAAACCAGTGACTTATACAAACTTAAGTCACCGAGAGAAGGAGTAAAAATAGTCTTTACAAAAAAAGATCGGAAAATGTATACACATATCGTTTCATATAGATTGTAACTGTAAAAATGGAACTGAGTCGTGATATTTTTAATAATTTTACTCCATTGCATATACTTTCACGAACCATTCTAAAGTTCACGACATGTTCACTATGAGGGTATGTTAGTGGTACTTGAGTATAATAGAGTCTGATGTATCAGTGTTTTTGTGTGGTAAGAGACACACTTGTGGGAAGTGCACGATCTTCCACAAAGTAGTAGTTTAGGAGTAAGACTAAAAATCCGAGTTATTGATACAAACAAATTTTAAGGGAGGGTGTTTGAGAAAGAGTTTAAAAGTCACTAGAAACATGAAACAGTGAAACTAGAGAGTTGACAAGATACAACAATTGGACTACTAGAATGTTAACTTGAAATGGAATATGTCGGTACACTTTTATTGAAAAATTTATCTAACACAGTAAAATGTTTACGTGAGTCTTACGAAGGGACCACCTAGTCAGTCATTTCTACGTCCTCTGAACCCAAACTAGGCACCCAGTCTTTCTAGGGGACCTCTTCCTTTACCGTTATGTGATGTCATAAGAAAGGACCCTTTAGGGTACCTATCTCCTCGGACTGCCCGATGTCAGGTACCCCAACGTTTCTCAGTCTGTACTGACTCACCGATTTGGTGTTCTTACGAAGTCAATGGGAGACGTTTCCCTTTCCATCCTCGATCCTTTCTGAGTACACATGATCGCGAACGAAAAGACATTATACTGGAACAGTGAATCGAAGAGATTCGGGACCAACGGAGTAGACTTTTCCCCCCTGAGTGGTAGTTGTGGAGGACATCACTAAGAGTTACCAACTCCAGGACCCCGTATAAACTTTGACACCCCCTCACGAAAATCAGGAGTGTCATTGACCCCCACCAGTGACGATAATCATTCCCCCACTTCACCTCCCGTCCCTGTGCCCATAAGGGTTTACACCTACTGCGGAGTATTGATCTTTAACAGGACGGTTTTACAATCATGACGGAAACTCTTTGTCTATTTCGGTGAGGAATGTTTAAACTATTTGATCACTTGTGATCTACCGTCTTGTCTCACAAATGCTAATTCCCCCGGAAGTCTTATACGTTCTGAGAAGACGAGATAATGTTATTATCAATATTTCAAGAAAGGACGTATTCGGACGGGTTGTGTTTAAACTTTAGGAGGACGATACAGTTTTCGTGGAAGTCAAGTCAGTCAAGTCAACGAGTCGACACAGGCTAAGAAACACTGGGGTACTTGACGTCGTACGGTCTGGAGGGAGAGGTAGTGGTAGAGGGCCTCAGGTGGGTTTGGCACAGTAGCTCAGCTACTACGGTAGGTTGGTAGAGTAGGAGACAGTCGGGGAAGAGGAGGACGGGAGTTAGGGAGGGTGGTAGTCCCAGAAAAGGTTACTCAGCCGAGAAGCGTAGTCCATCGGTCTCATAACCTCAAAGTCGAAGTTGTAGACAGGAAGGGTACTTGTGGGTCCTGACTAGAGGAAATCCTAGAGGCACGTCAGGTTCCCTGAGAGTTCTCAGAAGAGGTTGTGGTGTCAAGTTTTCGTAGTTAAGAAACCGTGAGTCGAAAGAAATATCAGGTTGATAGTGTAGGTATGTACTGGTGACCTTTTTGGTATCGGAACTGATCTACCTGAAAACAACCGTTTCATTACAGAGACCAAAACTTATACGACAGATCCAACCAGTATTGAAAGGAAGGTTCCTCTTTCTCGTAGAAAATTAAAGTACCGACGTTAGTGGTAGACGTCACTAAAACCTCGGGTCTTTTTATTTCAGTCGGTGACAAAGGAGGGGTAAATAGACGGTACTTCACTACCCTGGCCTACGGTACTAGAAGCAAAAGACTTACAACTCGAAATTCGGTTGAAAAAGTGAGAGGACAAAGTGAAAGTAGTTCCGAGGAATCAAGGAGAAGTGAAAGACGGCATTCCCACCACAGTAGACATATAGACTCCAATAACTATAAAGAGGGTAGTTAGAACTAAGGTCGAACACGAGGGAGGTGGGGTCGCAAAGAGTACTACATGAGATGTATATTCAATTTATTCGTCCCACTGTTATATGTCGGAACTGCATGAGGAAAAGGATATTTTTAGAGATTAACCGAGTGGTAGGTCTAATCTCATAAAATCATACTGTAGTCTCTGTCTGATCAACTAAATGTAAAAACAGACACTAAGATTTCATAATTTGCACAAATCAGTTTAGTTCCTTCGATATAAGAATTAACATTCAACATAGTAAGGGAGGAAACCTCCATGAACACAGAGTAAGATCAACGACACCCCAGTCGGTCGAGACGTACCGCGACTGTTTCAAGTTTTTTCGGTTTCACCTTGCGTGAAACGGAGGACCTGAACGGTCCGTGAAGAGAGAGGGGCAAGGTCTCAAAGGAACACAATGTCGGGGAAGACCGGGGATGACCCCGGATTGTGGGTCTGTGTACGTACACATACACGAGTCAGCGAGTCAGCACAGGTCGAGAAGCACCGGGGTACATGACATCGGACGGTCCTAGGAGACAGGTACTTTAAAAGGTCCGATCTTATGACCTCGACCAACGGTAAAAGATGAGATCTATTGAACGACTGGGTTCCTAACTTGGGTCCAGAGGACACAGAGGACGTAACCGTCCTCCTAAGAAATGGTGACACGGTGGGCCCTTTAGGGTTCCCGACTGTGGGTCTGTATACGTTGGACCTTCGTATCACCACTTGGTTCCTAGAGTGTCCAATATCAGTTACCGGTTTCAGAAAGATGGAAGAGGGTCTAAGAGAGGATTCATCTGTCAGGACTCTATGTGACACAGGACTAAGAATTCTCGTGTCAGAAAACTTTGATCGGTAGTTAGTATGACACGTTATTGATTGTATGTCGGAGGAGTGTAACCGAAAGAACAGAAGGAACGACCTGAGACGGACGGAAGTGAGAAGAAGGGACCTTAACATGAGGAATTATTTTGCTCTCGTGAATTCGGGAGACGAAGTCCGAGACGAAGACCTTCTAGGGTCGATCCTGCAATTATTTCCCCTTTTAACTTTGGTAGTAGACCAATTAAGTCTGGTTTTAGAATGTCTCTAGTTAAACCTAATTAAAACGTTCGATCCTTTAATTTATATCTTCTTGTTATTACAACGGTTAACTACTCATTTTACTAGACAGTCGTGACAGGTTGGTAGTCCGAGACAAAGAGAGCATTCGAGAGAAAGCATTACAGACTCTATAGACAAAGTATCTGATAGAATTTTGAAGGGTAGGGGTAGCGACAGTAGAAGTTGACTACTGGTGAGAAGTAAAACTTGACCCTTTCATCTTTGGTAGTCTACCCGTGAGAAGTATTCGAATAGTGATCTAGTTGTTTGGGTAGACACAAACGGGTGGAGTGGAGGAAGAGAGGAGAAAGTAAATTACTTCAGAGGGAAGACAACCACCGACAAAGGAGTCTCGTGTAGACCTGAAGAGGTCCCAAACCAAGGAACAATAAAGAGGGAGGAGGAACGTTACTAGTGGGCAAAGTGAGTTGACGTAAGTCTTACGCGAAGGTGGAAATTTCACGATCAGTGAGTCAGTACAGTCTGAGAAACACTGAGGTACCTGACATCGGTTGGTCCGAGGAGACAGGTACCTTAAGAGGTCCCTTCTTATGACCTAACCCATCGGTAAGGGAAGAGGTCCCCTAGAAGGGCTGGGTCCTTAGCTTAGGACAAGAGGACTTAACGTCCGTCTAAGAAATGGTAGACTTGGTGGTCCCTTCGGGGAGGGGAGAAGTTTTCTGGAGGGAAATGACATGTAACAGCAGTCGGTCAGGGTGTCAATTGCATGAAGAAAAGGGTCAGATGTCTCTTTCGACTGAGGTAAAAAGTGGAAGGTAGGTGAGGAGTTGAGTGAAATTAACCAGAAGGTGGAGGTGGTGTAGTGACTTTGACGGGAATATCTTCAATGATTCCTTAAGAGACAACGAGTCACATTACTAATAAAAAATACCGAAATGAAATTGTCGGAAAATCCGTCGTTAGTTGTGTTAAGTCGGAAGACAGGAAATTTGTGAGAAAAAAGGACCGGAGGAAAATTGGGGTGAATGTCCGACGATAAAAAGACAAGTTAAACACACGAGGAGGAGGAGGAGCAGGACCGACACTTACGACAATCAAGAGTTCTAAACCGGGTCCGGAGAAGGGAGGAGTAATGTAAGAATCTGTAAGAGTATATGTGGGTACTACGTTTAATACAATAAACGTCTACTGAGTATTTACACAGAGTAGTTGGTTCTGGAAAGGAGACTGTAAATAAAACTAAGAACGAATGATAGAACCTCAGAGTTTACGTGACGTCAGAGTCATACAGGCTTTTTGGTTGAGTGATAAAGATTGGGTGGAAAGTGAGACGGGTTGGAACAACAGAAAACCACAAGGAACAAAGTTACTAACCATAGTGACTGTAGTTCAGATTCGTCTTTGTGTCAATTCCCCTTTCCTGGGTGAATTGGTCAAGTAGTGATCTGTACAGATAAACATCTCAAAATTTTATACAAAATTAAAAATAAAATATAACCTCATATCGAAACTACGACCCTCCCTAACCCCCGTCCTCTTCTTCCCCTGCTGTCTCCTACTCTACCGACCCACCGTAGTGGCTGAGCTACCTGCACTCAGACTTACTTGAGACCCTCAACCACTACCTGTCCCTCCGGACCGCACGACGCTAAGCACCCCAGCGTTTCTCAGCCTGTGCTGACTCGCTGACTTGACTTGACTTGACTAACAACCAAAATGTTCCAACACAATCAAAGTCTAAATGTCGTCTCACTAAGTCAACATACGTATGCACATAGACAACGACGACAAATCAGTGACTCAACACAGGTTGAGAAAACGGTGGGGTACCTGACATCAGATGTTCCGAGGAGAGAGGTACCCTAAAGGGTCCGTCCTGATGACGTCAGAAGAGGTCCCTAAAAGAGCTTGGTCCCTGACTTTGACGTAGAGGACGTTACCGTCCGAATAAGAAAGGACGAGTCGGTGGTCCCTTCGGGCATGTACATAGACAAGAAAAGAAGTTTAAGAACAGGGTTAACAAAAACAACAAGTCAGTGAGTCAGTACAGACTGAGAAACCTGGGCCACCTGACGACGGACGGTCCCAAGGGACAGAAAGTGACAGAGGGTCTCAAACGAGTTTGAGCACAGGTGACTAAACCACTAAGGTAGGTTGGTAGAGTAGAAGAAAGGGGCGAAGAGGAGGACGGGTCAAATCCAATAATGTCTCATAACTCGTCTCAAGGGACACGATATGTCATCCAGGAACAACCAATAGATAAAATTTATATCGTTACACATGGACAGTTAGGGTTTGAGGGTCACATAGAAGGGGGTCTCAGAAGGGAGGGTCATCGGTATTCAAACAAGAGATTCACATTTAGACAAAGACGAAACATTTATTAAAGTAAATATAGTAAAAAAAATCTAAAGTGTATATTCGCTATAGTGTACTGTAAAGAAAGAGACAGAATGAAGAAATTTATACTATTAGAGATTCAGGTAGGTATAACGACACTTACTGTAATAAAGTAATAAAAATTACCGACTCATTACCAGATAACATATATACATAGTGTAAAAGAAATAGGTAATTAGACAACTACATGTAAATCGAACGAAGGTATAAAACGACTTAAATTAAAGGTAATTAAGATAAATTTTTACGAAGAACTTAGACAGATGAAGTTCAAGAAAAGTGGATCGTCGGTCTTACTACAAAATTTAGAGGTTTAGGTTAACTGAGTGATTCAACGAATTTTAGAAATTTACCAAAGACATATAAAATCCTTCTTTGTTCCTCAGGTATTAGATCAGATGTCTAAGACGTACAAGACCGGAGATGGATGGAGAGGTCAAATAAAAGAAAACGAAAAACACGAAGATTAAGTAACCTAAAGAAAATCAAGGAGGGTTAGAAGTACATGAGAAGATGGTTCATGGAATCCTACACGGAAAGGGAGACGCACCTTGAGGGAAAGAACGAGAAGGAGATCGATAACGGATAAGTCACTTTTCTGGGACGACGACCCTTTCTAACTCCCCTCCTCCTCTTCCCCTGCTGTCTCCTGCTCTACCAACCTACCGTAGTGGCAGAACTACCGGAACCCAAACCCACCTGAGGCCCTCAACCACTACCTGTCCCTCCGGACCGCACGACGTCAAGTGCCCCAGCGTTTCTCAGCCTGTACTGACTCGTTGACTTGACTTGACTGAGTCATAAGTCCGTATCCTTAGTAGAAAAGTTACGTTCGTAAGAAACTGAAAAGTTACTTCAGTTTAAAGATAACGTGTGGGACAGGATCCGTGGTTCTTCGGTCACTATACTACATTCTCTGTCACACAGATTTATTAAGTCTCAAACCACCTTGTTGGTTGTCGGTCTTTTGGGAATTATATGACGTTTCTGACATAATTACAGTTTTTCGTTTTCTCCATTATATTGGGACCCCCTTTTAAGACTCACATAGATCAACAGGTAAGGTACACTTGACTAAGGTCAGGGAAAAGACCTGACTTTATCTTTTCTTATGTAGAAAATTCAATTACTAGTACACGGCATATGAATTCCGGTATTAAGTAGACGAGAGCATTTACCAGTCATACGATTGACTTTAACCCCAATATTAAACCAAGTCGAACGTCACCACACGATAGTAAGAGGTCTTGGACTGACCGACCTGTGTACCTCCAGACCATCCCTCATGGTGAGGACGTAGGAACTCCATGAAGTCTCCCTATGATTAGGTGAGGTAGAAGGGACCCTATGTCACAACCAAGGTAGATCTAACTACCTATCTTCACCCCCTTGAAATCTCTGGAGGTGGACCGGGACGAATGACAACATAAGGAATGGGGTGCACGAGTCACAATAAGGTTTACGGTTCACACAGTTATAGTTAATATGTAAGTCCTTGACCCCTTTATTGATGGCCCACTCACGTGTCTGGAACTTATGTGTAAAATTCGGTCTGACACCGGTTCTTCCAAAGGGACCACCAAGTCTACCATTTTACAGACGGACGTTAAGTCCTCCGGATCCAAGTCAGGGACCCAACCCTTCTAGGAGACCTCTCCCTTACCGTTGGGTGAGGTCATAAAAACGGACCTCTTAGGGTATCTGTCTTCTCGGACCACCAATGTCAGGTACACTAGTGTTTCTCAGTCTGTGATCACTGATTGTGAAAGTGAACCGGTCAAGTCAAGTAAATCCAACGAGTCAACACAGACTGAGAAACGCTGGGGTACCTGACGTCGTGTGGTCCGAAGGGACAGAAACCCTACGGACCGGTTCTTAGGTAAATAACGAACTGACGGAAAACGTAGGTGAGATATCTTTCAACACTACTATGACCCAAAGATCCATAGGTATAATCAGACCTAAAAGGTCTTTATTTTCGTTATCCCTCATACACATATCTATATATCTTTTTATAAACTTCCTTATCCGAGTACACTAATACCCCTGACCGTTCAGACTTAAGACGTTCCGTCCGACCGTACGACCTCTGGATCCGTTCCCAACCATAACATCGAGTTCGGGTTTCTGTCAGATCTCCGTTTTAAAGAAAAAGGGTGTCTACTGGGGAGAAAAATAAGAATTCCGGATGTTGACTAACCGACTCCGGGTGAGTCCATTAGACGAAACGAGTTCCAGAAGATTAAACTTACAATCAGTATAAGTTCTTTTACGAGAGTGTCGTTGTAGATCTGATTATAAACCGGTTTGTAGGTCCGTGACATCAGAACGGTTCGACTGTGTATTTTATTTTGTAATGTCATAACTACAGTTTTCAGTCTAGGATAAAGTTATCAAAAGTTTTACATAACGATAAAGAGAAAGGAGTGACATGTCAGTTCGTTTACCGGTTTCTAGGGAAACCCTTTCCAGACTCCTTAAAGTCATCCATAAAACACACCATAAAGTCCAGGAAGAAGGACTTCTATCGGTGGAGAAATCAGTTACCACATGATCAATAGTTAAATAATGGAGAGTCGAGATTTAAATATGTAATCATGAATAAGATACGTCGGACCGTACGACGTCAGGTGACCCAGTGTTTTTGAGTCTATACTGACTCGTTGACCTGACTTGACTTGAATAAGATACTTTAACCTATCTTTCGAAGGAAAATTCGTAAACAAGAAAGTCAAGTCAAGTCAAGTCAAGTCAAGTCAAGTCAGCGAGTCAGCACAGGCTGAGAAACACTGGGGTACTTAGGGTCGTGCGGTCCAGAGGGACAGGTAATTTTTGAGATCCTCAAGCGAGTCTGAGTGTAGGTAGCTCAGTCCCTACGGTAGGTCGGTAGATTAGGAGACAGTAGGGGAAGAGGAGGACGGGGGTTAGGGAGAGTCGTAGTTTCAGAAAAAGTTACTCAGTTGAGAAGTGTACTCCACCGGTTTCATGACCTCAAAGTCGAAATCGTAGTCAGGAAGGTTTCTTTAAGGTCCCGACTAGAGGAAGTCTTACCTGACCAACCTAGAGGAACGTCAGGTTCCCTGAGAGTTCTCAGAAGAGGTTGTGGTGTCAAGTTTTCGTAGTTAAGAAGCCACGAGTCGAAAGAAGTGTCAGGTTGAGAGTGTAGGTATATACTGGTGACCTTTTTGGTATCGGAACTGATCTGCCTGGAAACAACCGTTTCATTACAGAGACGAAAGGTTATACGATAGATCCAACCAGTATTGAAAAGAAGGTTCCTCATTCACAGAAAATTAAAGTACCGACATCAGTGGTAGACGTCACTAAAACCTCGGGGGTTTTTACTTCAGACTGTGACAAAGATGACAAAGGGGTAGATAAAGGGTACTTCACTACCCTGGTCTACGGTACTAGAAGTAAAAGACTTACAACTCGAAATTCGGTTGAACAAGTGAGAGGAGAAAGTGAAAGTAGTTCTCCGAAAAATCAAGGAGAAGTGAAAGACGGTATTCCACCACAGTAGACGTATAGATTCCAATAACTATGAAGAGGACCCTTAGAACTAAGGTCGAACACGAAGAAGGTCGGGTCCTAAAGAGTACTACATGAGACGCATATTCAATTTATTCGTCCCACTGTTATATGTCGGAACTGCATGAGGAAAAGGATAAACCTTGGTCAGACAACAAGGTACAGGTCAAGATTGACAACGAAGGACTGGACGTATGTCTAAAGAGTTCTCCGTCCAGTCCACCAGACTATACGGGTAGAGAAAGTCTTAAAAGGTGTCAAAGAACACTAGGTGTGTCAGTTTCCGAAACTGTATCAGTTATTTCGTCTTTATCTACAAAAAGACCTTGAGAGAGCGAAAAAACTACTAGGTCGTCTACAACCGTTAAACTAGAGACCAAGGAGACGGAAAAGATTTTGGTCGAACTTGTAAACCTTTAAGTACCAAGTGCATAACGACTTCGGACCGAACCTCTTAAAACTCGTAATGAAATAATCGTACACTCTACTCACGTTAACACTCCATCAAACTGGTAAGGAACCGTAACGGAAAGAAACCCTAACCTTACTTTTGACGGGAAAAGGTCAGGACACCGGTGACCACTCAAAAGGTTTACACGACCGTATAACTCACGTCGTGAAAGTGTCGTAGTAGAAAGTCCTAAACTTTCTCGAGTTGGCCTTAAGGTAGTGGATGTGATCGAAACAAGTATCACTACGAAAGATTCCGGGTGAACTGAAGTGTAAGGTCCTATAGACCGAGATCCACTCACTAGTGTGGTAGCACTAATAGAACCAGTACTTCTAGAAAAAACATGTCAAGAAGACACATAAGAACGGTGGAGAAGAATTATAGAAGACGAAGACAATCCAGGTATGGTAAAGACAGGAAATAGCTCGGGTAGGAACGTACTTTACAAGGGAACCATAGAGATTAAAAGAACTTCTCTAGAGATCAGAAAGGGTAAGACAACAAAATGAGATAAAGAAACGTTACTGGCGACTCCTTCCGAAAGAATAGAGAGGAACGATAAGAAACCTTGAGACGTAAGTCTACGAATATAGAAAGGAAAAGAGGAAACAGAAAGTGAAGAGAAGAAAAGTGTCGACAAACATTCCGGAGGGGTCTGTCGGTAAAACGAAAAAACGGAAAGAAAAGGTACCCTATCAGAACTAGGGATAGAGGACATGTTACAGTACTTGGAGGTAGGTATCAAGTAGTCCATGAGACAGAAAGTCTAGATCAGGGAATTTAGATAAAGAGTGAAGGTGACATATTCGTATTCCGTAAACTAAATCCAGTATGGACTTGCCAGATCACCAAAAGGGAGAAAAGAAGTTAAATTCAGACTTAAACCGTTATTCAAGTACTAGACTCGGTGTCAGTCGAGGACCAGAACAAAAACAACTGACATATCTCGAAGAGGTAGAAACCGACGTTTCTTATATTAGTTAGACTAAAGTCACAACTGGCAGAGCACTATAGGTACACATGTCCCTCGTTTTACGACAAAAGAGTCATCTCCCGTAATCTCACTGTGACGTCTTCTTTTTCTGAAGAAAGTGAACAAGATTGACGACATGTAACCAGTCACAGAACGAAACGGGGTCAGTAAGAGGGTCTTACTTAGCGGGGTCGGCTCAGACTATGAGAAGGAGAGTTGTGTCTGTGACACGGGAGGTTTGTAGAATGGACTTCGTCGGGGAGTCAGGACGACCGAAGATGGGGAAGGGGTCTCCAAACAGAGGATGTAGGGACTTTTCACACACTGAAAGGACTACATGACACCAGAGGTCTATAGGGTGGAGGTGACTGAGGGAAATATCCGGTGAGAGTGAGGGTTCATCAACACAGGGGTAAACGGGTCTTTGACCTGTTCAAGACCGGACCCTTTTAGTCGTGTACAGAGACGGTAACTCACACAACGGTGATATGGAAAAGGTTGTTCTAGGTTCGGGTCAGAAGTCCTCTTCTGAGGGAAACATGTTCAAACAGAAAAGAACCCAGGGAAGGGAGTCGAGATCCCATGACTGTAGAATATGAATCAGAAAATAGTATCGAAACAATAAGAATTATAACTTGGACGGGAAAAGTTTAACCCCGGACGAAAGACAGAGAATTAACCTGAATTTGACTATATTTTACCCTTATCAGGGTCTTTAAGTCCTAAACCCCTACCCCAACTAGTGTCCGAACTCACGATCACGACTCGTGTGTCGACTACCTTTTACCCTACAATCATTAGGTACTGTACGACACCGGTAGTGTTAATTGGGTCGACACCAACTAACACTACTTTCCGGTCTATCTCGTGTACGGAACCTTTGAACTCACAGATGACACGAACTGGTAACACCGTCAGTACTACTAATCTTCCTGACACCATACCCTATCTAAGAAAACTCTCGTACAGTTGTAAATATCTCCTTTTCACTGTTTGAGTTCGATTAAGGGTAGAGGGAATGAGTCCCTTCCTCGAAAGAGGATATGGGACACGTACGGTTGACCAACACAGAACGGATATGGGGTCTCCCAACGAAGGACGAGAGGGTCACTGATACCTGGTCGACCCAGACCCTTTAGTCTTTTAAAAAGTAGTAGATAACCTGACGACGATGTGTGCGAGGTCACTCCATACTGTAGGATATGAACAAACAGGAAAGAACCAATGAGAGGGAGTCGGGGTTCCATATAAATATAGAATATGAATGACAAAATACTATCGAACTTTTATAAAACATGACTTGAAAAGAACAAATTTAGTGTGACTAAATTCCTGAGTCTGACTTTTTAACCTGAGGTCCAAACCATAGACGGTGTCCAGGTCTCTGACTAGTTTCTTAGTGGGTCAAAATGACTCCGGTACAAGAGTCGAGAGACAAATAAGTAAGAACGAAAGGAAACTAATCTCCGTATTTCTTAACACTGTCTAAAAGAAAAGAACCCAAGGTTTTAGCGACTCCTACCACTGACGTCGTTACTTTAATTTTCTACGAACAAAGAACCTTCTTTTCGATACTGTTTGGATCTGTCATATAATTTTTTGTCTCTGTAGTGAAACGACTGTTTCCATACATATCAGTTTTGATACCAAAAAGGTCATCAGTACATACCTACACTCTCAACCTGGTAACTCTTCCGACTCACTGTTTCTTGACTACGAAAGTTTTATACCAGGACCTCTTCTGAGAACTCTCAGGGAACCTCTCGTTCCTCTAGTTTGGTAAACTAGGATTTCTTTTAGTTGGGACTTATAAGTAACCTTCCCGACTACGACTTCGACTTCAAGGTTGTGAAACCGGTGGACTACGTTTCTCGACTGAGTAACCTTTTCTGGGACTACGACCCTTTCTAACTTCCTATTCTTCCCCCGTTGTCTCCTACCCAACCAACCTGTCGTTGTAACTGAGTTACCTGTATTTAAACTCGTTTGGGTCCCTCTATCACTTCCTACCTCTTTGAACCGTACGACGTCCGGTACCCCAGTGTTTCACAGTCTGTACTTACTCACTCACTTGTTGTTGTTATTAACTAAACTTACGATATTAAAGAAAATTTTTTTAATATCAATACTCACCTCATGGATGTTATGTAATTCACTTTTTTTTTGTCTTATTTTTGAATACAAATATACGTATGATAATATTAATTAAAAATTCTGAGTTTTCGTATTCTTTATTATAATCTTCCTTTATGATATATGATTTTACACCTTTCACTAACATGAATCCACCACCCTTAATCCATTACAAAAAAGGGGGATAAATCACACTCACGAAAGTGACGGGGTTGGGTCGGGGTTAGAGACCTACCCTTGGGTTCAGGGTAAGGTTCGGTAACGTCTAACTCCGGTAGACTCTATTTTACAAGGTCCATTAGACATGAAACTATCATATATTTTCGGTTTACATTTATTGGACGTATGTATACCCATCCAGAAGGGGAGTCACGGAACCAAAGGGTAACACATTTTACTTTTAAAACTATCATAGACTGTATGATTACACCCGTAGAGTTCACCGCAATATCCGTTTCTTGTGCGGACGGTTACTTCCTCTATATTCTTTGTACCCAAACTAGGGGACGTCCTCCCGTGTCGTTGGGTTAGAATGGTAAGAACGGATATCGTAGGGTACCTGTCTTCTCGGACCTTCCGATATTAGGCATATCAGCCTTTCTCAACCTGGTCTGACTTCGTTGAATCCTACGTACATACGTGTAGTATGTTTATGTGACACACTTAATTTACCCTATTTCACATAAATTGGTAAATCGTCAGAGTACGGAACTTGTATTAGTCATGAAAGGGGGAAGGGTTGTCCTGGTGACAACGAGAACACGTCTTGTTAAATAATGTGACATAATTCGTTGTGAGGACTCATGGTGGGTAATTTATATATATTGTTGGAGATCAATATCACTGATGATTTTTTATAATAGAGTACAAAGATTATAGAGATCAATTTTTGGTGTACATATTCACAATACCTAGTCCTCCGGGTCCTTATCTATGCTTACATTTCCGAGAAAAAGGGAGATAAAGAAACCACTTTTTTTTTAGGAAATGTAAGTTTTGGTTCGTCCTTGTTTTAGTTACACCAAATCACTTTTTAGTATCCTGATCTTTACTCTTCTAGACCCTAATTTTTTTATTATTATTAAACAAATTTGATTCACTCACAGCGAGTCAGTACAGGCTGAGAAACGCTGGGGTACTTGACACATCGGGTGGTCCGAGGAGGTAGGTACCCTAAAAGGTCCGTTCTTATGACCTCACCCAACAGTAAAGGAAGAGGTCCTCTAGAAGGGTTGGGTCCCTAACTTGGGTCCAGAGGACGTAATATCCATCTGCGAAATGGCAGACTCGGTGGTCCCTTCAGGAAACTTTGTTTTTGTTTGTTTTTGGTCTAGTAGAGTTTAGACCCTAGAACCAGACAGAAATAAAATCCGTTCAAGGAATCACAGAGATCTTATTAAACGAAGAATATTTTATCCAGGTTTGATGTTGATTCTCAAGATTACTGAGGTTCTAAACTATTAAAAATACGTAATTTCCTTATTAAGACGACTCTATGGAAAAAAGACACCGTTTCCATCTGTGAGTCTGGTCAAAACGTTGAACGTTTAATGTCTCCCCTCCTCACATCTAAAATAGTGGGAAAGAGGATAAACCTGTATTAGTTTATTAGATCTCCAGTCTACTGTTTCGGATCCTTCTTACAGTTGTCAGAGGGGTCGAAAAAGTCTACTTCTAAAAATAACCAGACGTACTTGAGTGTCAGAACACAAAAGCAGAAATCGAGAGAAAGACAAACCTACTGAGACAAAACGGACGAAATCCTATGATTCGAAGGAAAGAGTAAACGGATACGTAGAATCTTTAGACTCGTAAAGTCAATCGATGACTTACACTTCGTAATTAGGAAGTGCTGTCTTACATCAAAGATCCCTCAAGAGGGTAATACAACGACTTTACATTTTGTGAATGATACTTAACTAACAGAATAAACCCCGAAGTATATGTAAGAAACCGCCTCTTCCGTTACCGTGGGATGAGGTCATGAGAACGGACCTTTTAGGGTACCTGCCTCCTCGGACCACCCGACATCAGGTACCCCAACGATTCTCAGTCTGTGCTGACTCACTGAAGTGAAAGTAAAAAGTGAAAGTACGTAAACTCTTCCTTTACCGTTGGGTGAGGTCACAAGAACGAACCTCTTAGGGTCCCTGCCCCCTCGGACCACCCAACGGTAGATGCCCCAACGTGTCTCAGCCTGTGTTGACTTCGTTGAATCGTCGTATGTAAGAAACCTCCCAAGGGGACCATCGAGTCTACCATTTCTTAGACGGACGTTATGGTCTCTGGACCCAAACTAGGGACCAAACCCTGCTAGGGGACCTCTTCCCTTGCCGATGAGTGAAGTCATAAGAATGGACCTCTTAAGGTACCTGTCTCTTCGGACCACCCGATGTCAAGTAACTCAGTGTTTCTCAACCTGTACTGACTCACTGATTGTGAAAAGGAAAGTACGTAAGAAATGAATTAGACGGGTCCTTATCTCGTTTCGTCTCGATCAGAGTAAGATACCTGGTCCTTTGTCCCTGTCCCTCTACTTTATTGAACGGGTACTACTGTGTACGATCATTTGTCAAGTCAGACAGACTGAGACATGTTAGGATTATAACTGTCATTAGTTTACTTAGTAAATCCATCAAGTTCCATCTGTAGTGATTAGGAGGTTTAAATTTTTATTTTATCTTTATACAGGATAATTCCCAATTCTTTGAAGGAGTTTGGAATCAGGATTATAAAAGAGCACACAGAGGACGGGATAATATTCTCTTAGACATAGTTTAGAATTTTGTATTTATTGATGTCTAATAGGGTCCCCTTACTTGATCTTTCTTATGAGTTCTTTTCTGTGTTTGAAATTACACACTAATGGAACTCCGTCACTGAAATAGAAATACGGTCGAGTGTCTAATTCCGTTGTCTATTTTGTAAAACGGGTCTAAGTCGGTATTCTACTTAAAAGAAATACTGATATAACGTTAGACCTAATTTTTTACCATTTTACTTAAATTTATTACGACAATTTTTTTCCCTTCTGGAATTTTTACTTATTTATCGGAACAGAAAGAGTATTTTCTAACTCACTGAGATTTCACTGAAACACATTTGGGAAGGAAGAACAATGATACCCTGATGGTAATTATAACAATTCGAAAGAGTCACCCGAGTGGTCCTCGGGTTCAGGGGCGCAAACAGACGGAAAGGGTACCCCTAGGAACTACTTCAAAAAAGGACCACGATGTCGACGAGGTCCACAGGGACGACAAAATCGTGAACGACCCGAGTAAGACTTTAAGGACGACGAAGGGAACGAACATAGTAATCAGTACGGACGCTTACCTTTTTCTCAGGAAAGGAAGGTCGTAAATACCCAAACATAAACCGAGTGTTCCCCGAAATAGTCAAAAAGAAGTAACCGACCTTACTTTGTGTAAACTGTCACTAAGTTACAGGAAAAAAAGAAAAATAAAACAAGTCAACGAGTCAGTACAGGTTGAAACACTGGGATACCTGACGTCGTGCGGTCCGAAGGAACAGGAAGTGGTAGAGGGACTCGAACGAGGTTGAGTAAGGTATCTCAGCCACTACGGTAGGTTGGTAGAGTAGGAGACAGCAGGGGAAGAGGACGGAAGTTAGAAAGGGTCGTAGTCCCAGAAAAGATTACTCAACTGAGAAGGACAGTCCACCGGTTTCATAACCTCGAAGTCGAAGTCGTAGTCAGGAAGGCTACTTATAAGTCCTAACTAAAAATTTTGATAAGGTTTAACTCGGGGTTGGACAGAATCAAAAAAGACTGAAGTTCAACTAAAAGGGGGTATCTTTAATCTCTACCAGAAATAGAGGGAAGCGAGGAAAATCGAACTTCAAATTTGTGGGAGCACTACCTAAAGTACGTTAGTACAAATTTCAAATGAAGTGTGAAAGAGTTCTCGGGATCCTAGGTGTCGTTTATAGACACTCGCAGAGCCCCTGTCAAAAAAAAAACAGGATTTTGGATGGTTCTCAGTTACAAGTTGACTACAAGTAAACTTACTTACCTACTAAACTACTTTGTATCGACAATTCATTCGTATCATCAATACGATGTATTCTTTTCACACCTCGTGTCAGGTATCCAAGCTTTTCAGTATGTACCGAATCGTTGATTTGTCGTCGTTATTGTTAAACAGAATTACTAACAATGAAGTGCAAAAATCATAATCATTACTATTTCTAGTCTTGGGTTCACCGCGATCACCATTTCGTGGGCAGACGGTTAAGTCCTCTGTATTCTCTATACCCAAATTAGAGACCCAACCCTTCTAGGGGTCCTCCTCCCGTACCGTCGGGTGAGATCATATGAACGGACTCTTAAGGTACCTGTCTCCTCGGACCGCCCGATGTTAGGAACCCCAACGTTTCTTAGTCTGTACTGACTTCGTTGAATCGTGTCGTGTTAACATTTCTCACTGTATATGTCAAATTATTAATATTTATATTATAGTGAAATTTATACAAAGACTTTTATAAGCATCTTAAATAGGTACGATTCCGAGAGGTATAAAAATTGGTGTACCGACGGATGATCCTGACGATACGAAATGTTCGGGTCCTCGGAAGTACACATAGGTACACCTACCTCTGGGACTCTAACACACCGGTACACACCATCGGGATTCCAATGTATGTAAAAGTCTTAAAAATACCTGGATAAAGAGACAGGGGAATAAACTTTTAATATGTTGTATGGAGAGATCAGGTTAGGGATAGTTTAGAATCGTAAATGATCTTTAGTCGAGTTAATAAGGTAGTTTCGTGAACTAGTAAAATTGTCATTTTTAGTATTATCTTACAGAAGAGTCTTTAATCTAAAAAATTTTCTACTAAAAATTTTTATACTAGTAAAATCAAACGTTTCTTAAAGGTGTAAGCAATAAAGTAACATAAAGGTGTAGTTGGGTCGTATATTCTAACCATTAAGAGTGAACTAGTGTGACCCTTGATTCCGAATTCTTCTCTGTCGTTGAACAGGTTTTGGTGTGTCGATGAATCACTGACTAACCCTAAGTTTGACGGTACTATAAACGATACTATAAAGATAATAAGATCAAAAAAGTTTATAGTCTTTATGGAATAGATACGGTCTGTCTTAAGGTTGCAAGAGTATCCGTATATATTTTAGTTTCCTACATCTTACTATATTTGAGTTTTTGTCGTCTTTTTGACGAGTGTTTGTAGTCTTCCCAGAAGGACCCTTTTAAGATAAATAACATGTAATTTACAAAATTTTAAGTAAAACGATATCCATCAACTAACTGAGTAAGTAATTAAGTCATATTTGAACCCACTATAGATAATAGCTGTTCCGTTACTTGACTTGTGATACTTTTGACATTTTTACACATACTGTTCTAGTGACTGGAGTACTTTTACATGTTATAAGATCACGTGTTTATTGATATTATCGTCTATCTTACAATGTCTATGATGGTCTCTACACTCATGTCATAACATTCTTTAATCGTCTCCTTTTCCCCTCCGTCGTATTAAAATCTAAAATTACAAGTAGATGTAACTATACATAATGAGAACATTATTATTTTTCTAGGTGAACTTTTTATATATAAAAAAAGCGACGTGACCCAGAAACAATGACACACACCCGGAAAAGATCAACAACGTTCACCCATGATAAACGATCGACACCACACACTCGAAGAGTAACACCACCGAAGAGAACAACTTCTCGTGTCCGAGACCCTGCACGTCCGAGTCGTCAACGCCGTGTATCCGAATCAACGGGACACCGTACACTTTAGAAGGGTCTGATCCCTAATTTGGGTATAGGGACGTCACCGTCCACCTAAGACTCGGTGACCTGGTGGTCCCTTCAGGGTAAATAAACAAAAAATTTCTTCTCTAATAGTGTAAGTACCTTCTCTTTGTTTTTATACTTCCACTGGTATATCAGGTCGAAGAGAATAAAAAACGAGTCACTTAATTGTCTTCTTTTTCATCGAAGGAAGGGGTCGTTTGAAAGTCCCTTTACTACATTTGACTCCTTTTGATCCAAAGTCAATTCTATTCGTTTACCATTCTCAAAATCTCGACCCTTTCCCTAGAACCAATAATAGAACGTGTTGGGTAAGGGGGGGGGGGTAAAATTTCTACTTCTTTAACTACTTCTTTGATTACTTCTATGAGTTTTAGTGTATTGGTTAACCTTGACTCTATCTTGATTGTAAGTATAGAAGTCTGGGGAACGACAAAAGTGACTAAGTAACTGTCATACATTTTATGACAGTCTCTGTATTTCTCTCAATCTAATAGAAATAACCTATAAGTGTTCACGTGGAAATATGTATGAGTCAAGTTAAATCAGCGACTCAGTGCAGACCGGGAAAGGCTGGGGTACTTGACGTCGTGCGGTCCGGAGGGACAGGTAGTGGTTGAGGGCCTCAAGTGGGTTTGAGTACAGGTAGCTCAGCCACTACGGGAGGTCGGTAGAATAGGAGACAACAGGGGAAGAGGAGGACGGGGGTTAGGGAGGGTCGTAGTCCCAGAAAAGGTTACTCAGTTGAGAAGCGTACTCCACCGGTTTCATAACCTCAAAGTCGAAATCGTAGTCAGGAAGGTTTCTTGTGGGTCCTGACTAGAGGAAGTCTTACCTAACCAACCTAAAGGAACGTCAGGTTCCCTGAGAGTTCTTAGAAGAGATTGTGGTGTCAAGTTTTCGTAGTTAAGAAGTCGTGAGTCGAAAGAAGTGTCAGGTTGAAAGTGTAAGTATATACTGGTGACCCTTTTGGTATCGGAACTGATCTACCTGGAAACAACCGTTTCATTACAGAGACGAAAACCTATACGATAGATCCAATATGTATGATCCGTAAGTGATTAACAAGTGACTTACTTATTTTTTAACCATTATAGAATAAACTACAATATTCCTGTTTTACTATAGATACTATATGTAGACAGATGAACTGTAGGACTTATTGATTATCCAATAATTGATTATTCAATTCAACGAGTCAACACAGGCTGAGAAACGCTGGGGTACCTGACATCGGGTGGTCCGAGGAGACAGGTACCCTAAGAGGTCCGTTCTTATGACCTCACTCACCCAACGGTAAAGGAAGAGGTCCCCTAGAAGGGTTAGGTACCTAGCTTGGGTCCACAGGGCATAATCTCCGTCTGCGAAATTGGAGACTCGGTGGTCAACAACTCAGTGATTCAACACAGGTTGATAAACGCTGGGATATCTAACGTCGTACGGTCCGAAGGGACAGGAGACAGAGGGTGTCAAACGAGTTCAGGATTAACGAGTTCAATGAGATCAATAGGACTCATTGATCTTCCTCCCCAGAAAGTAGGCATCCATTCTTCTTGACTCTCCTTCGTCCAGAGCCCTCACTTCTAGTCCTCAAGTCATAACCTGTATATGGATAATCAATCATCAATTATTGGATAATCTTAAACTTGTTTGCAATGAATCCGATTTTCAGGACTCAGCAGAAACTACAGACAGAAAAAGAGGAGGATGTGTAGGTAGAACAGTTGTTTAAGACTACCAAGATGGAAGTTTCATAGAGGTCTTAAACTGGAGATAGTAGTGGAAAATAAGTGATGACGGAATTTAGTTGGGTGTTGACGAAAGAGAACCTAATGACGTTATCAGAGATTTGATCTAAGGGAGGAACATGAAAACGGGTGTTAGCCAGATGAAAGTTTGTCGGTCTTACTCTTTCTAGCATACTGTAGGGAATATCCATCTTAGATTTTTTCTTTACTATGTTTACTTGAAGAAATATTTTACCTTTCTCTAAATGTCTGACTCTTTCATTTACATACCAACGGTCCCCCTTTCTACTCCCCTTTCCTATCAATCTTTCAAACCTTACCTGTACATGTTTGTCGATATAAATTTTACCTATTAGTTATTCTTGGATGCACCTCTATCGTGTACCTTAAGACAAGTTACAATACACCGTCGGACCTACCCTCCCCACAAACCCCCTCTTACCTATGTACGTATACATACCGGTTCAGGGAAACGACAAGTGGACTTTGATAGTGTTGTAGCAATTAACCGATATGGGGTTATGTTTTATTTTTCATTTTTGTTTTGTTTGTTTTTTTGGATCGATCTTACTTAGAAATTTTTTAATTCAATCTAGTAGTGAGGAGGTTAAGGTCGAGATTTTATCTAAAAGTAAAGTGAGACTTTTTTCCGATTACAGGGAAAGTACTTTGTTTACAAATGTCGTCGAAATCAGTATCATTGGTTCTTCACCTTTGTTGAGTTACAGTGATTTATTTTACACCACATGGGGATTCCACCTCCTTATTAACCTTTCTTTTTTCAATTTCTAATTATGTACGATGTTGAACCTACTTGGAACTTTTGTGACGGGTTCACTTTCTTCAATCAGTTTTTTCTGGTATATGACATGTTGAGGGAAATGTACTTTAGAAGTCTTTTTCGTTTAGGTATCTAATCACTGGTAAATTCCGGCCTACCTAACCTCCTTTATCTCTACTGTCGATTTCACATGTTCAAAGAAAAAATTTTTCTGATAATTTCATATCAACTAAATGTCACAAGACAATTAAAGACGACTTGTCGTTTCACTAAGTCAACATATACACATATATAAAAGTCCAAAGAAAACTCCTACTATTTTTACAAGATTTTAACACCAATACTGACGAGTAGCGACACGTATATAATTTTGGTAACTTGACATGTGAAATTTACTCACATAAAATACCACACATTTAATGTAGAGATATTTCGGTAATTTTTATCTTCATAATTTCCCCCTTTTTGTATTATTTTCCCCGTCACGTACATTTCTGGGGTTTAACCCTTTCCTGAATTGTAGATACTCCTTGTCTCCCTTTCGGTTACAGGCGTCTTACATACTTATTCCACCCTTTATTCGACTTCTCAATCAATCCCTGGTATAGTCCGTCCTAAAATTTAAAATAGTATTCGGAGTTTCAAATTTTTCGTCCATTTACTGTACTAGTTTAAATACAATTTTTTTAGTAAAACCAACAACACACCTTTTAACACACACACATACACGAGTAAGTGAATTAGTACAGGTTGAGTAACGTTGGGGTACCTGACATCGCAGTCCGAGGAGACAGGTATCATAAAAGGTCCGTTCTTATGACCTTACTCGTCGGTAAAGGAAGAGGTACCCTAGAAGGACTGGGTCCCTACCTTGGATACAGAGAATTCAGAGGACGTAACCATCCACCTAAGAAATGGTCACTCGACAGACTCTTCGGGTTTCACCCGTTTACATCTTTGTCTCGTTAATTTTCCAATAACGTTATCTAATCTTTCTTTCCTACCGACTGTAACTCTGTCCCTATTCTCTGTCTAAAACACTAGATGAAACCTCCCTCTTAGTTACTTTCATCCACTAACTAACCTACATCTCGTACTCCATCGATCTCTAAGACAAATGAATCTACCTCTTAGGATTTCCGTCTCACCAAACCCTATCACATAAAGACCTGTAAGAATTAAACTCTACGTAAACTCTTGTTGGGTCACAGATACATGTATCCATCAAACTATCTACCAAATCTAACCCAAGTTTATACCCGAGACGGTAAATGATTGAGACACTGTAACTCTTTTTAATGAAAAAAAGGACTAGGGAAGTGGACAATTACCTTTATTGTTATTGGAGATTATCGGTTTATTATCGTATGACCCAATAATCTCGAACAACCAATTCTCGTGTCTACCACCTGGGGTTGAGAGACGAAACCTAGGACCGAGGTAGTACTGATAACAACACACTGGAACCCGTTCAATCAATTGGAGAAACTTAGAGTAAAAGGATTTAGGGTTTACCCCAATCATTTTCGGGAACAAAGAATCCCGGTAATTAATCATATACGTAATCTATTACGGTTCGTTTCACCAAACCTGAACCGTATATTCGTGTTACATTCACCATCGATAATTATAATAAAGTGTTCCAATTGTACTTCTCAACTCGATTATGTATACTTTCTATGATGACATAACAGACTTCTTACCCTGATTTTAAAGAAATAAACAGGTGGACTTAAAACAGAATTAGTTTTAAAATGAAAATAGGACTAAACTAGTTGGACTCTATAAGAGAGGATTCCCTTTCGGGTGATGTGACGGGTTGTTAAATTCTACCCTCTCTTTCCGGTCAATTGTAACAACTTCTCTCCTGTTTTCTACCCCTTTTTTGTTACAGATTCCCCTCTTTGTCAGATCCGACCCCTCTGTCTTACGGTTATCGTTTGGACCTTAAGTAGAATTTGTCATTTTGTCTGACATCAAGGATTCCTTGACATCAAACACTTTTTTCCTCTCAACCCGACCGGACCCTGTGACGACGATTCTCTGCTTTGGGGTGTCGGTACAGAGCATAGATTATTTATAGTTATCTCGTCCGGAGGATGTCACTCCTGAGACCGAACTGTTATAAATTTTAATAGTAATTGAGAAGGACTTCACAAGTGCTCACGGTAGGGTCCATCAGTAAGTAAGTAAGTGAACGAACAAACTAATAAGTGATTAAGTTAATAAATGATTCAACCAATAAATGATTAAGTTTGTTCATAAACAGTTCACGGTTAGTGATTCCTCTGTGTTCCGTTTTTTCTTGTTTCTGTATTTAAGAAATGTCTTAAATTTTAGATCACCTCTCTCTATCCTTTCTTTGTCGTATTTAAGATACCTTTTTTCCATTACCGTAGTCCTCTCTACGTCTGTACCATTTATTTCGTTTCCCGACTTCCTCCTGTTGTAAAGTTGTCTCTCTTGTGAGTCCCGTTTCCGGAGTGTAATAGAACGGAGATGGTAAGACATAGGGTAAAGGGATGGGAGATCGCAAATTTCTTTCTTTTGTAAAAAACCTGACTTCTTTCATTACATGAATCATTTAATTCGACAATCAAAGAATCCCGACGAAACTCGTCGAAAATAAAAGTTGTGAAACAAACTCTCTAAGTAGGTAAGAGGAGACACACCTACGTCTAGTAAGAAAAGTGGCGACATATCATAAGGTGACATATTACATACGATTAAGTAGATCAATAAGATAAAAACTACCAGTGAACCCAACGAAGGTAAACACTCGATAGTCCTTATTTCGACGAAACTTGAAAGAACACATTCAGAAAACTATCTGTATACGGAAGTAGAAACAACCCAGTATCCTCTACATATATATATGTACACTTTCTCTTTTCACTTTCACTTCAACGAGTCAGCACAGGCTGACAAACGTACCTGATATCGGATGGTCCGAGGAGACAAGTACCTTTAAAGGTTCGGTCTCATGACCTCACCCAACATTAAAGGAAGAGGTCCCCTAGAAGGGCTGGGTCGCTAGTTTGGACCCAGAGGACGTAACGTCCGTCTACGAAATGGTAGACTCGGTGTTCCCTTCGGGATATATATATACATATATATACATACATACATGTAGTCAAGTCAAGTCAAGTCAGTGAGTCGGTACAGACTGAGAAACGCTGGGGTACTTGGCGTCGTGCGGTCCGGAGGAACAGGTAGTGGTTGAGGGCCTCAGGTGGGTTTGGGTACAGGTAGCTCAGTTACTACGGTAGTTTGGTAGAGTAGGAGATAGAAGGGGAAGAGAAGGACGGGAGTTAGGAAGAGTCGTAGTCCTAGAAAAGGTTACTCAACCGAGAAACGTAGTCCACCGGTTTCATACCCTCAAAGTCGAAGTTGTAGACAGGAAGGATACTTGTGGGTCCTGACTAGAGGAAGTCTTACCTGACCAACCTAGAGGAACGTCAGGTTCCCTGAGAGTTCTCAGAAGAGGTTGTGGTGTCAAGTTTTCGTAGTTAAGAAGTCGTGAGTCGAAAGAAGTGTCAGGTTGAGAGTGTAGGTATGTGCTGGTGACCTTTTTGGTATCGGAACTGATCTACCTGGAAACAACCATTACAGAGACGAAAACTTATACGACATATCTAACCAGTATTGAAAGGAAGGTTCCTCATTCGTAGAAAATTAAAGTAACGACGTTAGTGGTAGACGTCACTAAAACCTCGGGTCTTTTTATTTCAGACTATGACAAAGGTGACAAAGGGGTAGATAAAGGGTACTTCACTACCCTACCCTACGGTACTAGAAACAAAAGACTTACAACTCGAAATTTGGTTGAAAAAGTGAGAGGAGAAAGTGAGAGTAGTTCTCCGAGAAATCAACAAGAAGGGAAAGACGGTATTCCCACCACAGTAGACGTATAGACTCCAATAACTCTAAAGAGGGTCGTTAGAACTAAGGTCGAACACGAAGGAGGTCAGGTCGTAAAGAGTACTACATGAGACGTATATTCAATTTATTCGTCCCACTATTATATGTCGGAACTGTATGAGGAAAAGGATAAACCTTGGTCAGACAACAAGGTACAGGTCAAGATTGACAACGAAGGACTGGACGTATATCCAAAGAGTTCTGCGTCCAGTCCACCAGACCATACGGGTAGAGAAAGTCTTAAAAGGTGTCAAATAACACTAGGTGTGTCAGTTTCCGAAACCGTATCAGTTATTTCGTCTTTATCTACAAAAAGACCTTGAGAGAACGAAAAAGTTACTAGCTCGCCTGCAACCGTTAAACTAGAGACCAAGGAGACGGAAAAGATTTTGGTCGAAATTGTCGACCTTCAAGTGCCAAGTGCATAACGACTTCGGACCGAACCTCTTAAAACTCGTAATGAAATGATCGCACACTCTACTCGCGTTAACACTCCATCAAACTCGTAAGAAACCTTAACGGAAAGAAACCCTAACCTTACTTCTGACTGGAAAAGGTTAGGACACCGGTGACGATTCAAAAGGGATAAACGACCGTATAACTCACGTCGTGAAAGTGTCGTAGTAGAAAGTCCTAAACTTTATCGAATCGACCTTAAGGTAGTGGAGGTGATTTACCGACAGACTCCTCCGGAATGTTTATCGACACTTTTCTACCCTCCACTTTTCGTTTCCTCTTTTCCTTTCTATATGGGTAAACTTGTGTTCTCAAGGTTTCTTATCGTTCCTCTCCACTCTTTCGGAAGGAGTCGCTAGTTACGTTTCTTTATTTCCTTTTGTTGTGTTACCCTTTCTGATCTCTAGAGAAGTTCTTTTAATCTCTATAGTTCCCTCATACAGTTCCGACATATAATAGTGGGACGAATAAATTGAATATACGTCTCATGTAGTACTCTTTACGACCTGACCTCCTTCGTGTTCGACCTTAGTTCTAACGGCCCTCTTTAGAGTTATTGGAGTCTATACGTCTACTGTGGTGGGAATACCGTCTTTCACTTCTCCTTGATTTTTCGGAGAACTACTTTCACTTTCTCCTGTCATTTTTTCAACCGAATTTCGAGTTGTAAGTCTTTTGCTTCTAGTACCGCAGGCCAGGGTAGTGAAGTACCCTTTATCTACCCCTTTGTCACCTTTGTCATAGTCTGAAATAAAAAGACCCGAGGTTTTAGTGACGTCTAGTACTGACATCGGTACTTTAATTTTCTACGAATGAGGAATCTTCTTTTCAACAAGGTTGGATCTATCGTATAACTTTTCGTCTCTGTAATGAAACGGCTGATTTCAGGTAGATCAGTTCCGACAAAAAGGTCACCAGTACATACCTACACTCTCAACCTGACACTTCTTTCGACTCACGACTTCTTAACTACGAAAACTTGACACCACAACCTCTTCTGAGAACTCTCAGGGAACCTGACGTTCCTCTAGGTTGGTCAGGTAAGACTCCCTTTAGTCGGGACCCACAAGAAACCTTCCTTGGTACGATTTCGACTTTGAGGTCATGAAACCGGTGGAGTACGTTTCTCAACTGAGTAACCTTTTCTGAGACTACGACCCTCCCTAACCCCCGTCCTCCTCTTCCCCTGCTGGTTCCTACTCTACCGACCTACCGTAGTGACTGAGCTACCTGTACTCAAACTCACTTGAGACCCTCAACCACTACCTGTCCCTCCGGACCGTACGACCCTAAGTACCCTAGCGTCTCAGCCTGTAGTGACTCGCTGACTTGACTTTACTTACTGATTAATGCAACTCGTGAAACAGGATATAAATAACAAGTAAGTTCTGAAACAAGTTCTGAAAAGGGAAGAAGGGACTGGGAAATTTTCAAAATTCACTACAGATATAAAAATTAACTAAATATCAATGAATATGTAAGACTTATACAGGACAAACTCCCATATACGTAAAAGGATTAGACAGGATTAACGGAAAAATGAAAGAATGAATATAAAAAATCGACAGTCGTTTGAAAAAGACATTTCCCGGTCTATCATTTATAAAATCTGAAACATTCGGTACACTGGAGACAACGTTGATGGGTCGAAGTGGAAACATCGTGTTTCGTCGACATCTTTCAGTATGTAATTTACTTATTCGTACCAACAAGGTTATTTAGAAATGTCTATGGTTTTTAAACCTAAAGTACATGTAAGGTGTATAGTACTTTGTAATAACAAGAAATTTCAAAAAAGTTGGTACGTTTTTACATTTTTGATAAGACTCGAGTGTCTGACATGTTTCTGTACATCACCCGACTTAAAATCGGGTACCAACCACTGGAGTCCACATAAAATATTTACATTCAAGAATTAAAATTACTTTAGGTTAATGTAGAGAAGAAAACAGTAATAATGAAAAATAAGGGTATATTCTTTAGAAACGGGTGGGTTCCAGTACTTATCTAACAAGAAACATAAAATAGTAAGTATAAATACAGTTAATAGGTAGAAGTCAACCAAAAACGTTTATCAAAAAAGAGAAAACAAAGACACATGAGTCCAATGTATAGAAAAGGTCCAAAAAAAGTATCGAGAAGGAATAGACGAAACACTTTGAAAGGGACTATCGGGATACACTTTGAATATAGAGAAAGTAAGTTACAGATGAAAAACTACTGAATAATACATGGTACGATTCGTGTTTCTAAACCGAATACAGATTTCTTATATCTAAAAACTTCTTTCGTTAATTTAGAAATGTTATTTTACACTACACAGTCCTATTATGACGTTCATAAACAAATAAAAAAAGGATGATTCTTACTCAGTAAGCTACTTTCTCTGGTATTTGAAAGTAAACTAATAGAGATCGTAGATCGTACCTCTTCCGCTACCGTGGGTGAGGTCATGCGAACGGACCTTTTAGGGTACCCTCCTCGGACCACCCGACGTCAGGTACCCCAGCGATTCTGAGTCTGTACTGACTCACTGAAGGGAAAGTGAAAGGTGAAAGTACGTAACCTCTTCCTTTACCGTTGGGTGAGGCCACAAGAACGGACCTCTTAGGGTCCCTACCCCCTCGGACCACTCGACGACAGATACCCCAGTGTGTCTCAGCCTGTGTTGACTTCGCTGAATCGTCGTCGTCGTCGTCGTCGTCGTAGATCGTACTTAAGATCTTATCTTATCCACGAGCACTTTTACACACTAATTTAATTATTTATGGGTATATATATATGTCACTTATTTACGTGTATATACATATGTCACTTATGTATACACCCTATACATATGTAACTTAAGTCATTTATTACTTGTATCTACACATACATACATATACACACACGATTCAACGAAGTCAGTACAGACTGAGAAAACTGGGGTACCTCACATACAGTAGTCCGAGAAGACAGGTACCCTAAAAGGTCCGTTTTCATTACCTCACCCAACGGTATCGGTGGAGGTCCCCTAGACTGAATCCCTAGCTTGGATGTAAGGAATACAGAGGACTGACAATCTGCCTAAGAAATGGTGATCGTGGTGGACCCTTTGGGTATACATATGTGTGTGTGTGTGTGTGTGTGTGTGTGTGTGTTGTGGAAGTGTGTAAGATAAGAAAAAGGTCTGTGTGTGTCGAATTCACGGTGATCCCGTTTCGAGATTAAAGAGGGAACATATGGATCTGTCTCCTGTTTAAATGAGTCTAACTACTACTCTCAGAGTTACTGAGTACATAGTCTACCGGGATCAAGTTTAGGTCCCAGATGGTGGAACGTTAGAGTCTGGTCAAAGAATTTAAGAGACCCGGGGTCATTGGAGTAAACATTTTACCCTTGTCAAAGGACTATCTCAAAAGTGACTCAAGTATGCATATTTTATTGATCTCCGGTTGTCCGAGTTGTTCCTATCCTTAAAAATAGACGAAACAACTAACGGTATAGGGAACAAGGATTTTCTTACAAACCATGTATAGTCAAGTCAAGTCAGTCAGTCAGCACAGACTGAGAAACGTTGGGGTACTTGGCGTCGTACGGTCCGGAGGGACAGGTAGTGGTTGAGGGCCTCAGGTGGGTTTGGGTACAGGTAGCTCAGCCACTACGGTAGGTTGGTAGAGTAGGAGACAGCAGGGGAAGAGGAGGACAGGAGTTAGGGAGAGTCGTAGTCCCAGAAAAGTCTACTCAACCGAGAAGCGTAGTCCACCGGTTTCATAACCTCAAAGTCGAAGTTGTAGGCAGGAAGGTTTCTTGTGGGTCCTGACTCGAGGAAATCCTACCTGACCAACCTAGAGGAACGTCAGGTTCCCTGAGAGTTCTCAGAAGAGGTTGTGGTGTCAAGTTTTCATAGTCAAGAAGCCACGAGTCGAAAGAAGTGTCAGGTTGAGAGTGTAGGTATGTGCTGATGATTTTTTTGGTATCGGAACCGATCTGCCTGGAAACAACCGTTCCATTACAGAGACGGAAAATTATACGACAGATCCAACCAGTATTGAAAGGAAGGTTCTACGAGTTATTTAGGAACAACGTACTTATTATTTATGACCTAGTCCTTTTATAGTTTTCAATAACTGATAATAGTAAATTACATGTTATATTTTTAAGACTTAATAAGAATGTTAATAAGGTGGTCGATGTTACAAGTGAAACCCTTAGGATCGTAAAAAGATTTTACTGTGTTCCACCGTCGTAGTCAGAGGAAAACTCAATCGTCGGTACGAGGTCAAAATGAACCAGATCTCTGTTTGACGGTGTAGAATTTAAACGTTCAAGGAAACAGGTAAGACCTAAAAAAAAAAAATTAATTACTTGTCGTAACTAACAAATTTAATAATACGTCAATCAAGAATTGACACATCAAAATCGATTTCTTTTCTAACAACGAACATCTTTCCATTTTTATAACTGTACTTAACTCCGACGAAATGTCATTATGATCACTAAACACAAGAGTTTGAAGGAAAACCATTGTTTATTGACGAACTGTTTGTTGCCTACGTTTAGAAGGAAAAGTCACTGTGTGTCCCGTTGTTATAGTAAGAAAAGGTTTAGATATTCTTTTCTGTTTTGTCACATTTTGAAAAAGATCAAGAAAAATTATTTCTACACTCTGATTAAAACGTGAGGGAAATTGCATGAGACTTTGGTATCAACTCTTCGTCTTTAAAGACTAGTAGAAACTCCTACATTTCTTTTCTTAGAACTAAATCTTTAATTTCTCACGAAGACCTTAAGATCTCTAAGGGACCACCGAGTCGACCATTTCTCAGACGGACGTTAAGCCCTCTGGACTCAAACTAGGGTCCCAGCCCTTCTAGGGGGTGTCTTCCTTTACCGTTGGGTAAGGTCACAAAAACGGACCTCCGTGGGGTACTTGACTCCGTGGACCCCACGATGTCAGGTGCCCCAACGTTTTCTCAGCCTGGACTGATTCGCTGAAGTGAAAGTAAAAGGTGAAAGTCCTTAAGATCACGAAGTCCTTAGGGGAATTGAGGTTGAAATTCATTTAGAGAATAGAAAGTTTTTAAGTCACGGAAGTGAAGATTTTACTTCTATTACTAGAGACGGAATGGATGGACTTTACTCTAGTCACTTACATTTATGGAAATATTTGACATTTCCCGAGATAAAATGTGTCGTACTCGATTACAATCTTAGTAAAGGTAAAATGGAAGTCCCTTTTGGTAAGGATCGGTCAATTTACCCGAACGGAGTCAAAAGAGTAGATATTTTACCAGATTACTATAGTTGGGGTGGATGAGACCACTCGACATTCTTATTTTATTGTCTACACTTTCACGAAAATTTTACTTTCATGAGGTGAACATGTTCTAGTAATCAAATTCGTTTATCGAAAAGAACTCAAAGTGTTTGTTAGGACTTCTTTTGGTACACATTGATTTATCACATTTGCTTTATTCGTACGAACTAAATATGGAAGTCTTAAGAGTTCTTTGGTGTAAATTTTTTGTATATCTATGTCTCTACGACTTTCACAATAAAGTAGATCTCCTTTTTAGTTATTTTAATTTACTATGTAAGTCTCAATCATGACCTACCCACAATCAGTGAGTCGACACAGGTCGAGAAAAACCGGGATACCTGATATCGGGCGGTCCGAGGAGACAGACACCTTAAGAGGTCCGTTTTTACGACCTCACCTAACGTTTAGAGAGACGGTGTAGAAATAAACGTAGGATCCGTTAGACTATGTTCCTAGTGTTTCTGAAATTGGGAGCTAGATATGACCTATTGAAAATTTTAGACTTAAATTTTATCCATATGACATCTTTATTTCACGAGTAAATCCTGACATTGTAAATTAATTGTAAACAGTTGATAGACAACATACATACACACGCACGTGTATGAGTCAGTACAGGGTCAGACACTGGGGTACCTGACATCGGACGGTCCTAGGAGATAGGTACCTTAAAAGGGACTTTGGTCTCTTTTTACAGTCAAGGTAACTTTTCGACTCCTTTAATTTCAAGTCTCTCCAACAACTCACAAAGAGTTCAGTTTGTCGTGAGGGTTCTATAAGTCTGGAATTTAGGAGACGAGGAAGGACGGAAAGGAGGTCTCACAACGAGACCTCCAGAGACGAATCAAGTCACCCTCGAGAACACGATAACTTAGGTTGTGAATCCTCGTCGTTCGGTTGTTCAAAACAAATCATTTTTGGTCTCTACCTTACGTTGTGAAATTTTCTTGGACCTATTTACCCATGAACAATCGGTTTTGAATCCAGAGGAATTCACTTAAAGTTGCTGAACCCTTTAAACCCGAGACTGGAAAACTGATGTGTTAAAATACATTTCTTTGGGTCAATGGAAAGGAAATTTATAAAGGTTTCGGTTAAGTACGGAAAAGTTTTTTATTTCTTTACTAATTAATAATTTACAATCCCCAATTTTTCCCTCTCTTTATTTCAATACTCCATTGCTCTCTAGAATCTTTACTTCCGGTAAATTTAGAGAACCCTCCATAATCAATAAATTCTTACTACACGACAACAACGGTGTGTATTATTCAATTAGAATTCTTCCGTAAATAGGGGCGACTACAATATCAGAAATATGTTTGATCAAATCACTTGACTTACAGTAAAAGTCCACACGTAAGACCATCCGATACAAATGGTCCTTAAATTTAATACATTAATGAAACTTTACTGTGGTGAGATTTGATAGTTCAGTCAAGACAACGTAAAATGAACGATCAACCAAACAGGTTAAAATCCTAAATTTCGTTTCTCCGGAAGTTTACATACGTAGACCCCTCCGACAAAATATAGGATAATAGATTTCTTACTATGACTGTGATACGAATACCGAACAAGTTCAGGTAAAATTACTCATAGACATCACAAGACGAGGAAACTTCTCAATAGGTTTACATTATCAACAAACGTGGGTTGTTGTACGTAGTTAATCGTGATACTAGAAAAACAATACCTTTTTCATCGGGTGTCTCGGAACATTTACCTTTATATTTCGAGAATAAATTTGTAAGTAAATAAAAGGGGGAAAAAGGTGAGGACCTTATTGTCTAAAAATAGGAAGAATTATTCATCGACTTAAATTAGGTCCCTTGGAATTTCGGTTTTTCCAAGGACCATAAGTCACATCACGACTTCAAATGGTAGTTAGAATGAGTCATTGAAATTCCTCGGGTTGTCGATAACAACTCAATATGGTAAATTGATGTCATTTTTAGATCGAAAAGTTTTGCTCATAAGAATTTAATTATTTTCAGAAAGGTATCTCTCCCTTTTTGTCTGTCCTCTACATTTCCCTCCATTGAATTTTAAGTCTATTGTCTTGTCTCCTGAGATGTCACCTATATTCACCGACCGTCACCGTGAAGTACTAGGAGTCTCCTGAAGACTACGAGCCTCCTCCCTCTTTAGTCTCCCCGACGACTTCAGAGTCCCCGAACAAAAATGAAAAGTAGACCCTAAGGTTTCTACATCAAACCACTGAATCTTGAAGTTCCTACTAGCAGTATTGTTCCTCGTACCCCACCCGTTCCCATCTGTGGTCTTAGGGTCTCAAGGAAAATCTTACAGTCATTACCACTTAACCGGAACATTAACAATATTAACCGGAACATGACAAAGACGATAAAATTGTACAGTCCTTCTTCGTAAAGAGTGACATTTCCACAGATTCCCTAGTCAAGAGAATTAAAGGGACTGAAAAGGAACGACGATAAACTTACCTCTTACGACCCAGATTAGACGTAGATCTATGGCGTCGAGGTTTTGGCAGAACCTCTGTCTTCTGTCGCTAAAACGGAGAGAAACAGTTGGGTGACCAACGATACGTCAGATCTGAACTCGAATTAAAACGTCCGTGGTTTGAGACACGTTCTATGGACCCTCTACGAAGTCTCGACTATTAGATGTCTCCCGTGATCAGAAATGATTGATATCATGGTTTAGTCTAACACTATTTACGATGCTCTCATTTCACAACTTCCCCTTTAATTAAGATAAGTCCCCAGTTCCTTCCCGAGTCTCTTTTCCACTGTAAAGTCTGGGATTTTGTTCTCTTCGTAAAACCATCAATCTCTTCCCTATCTACACATAATGTCCGTCTTCCTCTTCCTCCTGTCTCACACCTCACCCTTTACTGATAACCTCTGTTCCGTTCACCGAACACCACCGACCTATATTCCAATGACTTGGGGTATTGTTCAGTCATATTTTTTCTTGTACTAGTTATATTACATATTTTTTCGATGTTATAAAGATAAAGACCTACATGTCTTTTTTCTGTAGACCTTCCTTATGGATAAATACCATGACACACGGGTCAAAAGGATATCCGTGATGTCTTCAATTTTCCTTTCCGGGAACGGAACCTTTACAAACATGAGATGAACCTTCTTTTTAATTCTTAATTTATGTAAAATTTTATTTTAATTTTTACTTTAGTTAATTTTTATTTCATTAAATTTTCGTATATTGTTAGAGATTCCGTTTCGTAATCTAGTGGGGGTTTGATGGGGTGTGGGGGGAGGGAGTGGGGGGCGTATCACCATATCCACCCAACCCCCGGTCAACTAGATCACCTCCCGAACCTTGAGGAAGTGGGACCTTTGTCCTCATTTTTAGTGTCAATTGTGGATATGGACCGTGACAAGATCCGGGACTGCATCTAATTGATAAATTCAGAAGTGTCAAGGAGACAAAACCTCTTTGTGTAATTGAGGTCGAATGTATAGCCCTTTAGGTTCGTGTCTCGACACCGGTCCGGTCCTAAAGTTCGGTGTCCAGATCAAGGTCTCAGGACGTCAAGAAAAGGACGAGGATAGGAGCCTTAGGACCCGAAGGGGTGGACGTCACGTCCTCTACGCCCTCTCCTCCCAAACTACGGACCCAGTCCTTCTGGGGAACGTCTTCCTTTGACCGATGGGTGAGGTCGTAAGGACGGACCTTTTAAGGTACCTGTTGTCACGGACCGTCCGATGTCAGGTGCCGAGGTATGTCGGGGTTTCGCAGTCTGTGCTAACTCGTGTGTTTGTGTGTCCGTGGGAGTCTAAAATGGGGTCATAGACCACGACCGACAATTCTAGAATTTTTGTTATTTTTGTCTAAAAAAAAAGAAACTTATAAAAACCCTATTATGCTAAGTTTAGTTTTATTTCTGAACTTTCGGGCTTTGCACAGTACCTCTTCTTTGAGAAACTCGACATGTCGGATTTGAAAACGGACTGGGTTCCGGTCGTTCTTTTACAAAGAAAAATATGAAAAAAAGGGGGAGGAAAACACTGTCAAGTCACAAAGACTTGCGATCCCCGAGGGCCTAAGAGACCAAACTCTCACTGAAAAGGAAAATCCTAAAAAAAAAAAAAAAAACCTTCCCCCACCCCCTTTACACCGGAATTAATAGGATGCAGAATCCGACGAATTCCTTCCCCGACACGAAAGTCTTAGGGAAGACTCGGTTCATTCCTCCAGGGAGAGAAAGGGAGAGAGAAAAAATTTTCCTGGAGCACGTTATTTTCACGACTTTTGTTTGGGACCACTAGTGTCGCCGTCGGCGCCGCCGTCGTCGTCGTCGTCTTTCTCCTCCTCCTCCTCCTCCTTTCAACCTCAGCGCCGTCGCGAGCTCCCACCGACCCGAGGCGAGTCGAGGCGAGGCGCGTCGAGGGTAAGTAATTCGTTGGTCCGCGCCTCTTTCCACCGGCTCGCGGGCTCGACGGGTGAGCGCCGAAACGCGTGTCTGTGCGGTCGAGGCGCGCAACGTTCGTCATGTCGCGACGTCTTGAAAGGAGACCTCTTCAACCGAGAAAAGTGGGACCTGAAAGCTTGCTAAGCGCCAACTCTGTCCTTTTCGTCTCCTCGAGGTCCCCCTCGTCTTTTGGTGGCGAACGGAAACCTTCGCCTGTCGCCCCGGCGTGAGAGGGCGGCGCGGGGCTCGTCAGAGCCGGCCCTCCGCTGGGCCCGCAGACCCACACACCAACGACAGCGGCCCGCAGAACTGGTCGCGGTACGTTTTGATGTTCATGCTGTTCCGCTAGCAGCGCCTCTCGTTCTTGCCGCCGTCAGGCCGCGAGTTGTTGTTGGGCTCCTTTCCTCCGTCGTTCGCCCACGACGAGTAGACGGACCTGGAGAAGACGGAGAAGTACCCACTCGGGCCGGGGAGACAGGGAGCCCGGGAGCCGCGGGCCGCGCGCAGGGTCGGGCTCAGCCCGACGCGCGCCCCGCCGCAGAGGGCCGGCGCGGCGCGTCAGGCGGAGCCCCCGGGGACGTCCGAAGAGCCCCTCGCAAGCGCGCCGAGAGCCGGGGGCCCAGGGGCGGGAGAGCCAAGGGCGGCGGAGGGGCCGGACATCTCTTCGCAGCCCTCGCGACATCCGAAAGCGCCCGGTGAACCTGCGGCTTAGGATTTTCGGTTCGACGTCAACCTTTGGGCCCGTCTTAGGGTGCTTTTCTCACCCGAGCAGGGCGATCCCTTCCCCTTCAGCTACCTTGACCCTGGGCCTCGGCCGCATCTCGACCAACCTGTAGGTAGGTTCATTCTACCTAGAGGACCTCGCGGCCCGAGGGCGGACCTCTCGCGATGGAAGAGGGCCGACTTACATTTGTAGGTCGGGAAGGCGACTCTAACGGGACCGGAAAAGTGAACGAAAGTGAGAGGACTTGCGGGGGGTCCCCAACCCTCCCACGAGAGATCCCCGAACTACGCACCACGGATGGGTCGTCAAAACTGACCGGGAGAGGCACTGAGCCACGTCATACTCGCTCCTCCAGGCAAAGTGGTCACTCCTTTGACTCCGTGACCCTTTTGATCGGTGGCAGGACGTGACCCTGGTCGTAATTAACATGAGGGCTTTTCAACTCCGTCATCGAACGAAGACGAAAGGTTTGATAAACCTTCAGTGTCGATCTTCCTCATATCCCGCACCCCACCCTCCCAGTCCTCCTAAATTCTTGACGGGGGCCCCGCTCCCCACCGATAACTGTGCTTAGATGTCCTCAAGGTTCCAACTTCAGTCGAATCCAAAAAAAAAAAAAAATTCGATTAGTACCACTTTACCTTTCGCGCGTCCTGAACAGTAGTCTTGTTCCGGTGAGACGGTGAACGACTCACATGGTGGATTGACGGAGAAACCGGAGTCAAAGGAATAGTTAACTCACTCACCCAACTTGATCAACGAGAGACTCCGGGGAAGGACGTAATTCTTGAGCCTAGACCAGGTCCCCGACAAGACGGTTGAGACGATTGACTTCTTTGTAGACACAAGGGTTAAAGTAAGGGAATTTTATCTTGAGGACGTGTCCTCCAAGTTCAGGGGAAACTTAACCTAAACACGTGCGTCTCACACGTTTGATCTCCGAAGAACCCGACCTCAGGGCCCAGGGACACAAGTACTGAGACATCGTCCCAGGAATGACTCCAGGCAGGCAGGAACCGAACTGACAGGTATCACTTAAAAGTCTCAGTTTCCTTCTTCTCTGAGAACCTCAAATTTACCTTCTTACCGGAGGAAATCTATGTGTCTCTGTCGACTTCCAGTCAACACGAGACACCTTCCCTTCTTTCCACGGACATCTTTCCACCGTTTAGGGTAAGAGTGGAGAAGTATATTTAAGTTGTAATTCTACAATACGTTTCCTTAACAGTGACCCCCCGGGTGGAAGGACTTCCGTTGGCTGAATACGTGTCACCCCTCTAATCACGAATTTCAGAGGAACGGTTCGATAACTTCAAAATTCTCTAGGAGGGACCAGGACCCCCTCATGGTCCTTGGGTCTTTGTGTGACTTCGACAAACGACATTTGAATAGACCCCGAAGGTCAGAAATGACCACGCAAAACAACCACCTTCCCACTTGAGAAAGATCTGACAGACAACGGTACATGGGAGGATAGAGGATGAACCACCAATCCCTTCGTCTCGAGTCTGTCAAAACAATGGGAAGGGAGACGAAAGGTGAGACTAAAGTCTTCCGTTAGGGTTCTCTACCACACAGAATAGTTTCCTTTTTCACACTTCCTTAAACGTCTTTCTGTGTGGATAGTCGATATCAAATCGGTCCCTGTGTGTTTTGGTTTCTACGACAACACGTAACTTCCACACTCATTCCACATGTAAACACGTAAAGTCGAGAAGTAGAGAGGGCTTAGAGGGACACAGGGAAGGTTTCGATTGTAAGATATGGATCGACAAACAATTCAAATAAATGAGAACCGGACAAGGTCGTTTACCAAAACAAATGACATTTTTTACAAATATTCTATTGTCTTAGAAAATAAAATGGTATTCTTAGTGTGTTGAGAGGTAAAATTCCCATATACGGGATGGTAATTGTAGTACAGTTGGTTCAGTAAATTTTACACACGTATAGGGGACACGTGTCTGGTTTAGTGTTATAGTGATTAAACTACGCAGAACTGGAGGATATTATCCTTTGTGACGTTCCATTTGTAAATGAACCCTTTAAATACGTCCTCTTGAGGGAAACTGAAGGTTTTCTTTTAATAATTGTGTTGTACACTAAAATTATAAGGTGTGTAGTGTCAGGATTTTTTAACAAAGATGAACCAAGTGAAAAACGGACCCTGACAGTCAGTATTAAATTAAAAATACATCAGATAACTAGTACACCAGTCCTAATGTTTCGGGATCATATACTGTTTTCCCTCTGTGTCAAAAAACAAATAAGAGAGTGTCCTTACTTATATGTGGTTCTAAGGAGAGGAACACAGACCTTTTTTTATTCTCCGTTACACGTTATATACACAACAATGGAAAAACTTTACATTTTAAGAACCACTTTGTTGTCTTCAGGTGAGCGGAAACTCTCACTTTCCTTAGACCACAGTCTGTTAGTGGACACCCTCAAATATAGAGTCTTTTATCGATAGAAACGGTTAATAACGAATATTTATACCAATACTTAGAAACGTATCATCAAAAAGACTTTAGCTAAAACAAAAAGAAAACCAACGTATTATACCTACCGGAAGACAAAAAAATTATGTTACAAAAACGACATGGTCCAATGTTCTCTCGTCGTCTCTGTTAAGGGTATGTTCCTCCTTCCTCGTAGAAAAGATAGATTCGAGATAATCTGAGAAACAGTTCATTTAATCAAATACATGAAAAGTGATGTTGACTACTTCTCTGATAGAGGTAAAATATCTACTCTTTTGACTCTAATTGTGTTCAGTTAAACTCAACTAGGGTCACCCGAACTGACCTCAGGTAGGGGGAAGGGAGTAGTCTTCTTAGGATTTTGAGTCTAATAATCTTTTAAAAATTTCGAGACAACCATCTTTCGGTCCTAAAGAGACCACCAAGTCAACCATTCCTTAGACGGACGTTACGGTCTCTGTCCCCAAGCTAGGGACCCAACCCTTCTAGGGGACCTCTTCTTTTACAGTTGGGTGAGGTCATAAGAACTCACCCTTTAGAGTACCTGTCTTCCTCAGACCACTCGATGTCAGATACCCCAACATTTTTCAACCTGTGTGACTCGTTGATTGTGTGTGTGTGTCACGGGGAGGTGTAAAAGGTCGATTAATAATCGTTACTTTGTCTACCTATTTCCACCAAGTCGAGAAGACCAGTTACTATACCAGAGCAACGGGATTCCGTAACGAAACTAAACCCCGACAAGATTGTGACTCAATAAGGGTTTAAAACTCCCACGAAAAAGTGGGATACTCTGCCACCAAGGTTTCTTTCGTGTTTGTCGTCACGTATTGACATCACGTTTACACGTTTAAACCATTTAGATACACCTCGAAGAGACGAAGTAGAGTGGAGAAGGAGCAGAGAGAGGGGTCCATAAATGACTGACGGAGGAGGGTCGGGCACGTAAAACTATTCAACCGTCTCAATCTGTCCAGATCGAAAAACAGTTCCCGAGATAAGTTCCCGGAAGTAGGAGACTTCAGTCACTCGGGTAGACACTCTACCACTAGTCTCATCGGCGACGTAATGTACCGGTACTCGTAGTCTCCTTTATAAACTACACTTTCAATAAACAGTAGAGAGTTATGAACCTGTTTACGTTTCCTAAATATTGGGTCTGGGGATATACTTCGAAAACAACGATACAAATATACGACACAGAGTCTTAGTATCCATCTACTCTGGTACTTTGTTTTTGGGTTATTGTCATAATATCGTTTCTGTGTTTCGTAGGTACAGGTTTTCCTCTTCAAGTGTGACCGGATCATCCAACTTCTGTCTACTAAAAGTAAGTAACAACTAGATTTGAAATCGACTCTTCCGTTGGGGATTTTAAATCGTCATAAAACTCGGTAGTGTAGAAGTGTCATACAAGACTAGTACGAAATCTCTTCCAAGAAACAAGTCTTAAAACTCGTAATGAAACGATCGTACACTTTACTCACGTCAATACACCATCAAACTTCTGACAAGGAGGAAACTGAAAACTAGGATCTTCCACCCCATTGACTCAAATACCACCCCCACCCTCTAGAAACTTCCTCGTCCACGAGTCCGTCCAAACCAAACTTTCCGAACCGAGGACACGGTAAGGATTGGTCCTTTGTACCAATCACTTCGTTTCTCTTTCTTTGAGTTTACCCATTTTTATCACTTAAACCTATCAGTCGTTGATACGATCATTGAATCACCAAGATCTTACAAAAACCTGTGAAGAACTAAACGTCAATTCACCGACTTTGTTTTAAGATCTTGACCAAGTCAGATACCCTATTCATTTTAATAGTACATAATAATAATTTGAGAAGAGAAAATGATCACTCTCCCTCCGTTACACTACATGACTTCTTCTACCCTCTGCACCTCGGTCTTCAAGTCCAAGGTCCCACCGGTCACGGTCGTCGATCAACACACCAACACCGCTCAATCAAAAATTACCCAGAGTCAAAAAAAGGTTGTCACTTTACTGACCAACCCGCCCTACTACAGATTACAGTTTTCGACGGAACACTGTAAGGTCCTGGCTAAAGACCATCTCTCCTTACCGTGAACCTAAGTAACTTACAGATGGACCATGGACTATGAACGTGAGACGAATCGAGAACCAACATATAATCGAGTCCTTCAGCGTTCTTATTCCCGAATCCTCATCCTCGAGACCAGAACATAACGGCACAACGACACACTGAAACTCTTTTAAGGGAACTTAAAACACCTGGACTAAAGAACTAATACTAGTGTTTCCTTTCCCTAATCTAGTAGAAAGTCTGGGGAAGATCGTGATTGCTAAAATACTTAGACACGACTATCTATTGACCAGATCTTTGGGTCTTTAAAGAAGAGTAGCTAATAAATAGTTGTCAACTGAAAAATACAAAAACATAGTTTCTTCATAACGACTGTTAATCGAACTTAACCCCAAGTAAGGCCTCCCTATTTCTCGTAACAGAAAAGAATCTCAAGTAGGTTATACCACTCTTTGACCGATCTAAGAAAAGGGCCGGTCTACACAGGAAAGTGGACGAAGGATTTTAAATATCCTTAATGTTTGTTTGTTCCTTCGTTCGGGTTGTCCAAAAAGGGAAGATAAAAAAAAATTTGAGACGATAATATCAGTGATTCATACACAAAAACCATTACGTCGTCTGAAACTATTGAATTAGACGGTGTACTTGGCTTCTTAAATCTTTATCTAAAAGTGAATTATTGATCACTTGGAAGGTCGGTTCTTCGTAGGACGTGACTAACTTTGCTCTTCCCTCGGAGGTAAAGCATCCATTCGGGACGACTGAGAAGGTCCTGTCAACTTTTGCAAATAAAGAAGTAACAGACCTAACCGATCAAAAAAGAAAGGAGAATCGAGGAAGTAGGGAAAGAGAACATGAACTACATATGGCATCACCATATCGACGGAAACATCCTCTGACAATTTCAGTCCCAACCGTCGGAGAAGGTGCAAATTGCGATAACTAGAGGACAGTTAAACTGTAAGAAAGAAAAGGTGAAGGACACGTCAACAAACCCGACCGTTCGGGACAACACGTATCGTACTATAATTATTACGGTTGGGGGACTCCGATGAAGGGTCGAATTTTTCAAAATAATTACCTCTGAGTGATGGGACCCACAGTCAAGTTGTACCATGTGTAATAGACCCCTCACTATTGAAAGTCCTAAGGACGATAAGTCCTAAGTCATGAAGTATCGGAATCGATTATTCTTGTGGACAGACCACACTTTATGTCTAAGAGTCCGAAGAAAGGTCTTCTAAGTTTAAGTCATATGAGACCTGGTACCGGATCCTAAGACACAAAGCATTTTCGAAGATCACTAAGAATAGTCCGATTTAAACTCTTAGTGACACAACAAATTATCGATCACAGAATTACCGCTAACTCTTTTTCGATAACCAAATATCTCTTCCTGATTTATAAGACCGTGAAAAATTTAACAATCTACCAGACATAAAAAAAAAAGAAAAAGACAAACACCAGTCATATGGAAAGAAAAGGTTATTTTTACAAATTCTGTGGATCTCTACTGGTAGGATTCACTTCACTCAGTCTGTTTCTGTTTATTGTATACGATAGAGAGTATACACCTTAGATTAAAAAAATTTTTACTATGTTTACTTGAAGAACTGTTTTGTCTTTGTCTGAACGTCTACAACTTTTGTTTGAATACCAATGGTTTCCCCTTTGCAGGCCCGTTGTCTTCCGCCCTGTTTAGTCCTCGAACCCTACTTGGATATCTTTATGATATTATATATTCTATCTATTGGTTGTTCCTGGATGATATGTCGTATCCTTTGAGATGAGTTATAAGACACTATTGGATATATTCTTTTCTTAGATTTTTTACTTATACACATATACATATTGACTTAGTGAAACGACATGGGGACTTTGATCGTGTTATAACATTTGGTTGATATGAGGTTATTTTAATTCTTTTTCTATAAGTTCTGAAAATCTTGAGAAAGTTTTCCTTTTTAATGGTGACCCACGAACGGACTTTCAGAGGACACTAAAAATCACACTCCTGAACCACTTACACTTTCACAGGTTGAGATACGTTGGGATACCTGACATCGGGTGGTCCGAGGAGACAGGTACCCTAAGAGGTCGTTCTTATGACCTCACACAACAATAGAGGATGAGGTCCCTTAGAAAGGGTGGGTCCCGAACCACCACAGAAGATCAACGACTCTTAGACCCTAAAAATAAATTTGACTCGAGAACCATCATATGAATAACTTCCGGTTCATTGGTGAAACCTATATACTTCACATTGGAGATATTTATAAAAGAAAACTCTATAACTTCAAACAACACACACTCATTTTTCATTTTACTTACTTAATCTAAAGATTTCTCTCGGAAATTTTTTGGTTTCAATCGAACCGTCTCATGACCTCTTTGTCATGTTCGAAACTCAAGTGGGTCTCGACCCAAGTTTAGGACTGTCTTACAGGAGATGTGTACACTGAACCCGTTTTTGACAAATTAGAAAGTCCGGAGTCAAAGGAGTAGACATTTTATGTTTTCGTTTGGAGTACTGTGAGTACATACCACGTCGAATCTACTATAGTATTTAGACTTTGATGAACCTTTTCAAAATTTTCGTGACATAATAACCCATCATACACCGATAATAAGTATCATTGTCTTAAAAGGAAAGGAAGGGTGACAAGAATGAGAAGTTACCAAGATACTTTAGAAAAAATTACAAAACCAACGCCTCAACGGACTTTATATAATCCCCTTTGTTAACACTTCTCTTAGATTCTTTTTCGGTCTGTCCCTTATGTTTACAAAAGGTAATTGGTCTCCTCTCGTCACCGTCCAAACCCCTTTCAGTCACACACCCTTGGAGTTCTCGGAAACCACCAATGAAAGAAGAGGAGACCTTCACTGTACCGGCATAGTGAAATTCCCTTTCTGTCTATATGGAATCCTTCCGACCCTCCTTCAAACCTGTTTCCCGGAAAAAGTCCCAGTTGAGAAAATACACAGAAAACTTTCGGGTCCCCTTTTTTAGATTGATTTTTCTCGTCGGTACAAACTTTTATTAACTTTACGAACAGTAGGTCCCGTAAGAGGCACAGAGAACTCCTTCGCTTATTGACACCGTCACTAATATAAGTAACGAGTACGGTCGGTACACGATGTCTATAATCTAGGGAAATCTCTCCTCCTTCGACGTCAAGTCTCTTCAATTCATTGAACTTGTTCTCGTGGGTCGATCATTCCTCAGTGATTTAAAAGGTCTTGAGAACAGTCGAATGGAACGACGGGTGAAAGGTTACGTCAAATACGGTACTTCCGAGGGAGAAAGATAAGGTAAGGTAAAGTGAATACAGGTCAAATAACCCACGTGTATACATGTTTACACAAGACATCCGGGTTATAGTGAAGACATAATACAGAATCAAGAAACTGGCCTTCCGTGCACCCTAGAATAGAGGGGTTGGTTCCTAACTTGGGAGACGTGACCCCCCGTTTCACAATTGGTGACCTGGTGATCCCTTCAGGGTTATATCCTGCGTTTATACTCAGAATTACGTTCCTAGTGTAACCCGTCATTTCCCCTGTCTCAATATGTCTCTATCGACACCTTGTCGAACCGGACACGACTGTTCGGAAAGACACCTGTATTTCTTTTAAGGTAGTCTCGTTAAAAAGTCACGGATCTAAACACCTGTGAACTCTTAAACTTTCATGGAACTCCTAAAGTAATAGTTGTTATGACTCTAGTAAAAAGATAGAGTCAGTCTTTTTATCCGGAGAAACTTGTCCCCTGTCCATCCTCTAGACTCCTCCTTCGTGTCCGAAACCTCTGTCTGTCCACCCTCAAACGAACGCCAATATTCGACATGTGGGAACCCGTTCGACACCGACAGTGACTCCAGAGACAAAAGAGTGGACGCTTTACCCTACCATACGTAACACCTGGACGCTCCACTACGGACCATCTCACGTACCGCGACCCGTAAGCGGTCGACGCTAGCAGTGACAGTGGTACAGGATCAGCCACGAGGAGTGTATCCTTCTGCACCTCCGACCCTGACCAATCACCGACAGGTCACTGTTTCCTCGTCCCGGATCTCGGTCACGGAAAAACGGTGAAACGAAAAGACCACACGGGAACAGTCAAACTTTGAACCATAGTATATACTCCACCAAGAGGTCTCTCGAGATAAGAGTAAAAAGAGAACGGACCCAGTTAATTTTCTCCTTGTTCTCTTTGTCCAAATTGAAAATTAGGTTTAGTCTCCTACTATCAACTCACTCCGATCTCTGTGCACCACGTCTAAACCTGATCCGTCAAAAAAAAGGGATATAGCGAAAAGAAGTTTGACCGGGAACAAGATCTTTCACGAATAATGGTTTCTAGTGACGACTGACTAAACTTGAACTTGTCCGTGGCAGAAAAAGTTTACTGGACAGAGTCCTTTCCTCTTTCTCTTCGGTTACAAAAGTTTCACAAACGAAAACTGACTCCTCCTTTGACTCAGAGTCTACTTTATTAAAGGAGTTCGAGTACGTACTCAACCACCAGGGGTATAAGTTTTCTTCCGATCCAGTCAAACAGACTGTAGGAACACTTTGATAAGAAGGGAATTCAGGTTCAATTTAATATTTACTACTAGACGTAATTTTAAGGGTTTAAATTTTGTTTGACTTGGTTTGTTGTGTGTACTCTAGGTTGACCGCTGAATACTTTCCTTGAGCTACTAAAGACACACGAAAATTTGATATGTAACGTTAGTCTCATAACCACCCTTCACACAAAAACTCCAAACAGTGTTTAATTGTTTTAATATACGGATCTCTCAAAACGTCTCTTTACGTTTAGTCACATTCGCGGAACAGTATTATTCGTCATACGAAGCCAAGGACAAATACACAGGAATTTCGTGTATTCTGTGTACTAATAACTGTACTTCCTTCGACAAGAGTAACTACCAAAGAAATATAGACCGGAGGTTTAATCAAACACCGTAGTTAGACATATTAAAGATCTCTTAGATAAATTAAAAATACAAGTATGGATAGAAAGTTCATACAGAGTAGAAGACGTCAACAAAGGACTCGTAGGTGATACACATTGGGAGAGTCAGGGAGAAGGGGAGCCAAACCCAGCCCACCATCCCGAGGAACGTGAAGTTTTTAAGGGTCTAACCTTTACCCATGTCTGAAAAATTATTAAAGTGTGTAAATCAGGGTCACTGAACCCTCACCATTCCCTCCCCGATATCGACGTGTTCCTTTTCGTTACTTAAACGGACTCCCATACCTCGTCCTAGAACGATCTCTTTACTATCGGGTGTAATATGTCTCATCTCTTCCTTTACCGTTGGGTGAGGTCACAAGAACGGACCTCTTAGAGTCCCTGCCCCCTCGGACCACCCGACGGTAGACACCCCAGTGTGTCTCAACCTATGTTGACTTCGTTAAATCGTCGTCGTCGTCGTCGTTATAAGGCAATATACCTGTATGGTGTAAACCAAATATGTAGATAACCAACGATCGCGTATTCCAATAAATGGGAAAAACCGAGAATACTTATCACGACAATATTTGCAAGTATATGTCTAAAAACATATCTGTGTCTTAAAGTCAAGAGTACCCATATAAATGGACCCTTATCTATACGTCCTACTATATCATTGAGATACAAATTGAAAGACTCCTTGACGGATTGATAAAAGGTATCACCGACATGGTAAAATAGTTATCTCCACAGAATTTTAATTAATTCTATATATACCTTTTTTACGTTTGCAAAATGACTTCTGAAAACCTTAATTGTATAAATACTTTTGTGATATCACAACGAAACAAACAGTCTCTTAAAAAGTGTTTCTTTCAAAAGTTGGTCAAATCGTCACAGTGACCCAAATTCTTCTCACTTACCTCTTATTATTTTGACGAACTCCTTATCGACCCACCAGTCGATCTGGGTGAGTAGGTGACTCCTTGTATGAAGGTCTTTGAGCTCACACTGTTCGTCTAAGGACGAAGTCATTTTACTTTTCGTCGGAACCTAGAAGTCTCATGGGACTTTTGTCAATTTTCATGTTTATAACCTTAGATATATAATCTATCCTAAACGAAATACTATAAAAATTCTGACACTTTATCTTGACATCCGGGACTATTCTGACTAAAGAAAAAAGGGTAGGAAAGTGGCGACCTCTATGTCGACATATGCACTAGCGGAGAGTCTTTGATTTTAATGATTTAGATTTTAATGTAGAAAATCTAAATACACGACCTGTGACCCACTATAATCTCATATTCTGTGTTCCTGTTTAGAAATCTTTAACCAACCTTGACTTTTAATGTCACGTCTAATTCGATATTCAATTACTTTTTAATCTGGTGTATGTTAAGTTCTCCCACTCCTTTTCCGTGAGTTGGAACTTATAATCCTTGAAATCTACTATAAAGTTAACTAGAAAGGTTAGTGTCTTATCCCATCTACAGTTATTGACCAAAACGTTGAGTCTCTCCCATTTACTAAACGGGTTCAAGTGTGTTGATTCTTCACAATCCAGACCCCAAACCTGAATTCGGACTGATTTATTACTGTAAACGATTGCAAATGACTCGTGTTCATACATGGAGAGTGACCCGATGGGTCCCACGTCTGTAAGAGAATAAATTAGGAGGGTTACACGGATACTTCAGAAATAATGATAATAGACGTAAGTGTCTTAACTCTAAGTCTCTATAATCTTTATTGTTTTCAATACTCGTCCACTCAAATTCAACCCCAGTCTGGACTCTTTAGGCAGAGTACTCCGGTAAGAATTTGTTATCCGAGAGGACGAACACAAGATAAAGACTTCGAGTTCAAAAGGGGTGACAAGGGACGGTTGAGAGTGTAGTCATTGTGTACTTCTGAACAGGTTCTACTTAATCAGAACACTAGAAATGGTACCCAAGAGACCTGGGTAGTCACAGATGATCCCGTTAGTGTCCTGTAGAGCACGCGAAAAGTCTCGAAGTCTTTATAGATTGTACATGACATGTAACAAGTTACTAATTGAACGGATCCAATTGACTCTCGTAGCCGGAGACGGGTCTGACCAGTTTCGCGACCGAGAGACACGAACACTAAACTCCCACCTTACTGTGGACCGTCTAGGGAGACCAGAACGACCAATAAAGGTGAGTAATCCTCTACACTAACCGCGAAGGGTACGAAACTAATTGTCTTTGTCTGTTTACTGAATGTGCATCAAATCGGCCATTTATTTCTACAGTATCTCTCAGTACCTTCTTCCCGTTCCCTAGAAACCACCACTTTTACAACTTGTAAGATCTTACCTGTCCGTCGAGACACCTATCATCTGTGATTAATTTACGGATCACAGAAGAAAACTTCGTCGGCGAACATAACGATCGTTTCCCTCCTTGAAGACCGTCCGACTCTAAATTTTTATAAAGGCTTCCACAGTGGTTAAATATCATCAGGAGGAAATTAGACGACAAAGGAAAAGTTACAAAAGCCAATGGGAACCAGACTTTTATAATCCACCTTTTAAGGTCTTTATTGAGTTTTCAAAGTTGAACGTGTGTCAAACTCACCCCACTAGTTTAGAGAGTGGTCCTGGGGGTTGACAGTTGTACCCGACGATGACTGGAGGTCGGTAGGTACAACAATACAGAACTACTAGGTGTCAGTGGACTGTGTCTACCAGGACGAGGACTGCATTCTAGTCTTCCAGTTGTCATCGAATTATGACACAGCTTGAAATAGAATAGTACATCCATAACATAGTAGAATGTAGTAACGTTTTTCTTCCCACCGATGTCATGCTCGTCTATAAAACTTTCACTCTCTGGTGTAAGTGTATTGAAAATAACATCATAATAATAGTATTAACAAAAATTAAAGAAGGACACGTTTTAAACATTTAATTTGAAAGAGTATCGTTCCCATACATGTATGTCCTTTTAAGAATCATGAATATAATAAGTCATGACAGGTGTCAAAGTCCCTGGGTGACTTTCACTTTCACTTCAGTGAGTCAGCACAGGCTGAGAAACGCTGGGGCACCTGACATCGGATGGTCCGAGGAGGCAGGTACTCTAAGAGGTCCGTTCTTATGACCTCACCCAACGGTAAAGGAAGAGGTCCCCTAGAAGGGCTGGGTCCCTATCTTGGGTCCAGAGGACTTAACCTCCGTCTGCGAAATTGGAGACTCGGTGGTCCCTTCAGGATACACGATTCAGAGAAGTCAACACAGACTGAGAAACACTGGGATACCTGACATCGGGTGGTCCGAGGAGACAGGTACCCTAAGAGGTCCGTTCTTATGACCTCACCCAACGATACGGGAAGAGGTCCCCTAGAAGGGTTGGGTCCCTAGCTTGGGTCCGGAGGGCATAGCGGTCGTCTAAGAAATGGTAGACTCGGTGGTCCCTTCGGGGTCTTCAGAGCCTTCAGAGGGGGTTTATCCTTCCGATGACATGACCTTAGAACACAAATCGTCCGAAGAGTAAATTGACAAATTTCTCTCACCGAGGTCACTGTGTCTTCCTCCCTACTACCAGGGTGAGAAACCTACCAGACATGACGTCCGTACCACACTTACGTCTGAAGAGACCCCGACCGACCCTTTAATTTCATATGAAGAACCCAGTTTCGTAAGTTTTATGTCTCGAAAGTTAGAGTCCCCTTTTATTCGGGAGAACTACAATCCAAATTAAAAGGTTTCCGGTTGACTACTTCAACTTCTTGAAATTAATATTAAAACGAAATTTAACCAACAAACATCGACACAACCGGAGACGACACTTTAGGTTTGTGATTAATAATTAATTATTATGGAAAGAGACTTATCACGATGGTTTACTATTACACACGTAATCTATTAAACTTACATTTATAAGAAAGAACGGAGTCAAGTAAAAGGAGTAAGATCGAGAATTCGAAGGGTCGGGACTTTTCGGGTGTCTTTTTATATGGGTTTGGTGGGATGACTCCTCCAGTAAAAGGTCTACAGTTGTACTTTTTCGACCCTTTCCTTGTAAAAACTTGGGAAGGTGATATCAGCTCGTGTAAGGGTATAGAGTAGTTTCAGATGTTGCCACTTCCCTTCTATAATGACATTGACTAAAATGTCTACACCGTCAACGGGAACCCTCTCCAACTCCTCGAAAACCCCTAGGACATAGATCTTTTACCACCTTGCGGACCCTATTCTTGGTCGGTTGTGAATACACCTGAGGAAGGAGGGTACCACTCCTGACCGTAACTTTAAACGTGACCGACGATAAAAGTTATTATTCGTATACTTCTCGGTCGTTTGGTCGGTCTTTCAAAACTTCACTTTACTGGTCCGGAACACTTCATCAGTTCACAATAAACCCCCAATTTCGTAAAACGGGTAAAAAATGATAACAAACAAAGAAAGATTTAAGGACCTTCTATCTCTAATCTGAGTTTTTGGAGACCCGACCTTCACCCTTCCCGTAGATAGAGGTAACGTCCGTCAGTACGTTCCCCGACCAATTGGAACTTAAAGTGTCGTTGGATACCTCCTCCCACGCCTCAAGTAAAGTCAAAAGAGTCTTGGACCAATCGGGATGGACAGAGTTGAGAAAAACCACCCACCATATAATTATTAAATCGATCAAGTAGTGATCGTCTCTAACAAATGACTCTAAGGTCCCCTTGACGAAACGATCTTAGATGAACCTCGACCGTCGAACCTGGTACATAGGTAAAATTAACTTTGATACAGTGCCTCGAAGGGTTGAGGTCAAGACGTCTTGAAGTCTACTTTTCCCGTCTTCGGAACCGTCCCCTTATGAAACGGCTAAAACATGTCCTTCCCTTACTGAAGAGAAGTACGTCTCCCTATCGTTGGAGTCTACTATAACAATTAAGAGGAATAACCAGAAGACGTTTCCTTAAATTTTCCGGCTCTTTACGTTGTAAAACTCACGTCGTCGAATGTGAACCCAATCTCCGAGACACATAAAGGGTCCGATAACATCCCGAGGATAAGTCGACCCTAAACTTACCTCACACTAAACGTATTCTCGTTCACATATTTCATCCAGAAAAAAAGGGAAAGGAGTTTCTTCAAAACACGGTAAAGAATAAGACTGTCTCAACCGTACTTCGAAACTGTTTGTGTCTCGGTACCTTTTCGATTTGTCCTGACTCTCGTTCGGGTAAAACATGTCTAGGAAGTGTGAATCTTACGTCTCGTCGACCGTCCTCCGTCGAGTCTAGTATCCGCAGTACCGTCTCCGACAAGCAGACGACACTTGACCACTACTTACCCTTCGCGAGTGTCCTGGTTACCCTTTTACCTAGTAACGGATAAATGGTAAGAAACACCAACCCCCTTTGATGTCTACTCTTGTAAGGACCCTGAGTCGACCGATAGAATAGATAGGAAGTCATAAATAACTCTATTTATGTTTCTCTATTGTTTCTTTATGATTCTCCGGCTAGAAGGGAGTTCCTCATCCATTCTTCTACTCTTCCCTTTGTGTGTGAGTAAGAACCACTTTTGTACTGGACCACAGAACTCGACTAGTAATTTACTTTCAAATTTTTGTCCTCCAGATGTTCCGTCGAGGTACGACTAGGACCCGACACAAGGGTCGAAACGACATAATCAACCCACTATCTTACCTCTACTACTAAGTAAGGAACGGATGAAGTACTTCGAGAACTCTGGTTCTCATACCATAGTACAAATATATTCCTTTTACGAAACTTTGACATTTCAGTATAAACATGTTACCTATATTTACATACACGTACACCGAAGGGACCACCGAGTCTGTCCCTCTGGATCCAAGTCAGGAACCCAACCCTTCTAGGGGACCTCTTCCTTTACTGTTGGGTATCAGACTTAGACGACAGGAGACAAGAGGGACAAAGATAGGGTAAAATAGAAATTAATTTTTTTATAAATAAATAAACCGACACGACCTAGAATGAACGTGGTATACCCTAGCTCAAAGAGCTAGTCCCTAGTTTAGACACGGGAGACGCAACCCTCACGTCAGAATCGGTGACTTCGTCCCTTCAGGGATAAGGTAAAATTTAAGTAAAGAAGTATGTGGATCTAGACTTTTGTAAGAAAATATCCAAAATAAAGATCCCCCTATCCGAGAGAGTATATAATAAATACGTAATTGGTATATCCTTATTAAAGAGTTTTGACGTTAAAATTACTGTGTCCAGAAAGAGAAACCCTAAAAAAACTGGTGGTGGTGGGGGAGACGGGGGTGGGACGGTGGGACCAACTGATATGATTCTGTCATATAAACTCCGAGAAATCTTAGACCGGGGTTGGTTGGACGATCAGGGAAAGAAGGGTAGGAGGGGTTAGGGGTGAAACACGGAAACGGGTCTACAAAGGTAAGACACTGATAAGGTCCTTGAAAGGATGGTTTAGTAAAGACACACAAGGTATGTACAATAAGTGGAGAATATTAGTTGAGTTTACGGTGGGTCAGACACTTCGGGAAAGATTAAAGGAGACCCGTCTTAATCAAAAAGAAATCCGCTAGTATCGTGAAACATAACTGGAAAAATTACAGTTTTAAAAACCGAACAAAATATCAAACCATGTCCAGACAGAATTATCTGATCCTGAGGGAACATATCTTGATTACGAACTTTAAAAAATTATTTCAGTTACGTAACTTCTTTCACAGTTATTTTCCGACAAAACCATTTATATTTGTTCTTCGTTTGTCTTTTTATGTTAAAAACAACGGATATGACATGTTAGAATTTCGTCGATGACCGTGTTATAGAGAAGAAAGATATTTATCGACTTAATAATAATTCATATTGATATTTCGATTTGTGACCCACGAATTATGTATGAAGGACGTTTAATCACACTACCTTACCTTTTTTGGAAGTGAACGATCTCAAACATTATCGGATATTATTTCATAATTAATTGGACTCTCTAACCCTCATACATGAATTGATTTCCGTCGATCTATAAAATTCAAGTTCAAAATGTAAAATATCACAAAACTTGAACCAGTTGTCTGACTTAAACATGATTGGTACTATCGAAGGTAATTTTTTTTTTTTTTTTTTCGACTTCAATGGGATTTTCGATCCCGATATAAAATCCTACTAAAAAAAAAAAAAAAAGTAGGATCAGGACGGGATACCTCTCCGAGACACTTACTCGTCTCGTCTTCGGAGGAGAGTCTCTTTCTACGGGTTCGCCTCTCAATTCTTTAGACCCAAATACAGGATGGAAAGAACAATTGAATGACCTAGCGAAATCGGTTCGTCGAAAGGAAGAGACACTGAGACAACGGAGTAGACACTTTACCCCGTACCTCTTAAGAGGTCTGTAAAGGAGACTTTAGAGAGAGACAAGGTATTTTATGGTACTTCAAGTGTAACTTCCTCCTTCTCTTCCGAAAAAGGAGGAAAGTCGAGAAAAGATAGTATAATAATAAGACAAATAAAGACGATCGTGTAGTTGTCATAAACTAAGTAACGGAAATGGGTGACCTTTTTGAAAATTTTTGTTAGAGAATTATAGGATTCTGTGGTGTCAAACATACAAATGGAAAAATCTATAAATAGACCCAATTAGAAGGAAGAGTATTAAGACTCTTTCGACCCTAACTTCATGGTTTTACAGACTAAGTCTTCTCTTTCCTTAAGTATCTTGTCTCGTGTATTACACAAAATAAGTTAGGAATACTATAGGAACACATTACCTAATAGTGAACTTAAAATGTCTACTATTTTGACTCCGTACTTCTCCAATCCATGATCCTTCATTGGGGTCACAGATGGAAGGATATTAAAATTGGGTCGTAACCGATACAAACCAACAGTACGACCATTCAGCAATAATTATAATTATTATCATAGTTAGTCAAAATATCAATCTTCGGGGACTGACTAACCACCACTACGTAGTGAAGTTGATTGTAGGTAACTCGTGGAAAGTACATGGTTCATGACACGAACCACAGATTACTGAACCTACATCAGAAGATCTCAGAAGATCTTACCTGTGACCCGTCATCGTCAGGATCTTTATGTTGGACCTGTGACATATCTCCATCGTCTTAACTCGACCCCCCAGACCCCCATCACTGTAGTGGTGAACAAACCTACCGGTTAAGTCCTCTTACGAGAACACGTGACGACAACTTTTGCCGTAACGTGACTTCTTGAAGTGACTCGACTCACTAAGGAGACGGACTCAAGGTCGGCAACCATGTCAGTGGTAGGAAATCTTACGAGAATTTTACGTCCTCACCTCCCCGGGTTCCTAGTTCCCAAAGGGGAACGGGTGAGGGTAGTGTATCCACCCCTTTGATCCGAGTCTATTTAAATGAGAGAATTCTTTTACTCATCTTAGGTCTCGTTGATTTTGGGAATGGAACACGTCCAAGTTCAAATTTAGGTTATTTATGGAATAAAATTTCGTAGGGAAATGTGGCACCTAAACCAATAAGACATTTAGTCTATTACCAGGGTACACAGTATTAGATGTTTCGGAAAATTTGGAATTGTATTGTAGGGTTTCGTGTCATTACGTGAGTATATCATTTTTATAAGGTTTTTATACTAATACAATTTTCCCCTATTGGGAGAGTGGTAGGAAGGTTTAAGGTAAGGGACCTCCGTAACGACAATTGTCAAACATCAAGGACGGTTGGAATAAAACTTACGCGTCCATAAGAGTCACCGTAGGTGGAAGTAGGTGTAACCAGAATAAAAAAAAAAGGAACTGTGTGGGGTGTCTACAGAAGGAAGACCGGAACTTAGTACAGAAACGAGAAGTTTCGTGGGAGGGGAAGAAGTGACGGTTACCCTTTGTCATAGGTAGGGATCCGACCAAAGACGTGTAGAGCACGGGAATGATCAGGTTGGAATCCCTTGAAAGTGGAGAGTAAATTCACGAAGGTCGACTTTGCGATCCATTACTGGAAGTTAGTAAACACAAGACAACCAGAAAAGGAAGGATTTATTACCCTGTCCACTCACTCTACTAGAAATTCGAAACGACTCAAGTAGTTTATATTTCCTGAGGTGTAAATCAGTCACGAAGGACCAACCTATAGAACTAGGTACAACTTAACGACTTAGGATAGTCTCCCAACGTTGTATTCTCTTCTCTATTTCTCTCAGTGGGATTCTTCAAGGGTGTCAAATTTGAGTTCAGTCTTTCAAAATTTGAAAGTTTCCGGTGTACTGTATTACCTTTCTCTTACACAGGAACCCCTGTCAAGACTTGAGTTGAGAACCGAGGTGGTAAACGATCGAATATTCACCTCCGGTCCCAACATTGGAGAGACTTGAAGTCAAAGTAGTAGACATTTTACCCTTCTTGTCAAGGACAGACTGTCTCGTAGGGTTCTAGCCCTCTATGTCTGTCATCCGAGAAGGTGTAATTAGAGATGGGAGGAAGGATTTTAGAAAAACAAACCTTTGAGAAAATAGACAGTCTCTACCGTTCGAAGTGTTCCTTATGTTCTATCGTAATGGACCTACATATCGTCTACATCACATGTCTCTTACCTACTCTACGTCAAATGGACTAGACACTTTTCCTTTTGAAACCTCAGGAAGGTCCCTTAGTAGTTCGTCGACGTGTCTACATCAATGGAAAGGTAGGCGCGAACGACTTCCTTCCATAAAAGGGTAAACCTCTCTTGGACAACCTTTACACAGAAATTACGTAAGGTGACAAGACTCCGTTTTGAAGGGTTCTCTAACTCGTCTCGGATACTTGGTTATAGTAACTTTCAACTAATTTTGATAGTAGAATTAATTTATGTTCCCTTGTTCTTCAAGAGTCATAAGACCATCGTTAATTTCTGATTTTTCAGTTAAACTTCAACAAAAGCGTTGAGAATTTTATTATGAGGGAGAGGGGGTGGGGAGTACTTTTCTCAAAAATCGATATCTGTACGGGAGTGTAACTCCAAAAACTTTCGACACTCCTGGTGTTTGGACGACCGTTTCGGAAGACGACGGTTCTGTAGCTTCAAGAGTTTTCGTTCTCCCAAGTTCGAGTCCTATGCGACTAAACCTTTCTCTCAGGTTTGTTTCCCGGAAAACTCCGTCCTTTGACCCGAAACCGAAGTCGTGTCTCGTTACACCCTAACCTTTTCGCGGGACCCTGAACGACTCCTCCTCTCCCTGATACTCTAGCTACCTCCTTCATATTTCAAAGAGGTATGTCACTCTCAAAGAAAGGTTTAGGAGCTTTCAACCAAAGTCTTCGACAATAGAAAGGAGACAGTCGAAGTAGGTGTACGGAAAATTTACACCTGAAGTGTTGTACCATACAGAAACTTGTCTTTTCCCCTTTACTCAGAGTTTCCGTGAACACCTACAAGGGGAAAATCGTACTGCGGACTGGACTTCCGGTCACCAAAAGAAACTTTTGGTTTCGTTGGTGTACGTACTTAAGTAAGTAAGTGAGCGAATTAACGTCATAAAAGACTAGTGGACGATGTACGATCCAACTACCCCGACATTTCAATTTGTCGTGTTAAGGATGAGTGCCTCGAGTTGTAGGTTAATTGGTCTTGAACTTCATACAGGGTGACACAAGACATGTGTACTGAGAGGAGGGGAGGTAGTGGGATTATCCCAAAATGTACACTGGAAAGGGCTCCACTTTGAACAGTATGAGTGGAAATGTCCATAAGGTTTATCGTCGTGTGCCTGGTTGTCCTCAGGTCGTCCCGGTCAGGTCCGTCTCCTCACGATATTCGTGTCCCCTTCCGGGTTACTACCTCTACTCCCTTCTCTTTTATTTAAGACTACCTAAGATCAGAAGTTCCAAAAAAGACAAAAAGTGTAAAGTAAACATATATATTTAAGTGGACAGGTGACGAATCATTCTACCTCCCTCCCCCACCTTTATCTTATCGTCCTCCTTGTTGTCTTCCCTTTCCCACCTAAACCGTCTTGGCGACCGTGCTCTTGAATTAGACCTCCCCGACTCAGTCACCTCAGACAGGCAGTGACATCTTCTCCTTGTCACCGAAACCCAATATGTAAACCTTTTGACTCAAAGGACCTTGTGTCTCCTGAGTTTCTAAATTCCGTTTTTCCCTACTTGAAAGCACATAATCGCTAGAATTTACAAATGAGATACGGGGTTTACACATAACTATTACATCGGGTACGAATACACAGAAGGTTCTTAGTTCTAAGGTTCGAATGGGTCAGAGACGGAGTATTACAATACACGGTCCAATGGTAATTAACGAGGATTTGTCATCAAAATGGTTGTATACGAGCTAGTTGTTTACGTTTGTACGAACTTAAGTCTCCACATTCCCGAAACTTAAACTCATCTCCAATGGGATTATAATCTACAACAGGACACTGTATCCCTACAGAACTAAGGATGATGTTCACCACAAAAACTACTGACCTGAATTAGTCTCTTCAATGTTACCGACCAACCATCTAACTTGTTCTAAATCTTCTTTTGAAAGACCACACAAACAGTCGTGACCTGGTGTGTGTACCGAAAAGAGAACGAGAAACTTAACCTCGTAAACATACCATCTAATTTTAAAACCCTTTTATGACACAAAGGATACATATACCTCTCTATATTTCTTATTCACTCCCGAATACATCTTGGAACTGTCACTTTAGACTCCACCCCTGGAAGAAAAAGGATGAAAAGATAAAGATCACGAATTGAGTCCGGACGGACATGTATATTCAACAAGTCATTTTTAACTTGTTTTATCTTTTTGGGTTCAGTCAAAACTCTGAGTGTATTCAAAATATCGGAAAAAACATTTCCATTTAAACAGAAAGTTGTAACTATACAATTTGATGTAGTGGATTTTATATCCCTTTTCTCCCTTCTAGTACATATTAAGTGGTTGAACGTGTTTGTAATAATGACAACCCGTATAAGGGAAAATTAGTAAAAAATAAATTATAAGAAAGTCAATGAATCTAATAAAGACACAACGATTATCAGTGGTATTACTTTCAATGATACAGAAACGAACTAACATACTGGGAAATGTTAGTAAGTCTTAGTTCGTAGTAGGAAATTAGTGTGTTTAAAGAGAAAGTGGGAGAAAGAAAAGGAAGTAGGACGAGGGGATCTGGTTTTAAGATAACTCCCTCCGTGACAACGGGGGGCAAACGAACCTACGGACATTGTCGTCTTTACACAACAGATTCTCTCTACCTCTGTCTTCAGACTTGAGTCTCACCACGTCCCCTGAGAGGGACTCCCGGTGCGCCGTCCCCAGACGAGGGACGGAGGGAGACCGGACACCTACCGACAGAAGTACAAGCGTACCGTAAGAGGGACACGTGGGACGTACGTGGAGACCTAGGTTTATAGGGAAAAGGCGTCCAATGGTCAGTATAACCTAATCCTGGGTGGGATGACAACAGTGACATTGAACTAAATGGAGAGGTTTCTGGGGGAAAGGTTCATTCTGGTGTGAACCTCCAGGACCCTCCAATCCTGAGGTTATATACTTTGAATCCCCTTCCGTGTTAAGTTATAGATTGTGAAGGGTAAATATACACTCTTTTAACTCCGGGTTCGGTTCATCGACCTCTAAACTAAAATCCGGATTTACTGAGACTCCAGTACACGATAGTAGTGTAGGACAAAAGAGACGTACTTGACTCTTATAGTACTTCTTTCTCCTTTTTTTTTTAGAAGGAAATAGACTCAAATAAATAGTACTCTATTCAAACTACCAATAATTGACTATTTAAATTGACTTAAACTTGTCAACTTTGGACATATCTAGTACAATAACTTTTTATTTCAGTTCATATCGTGTAATACGAATCAATTTTACAAAATAACGAGACTTCGTAGACGATTCGGACAATGTGTCTAAGAAGACAAGAATAAACTTTCATGGTCCCTTATGTTACTGACCATCCGAAATATCGTAGGGTCATTAACAGACCGTTAACCTGGTGTGAAATATCGTTTTAGTTAGTTATAATCTATACCTAGTGGTCAAAAAGAGAACAGACAGAAAAGACATCTAAGGAAAATCCAAAAAGTAAAAGGAAGAGGACCCAATCACTGATACCGTTCGATGTACGCTTGTGGGACGAGGGGTGGACACGGGGGGGGTGGCGGGGGGTGGGGGACGGGGTGCGTGTGTGTTCATCCGGGGTCCCTTCCGACCCTGGTCGTGTTGTTATCAGTCGACTACATCGGGTAGTACCACGTCAACCAGTCACGTACCCGTGGACACAGGAAACCAGTAACTCACGTGAATCCGTTCTGTGATGATGAGAATTAGAGGAGGGTACATAATTTGTTTGTTTGTTTGTGAAACTGAATTACTAGTGATGTAGTGGGGTCAACGAGAAAAGACACGAAACAAGTAATGTCCACGTATTTTTATAAATGACCCGTTTTTACTAACTTCTCTTTCACTTGTGTATCAGAGTTATCTACACTTGGTTCCTTCTAGGTTCACTATAAGGTATGTTTGGTTGTACTTCACGACTCTTTTAGGGCAATAAAAGAAAATCGACCTTTATTAGTTTGTAACTTTTCTACAACCACAAAATCTTTTGAGACGTATATGACTACCGGAACGGACGAAATTTCCTTTCCTTTCGAGGGTGTATCTCTGTATCCCGATGGGGGTAGTAGAAAGAAGTAAGATTACATAAAACACCCCTCTGGTACCCTTATTGGTATCGAAGTACTTAACTCACGTGAGACTCTACCATGACATGGAGGTTTGAAGTGTCATTGGGGAGATGACTGGGGTCAAACGTCTAAGGGACTTCTCCAATCGTCGAATGGGTCATAGTGTCCTGATTTGTCTCTGTCTCGACTCGAAGTTTAGACAAACTGGTGTTTGGGACACGAAAAGAATTAGTAGACATAACAGTCAATGGGTGAGGGTAAAGTATTTTTTTGGTCTCCGAACCACTAAAATTCTATGTACAAGTCATCGATATACACTTCATGTAGTACGTAAAATTTTTATATAAACAAATGATTAAATCGATTCGACCCAGAATCAACGTCGTGTACCTTAGAAGTCAGAAACAACACCGTGTGTCCTAGAAATCAACGTCGAACACCCTAGATCGAGGGACTGGTCCCTAACTTGGCCCAGGGGACGTGACCCTCCCATCTCGGAATCCGTGACCTGGTGGTCTGTCCAGGAGTATTACCTAAAGAATTACCTGGTTTCATTGTGAACAGAGCGAGGAAGAATCTCTTCTGTGTGGTAGGGTATAAGTACTATGGTCATTATAATTAACTCGTAAAGTCACACGGACCGTAATATACTTCGTAGAAACGTATAGTATAGAAAAAGTACAGTATAGGGATACCTCTCAATTGACTACACAAATTCCACCTCCGTCCTGGGTCCACACAGACTGAGACTTTAGGTGTGGTACGATGAGAAACGGTACAAGAAGTCATCGGTTGTCTATCTAACGGTGAGGGAAATCGACGTATGAAGAACAGATATGGATCAATACGAGGACTTATCACGACACACAATTCTATTGGACTCTCTCAGACTTTGATCGTCACTCAAAGTATCTCCACGTCCTTTGTTTCTCCCCTTGTCGGGACCGGTGAGGACCTCTCTTCCGTCACTAACAAACCCAACGCGAGAGGTCCTGGATCGTACCACAGTTCCGAAAGCATAGAGAAAAGTTCCCGATTACCTCTACACAGATCTTTTATGTCTAAAAAAGGAACCCTTCTACGAACCAGTACGTAGTATTCGTCCCTCGAAATCTATACTTCAGGATACGAGGTTAGGGAAAAGCGGCACCGGTGGTCCCACGAGAAAGAGTTTGTGTCGGACCGGTACGACAGATGGGGTGTGCATAGGGGAATAAGACTCAGAGACGTCACGTGGGTCGTGATATACTAACTTACCGTAATGGTTGATTATCCTATCCTAATTTTTTTTTATTCTATTTAATTTTTTTGTCTGACTACCGATCCTTTAGTCAGAGTAAACTTTCGGTATAGAAGTTTTGTATTAAAACCTTGACCAATCTCTAGTAAGTCCGATCCAAAAGAATCCCTCCCGAGACCTCTTGAGATCAAGAAGATCCAACATGTAAAGGGACAACTTTGAGTTTTCACTTGAGACTACATTCGAGGTTCCTTTTGTCAAACACGGTTTATACGAAACTCTATATTGACTCATCACGTCGGAGGAGAGGAATTATCTTTTCCTCCGAACCACTTCTTTTCCCTGAAAGACTTCTGTACCTTCATAGACCATAACCCGAGGTTCTGGGTCGGTACCCGACGAAGACGACGTGTTTGGGGGGATTGTAATGAGAGGTGAGACAAAGACAGAAATCTGGTCCGTCAGGATTTTATACATAAAAGAGGACATAGAACTTCGGTATACAAAGAATTCAAAAAAAAGAGGAGAGGGGAGGATTCTATTCGGAGACTACAAAACACAGACTTTAGTAAGACCCAAAAAAAGTCTCGGTAAAGTCGTTTTTGCAATCTTTCGATCCAAATACTACACCGTCTTCTCTTACACTCTCCTCCTAACGTCCACACCTAAGAGGGTCCTCGAGATCATCCTTTCTGTCCCAAAGATACCCTTACAATGACCGGGGAATTTACCTCTCGACTAACTCCCGTCCTTGGGACGAAATGAGTAACACTATAAAGGGTCGAGGTTGTGTGTTGTCCACGAGTCATTTGGAAACTATAAGTTATACTAAATTTAAAAACAAATACGAAAAATCTCATCACTAAGGGTCTAACGGAACCCTATCTTAGTAAAACTCCAGGATAATTTTTACCCTTGAAAGTCCGGAAACGGGGTCTTTCAGAGTAACTCAATAGTTCACCCAAGATCCGGTACGGGTCTTACACAAAAAATTATTCACAGGGACTACCAAACCTACTAACTGGTTTAGACTCTCAGTGATAGGTCTTCTATTAGAACAAACTAGGAGGTACAGTGAGAATTTCTGTCTGTACTTTTATTCGTGACTAGAAGTCCGGACCTTGGAAGTGTGTTTGTGTGGGTGTTTCTCCACATACGTCTCCTTATGCCTTTCCTACATACGTCTTGTTAACCGGTCATATCGGACCCAGTCTACCTCTCCCCGCTACCCGTCTTTACTAAACGTTCGGATTAATCTGGACGAGGGGTCAAGAGTTTGGACGTCGAGATTCGGAGGACGATTAACCGTCAGGGAATTATCTAATCCTGAACCGTAGTCCAGACGTACAATAATATTTGGTGTGTGTCTTTTTGGGTCACCGACTCCTTGAGGACGGTTTGAGTCCGGACCCAAAAACACTCCGAAAACTTCACACGACCGGAAAGTCATAAAACATATCAGGCACATGATTTTCCGTAGGTTGGTAAGGAAACCTACCCTAAACACTTCCCACTCAGACAACTTATTAATTAAGGGGTTCTGGGTAAGACAGTAGAACTACCTGTCTGGTCTCGGGTGTATGTGTCGAGACGAGAGTCTCCAGGAACCTCGTGCTGCCCTCTCTGCTAAAGAGTGTCCAGGACAGGACAAGAATCCTTAGACAGGGGGAGGGGAAACACGCGAACACCCTACCCCTTCTTCTTTGCAATTCTCGGGTAGACGACCTTGGCCCGACACACTATGTGGTAGAGTCCTTTACGAGTCGGGAAGGTTTGACGGACTAGACAAAACGGTCCCTCCTGTGTCTACAGGACTCTCGAGTGCTCAGGTCCCAATGAGCCGGTGTACACAGTCTCTCCCCACCCTGAGGATGGACTCAGACGAGGGAGGTTTGACGGTGGTCTGGTGTGGTTTCGGGTTTCTGGGAAAAATAAAAAGAACCACAAGTCGACCAATTAGACCCGTCACTTCCTTTCAAAAGACACTAAATGTCGTGGACGTCCGTATGGACAAACGTATGGACCCATTATATACAGAACATTCAGGAGGGGAGGGGTGAGTACAATCTATTATCCCAGGGACGGGTCTCCGCACCATGGAAATGTCCCACGGTACAACACGTCTCCCCGTGTCACCTGTCTCACCCCGACGTCTCTCCCCGAAACGACCTCACGCTTCCGGAAGATTCCCGACGGTTTCCGTGTGAGTTCATAAGGACCTCGGAAAGTTGGTAAGGTACCCGGAACGGGAGACGAGAACAGACGGGTTAATCCAAAGACACCCCCGAGGAAGGTAAAAAAAGGTTCAGGCAAAGGTGTTTCCCACTCGACATCACCTCGGACTCTAAAGATACTTTTGGAAGGTAAAAAGTCCGTTTGTATGGTCCGTCGAGAGCACCGTTATGGTACCACTTCCTCTTATTACAATAAACCGTAAAGCGGGAAAATTCTTTCACATACATACCCCCCCCCCCCGCTCCTCCCCCGCACCCCCACACACTCCCCCTGTCCAAGCCCCCTCCTACCCATCTCTCTTGTCACCCCCGAAACATTAAATGACGTTATCTCTCCAGTCACCCGTCCCAGTACTCCTTTTCTCCCCTCGTCTCTTCCGGACTTACGGGGGGTTTGGGAACCCGAAAGTCATAGGAGATGAGGGGCAAAAGGACTAAGTATGTAAAACTCTCCAACATTTCCCCTGCAACTGCTCAAGAAAAATACAAAAATAAACCTTCTTCCTGAGATCTGTAAGACAGGGAGACTCTCTTCGACCGAGGAACGACGAAACGTTCCTAATTCCCGGACCGAAGGTCTTGGCAACTTCTTTGTAGGGTCCTCGATGGGGAAAAGAGAAGTGTCGACTTTTTACGTAGTACCTCGTCACCGAAGGACGTCTCAAAACCGTGTTCTCGAAGGGAGACCTTGTTATCCCAAGGATATCGTTCGGTGGATCCTCAAGAAATGACGACGACCGAGAGGGTGCACATAGACTTACGGGTGTAAAACAAAGGGACTAGGACCACCCCTACCCCGCCCCGGTCTCGTCGTCTCCCACCGGGGTCACGTGTTCCTAAAGATCGATTCCTCCTGACTGGTCAAATACTCTTCATGGGGAAACCTCCAGGTCAGTTTCAGTGGATGTGTATCCTTTACACTACCGACGCCCCGTGACACGTTTCGGTCGGACTGGACCGTCGTAAGGACGTGACGACGAGACACCTGAATAAAGAGTAGAAGTCAAGACCGGAAACGTTTTAGTTCGCCTATGACAAATGACCTTTCCTAATGACCCACCAAATCTACCGAGTCTGTCATTTCTTAGACGGACGTTACGACCCATGAGTCCAAGCTAGGGACCCAACCCTTCTAGGGGACCTCTTCCTTTACCGTTGGGTGAGACCATAAGAACGAACCTCTTAGGGTACCTGTCTCCTCGGACCACCCGATGTCAGGTACTTCGATGTCTGTCAACCTGTGTTGACTCGTTGATTGTGAAAGTGAAAGTGTTTACTCTCCGTCGAGTTTGACGGGTCTTACCATAGGTCAAACGTCCTCATTGACTACGATTAAGGGGGGCGAAGATTAGGTGTGACTTTACAACAACTATAGATGAAGAAACTGACTCGGTTCTCGACGGGTAGAACTTAAACCAAACATAGACTTCTAGCCGTCTAAACCCCTACAAAAGACTCCGAGAAATAAAAATATTTACTCGTAGAAACTTTAAAGTGTATGAATTTTATCGGACCAGGGGTCACCGGGGTCGACCCTATTACCTGTCCTCCACTACGGGTAGACGAGACACTCCTACGGTACCTTTGTTTCGGAAACCAAACAAGTTTTTAACGGAACGTGAGGAACCTATTTCCACTGTCGAGGTCTTCCAGGTAATCTATGGACCATCCTGGTGGAGAAAGTTAAACGTGATTCTTAACGTATGGATAACCGACGGTCCAGTACACGATAGAAGGTACGAAGGACTTATAAAATCTTTACGGAGGCAACTTCAAGGGTACTTCTTGATCTTGGGTTCACTCGACTTCACACTACTATATCAATCGTCGTCTCAATCGTGACTACTTATTTGTAAAAATAATAATGAATAGTCCTCTTCCGTTACCGGTGGGTGAGGACATGAAAACGGACCTCTTAGGGTACCTACCTCCTGGGACCATCCGACGTCAGGTACCCCAGTGTTTCTCACCCTGTGCTGACTCGTGGAAGTGAAAGTGAAAAGTGAAAGTACGTAACCTCTTCCTTCACCGCCGGGTGAGGTCACAAGAACGGACCTCTTAGGGTCCCTGCCCCCGCGGACCACCCGACGGCAGATACCCCAACGTGTCTCAGCCTGTGCTGACTTCGCTGAATCGTCGTCGTCGTCGTCGTCATCGTCGTCGTCGTAATAATCAATAGTAAACAATCATAAACAAAAATTCCACCGGAATCGACACCGAGTTTGCCATTTCTTAGGTGGACGCTATGACCTCTGGGTCAAAACTAGAGAGCCAACCCTTATAAGGACCCTCTACCTTTACCGATGGGTGACGTCATAAGAACGGATCTCTTAAGGTACCTGTCTCCTTGGACCTCCCGATGTCAGGTACCCCAACGTCTCTCACCGATGCTGATTCGCTGATTGAGAAATCGATCTCTTTGAATTTAAGGGGTTTGAGTGAACACGACAGAAAAATGATGGTCCGAAATGAGGTGACTTAATTTTTGATCACACCTCTAGTAAAAGGAAGGTCCTATAACCAACTCGACTCGGTCGAGTCTGATGAGTTCTGAGGAGGAACGAGTCATCCACTTTAAATGAGTCATCCGATTAAATGATCTTATCTTTGTTTCGACTTACTGAGATTATATGACTAAATGGAAGTTGAATGATGTTGAATGTCACTAGGATCACTACTCTTCCTCCTCTTCCCCTACTGTCTCCTACTCTACCAACCTACCGTAGTGACTGAACTACCTGTACTCAAACTCATTCGAGGTCCTCAACCACTATCCGTCCCTTCAGACCGTACGACGTCAGGTACCCCAGCGTCTCAGCCTACACTGACTTGTTGACTTGACTTGACTTAACTCACTACTAATTCAATCTTTGAAAAAAGGAGGTTCCTTCTCTAAAAAAGACCTTACTCATTGTAAAAAAGACCTTACTCATTGTAAAAATTAACAAAGAAGAGAAAAACGTAGAAAAGTCATAGACTCAAAATCCTTAATCCACCCAAGGGAGTGTGATGAAAAGAGACAAAAAGAGTTCCCATTTTCCATCCATCCTCTACACCCACTTTGTGACTTCGTCAAACACCCCCCACCCTCTCCGAAAGGACAAGACCTAAAAACAAAAGAAAAAACATAACGGAATTCATGTTTTAACCGTAACCTTACTGTCGTTCCTTAGAAACTTTACGTAAATGACCCGATCAGTTATTTGGCCATAACGTACGGATAACCGACGGTTCAGTACACGATTTCCCGCAGAGGGTACGTGGGACTTATAAAATCTTTACGGAGGCACCTTCAAGGGCAGTGCACCGTAGTACCCATCAACAGGGGTCTCATACCGAAGAACCTCCCGTCTCTGGTGAAGAATAATTAAAGACATCGAGTATTAAGAGAGTCACTCCTCAAAGGAGGAAGTTTCGTCCGAAAAAGAAGAAGTGAAAGAACGGTGGGTCAGGTTAAACCTCTTGAGTCACTCCGCACGTAGTTCGGAGTCTACAGACCCTCTCTTCAAACTGAACATGAATTAGTCCACAAGACATTACGGTAAGTGAGGGACCTATGCAGATTTTGCTTTTATATCGGATCTTCCTGTCGTGTCTCTCTCCTTTATTTGATGTTTAATTTTTCACTAATCACTCACAAATCCGTCTTCCAGTTTCCCTAATAAAACCTGAAGTTTGAAAAGTCGAAAGTCCCGAACATAAGTCAATGTTTTAATGTAGGAACTTAATAAACACGTCCACCGTCGACAGTCTAAACTTCTTCCAAAGACACAAAATGTTTTCCTTGTAACTGTCCCGGTCCTCACCCCTCCCACGAGGACCCCACTCCCGACAGAAGAGTCGGCGCGTGACCTTAACGACAGTAGAACCCGTTGGACGCACTGTCAGGAACAGACTCGACTGTATCGGGACAGGTCCAATCAGGTCGGTGGAAGACCTCCTTTGGTCAGTTCGACCAATTAACCATAGCACCTTTGTCGGTCTCTCATCTAAAAATCCTGACACAATTTACGTTTCCATGTAAATTATTTATGGAACTAATTTACACCACAAAATAAGAGTGTCGAGAAGTTTCACCGAGAACCGCAGGAAAAAAAACATTGACCCGGTGTCACTTCAATTCGTTAAACGACTTCTAATGAATCTACTATTCATCGTTTTGACCAAAAGTTTAGGTCCAGACAACGAAAGAACTTTAGACACGAGAAGGAGGATGACCCTTGAAAGAAGTCCCGTCTTTAAGGGTTGTTCTAGTCTCGTTGACCTAATCCAGCTCCACACGACTTTAGCTAGGAATCGGGAATCGGCCATCCTCTCCCACCTGGTCCACGACTTAGTGTCGTCGTCGGAGGAGTGAAATGGGGAAGGGTCATAAAAGACTATCAAGGTTCCGTACTCTGTGGACCCTTTGAGACTTCTAATTGACAGAATTTCTAATAGGTCAGATTGGTGGGTAAACCATGAACTTCGAACAATCCAAGAGGGATTAAATAAGGACCATGTCAGTAGACACGAAATACTCCCATGACACAACGAAACCCTCTGACACAAGTTTTTTGTCCTAAATCCCTATACTTTCTCTAATCTAATTCAAGTCTTCCTTCCCTCATACCGCCCCTCCTAAGTGTCTAGTATTTCACACAATCCCCACCTCGGAAAAGAAGACTTAAAATCAGACAAAGGATATATAGCCCGAAGGGAACACCGAGTCGACCATTTCTCAGACGGACGTTACGCCCTCTGGACCCCAGCTAGGGACCCAACCCTTCTAGGGGACCTCTTCCCTTTCCGATGGGTGAGGTCATAAGACCGGATCTCTTAAGGTACCTGATCAGGTACCCCAGTGTTTCTCAGCCTGTGCTGACTCACTGAGCGAGCGAAAGTGAAAGGATATGTAGATAAGTCATGTACAAACCACTCGTGGTGATTCACGGTCCTTAATAAGAAACACGACTCCTATGTCTCTATTTATTTCATTCCTGGGAAAAGACTTCTCTAAAGGGTCTTTCCTCATTAGTGCTACGACCCCACACTACCTAGAGTCATAAGGGTAGATCATTTACCTTATATGATATTTCTTTCGACTAGTGACTTCTTAACTACGAAAACTTGACACCACAACCTTTTCTAAGAACTCTCAGGGAACCTGACGTTCGTCTAGGTTGGTCAGGTAGAATTTCCTTTACTCAGGACTTATAAGTAACCTTCCTGACTATGACTTCGACTTTAAGGTTATGAAACCGGTGGACTACGTTTATTGACTGAGTAAACTTTTCCGGGACTACGACCCTTTCTAACTCCCACCCTCCTCTTCCCCTACTGTCTCCTACTCTACGAACCTACCGTAGTGGTTGAGTTACCTGCACTCAAACTCATTTGAGGCCCCCAACCACTACCTGTCCCTCCGGACTGCACGACGTTAGGTACCCCAGTGTTTCTCGGCCTGTGCTGACTCACTGACTTGACTTGACTTTACCTCATTGACTACGGAACCTAGACAACATCAAAGTCTTGAGATGGTCGTATAATGATATTACAAGGACTGAGGTGATCTCATTCTAAACATTAATGGTCGTTGATAAACCACCTAAAAATAAATATTTAAGGAAGAGTGAACCGAAAATGAAAAATCTTACTTACTCGAAGATTAGTCTTTCTCCGAAAAAGAAAAAAATTGCGATAACGGAACTTTTTATCTTGAGAGACTATTGAAGTGGATCATATAATGTATCTGTACACATTCAACACAAATGAAGAAAGAGGACTTCGTATTGGTACATTAAATAATTGTGCATGTGGAAGGAATTGAACGGTCATTCCGTCTAAGCAAGACCGGGGTGACGGTGGGAGTAACTTATTTGAACGTTTCTTGAAACAACAAGTTGTTCGGAACCGAAGGATGGAGTAAGAAAAACGATTGACACTTTAGAAACCGTTTAGTGAATCGAAGACTTGAAGTCAAAGGAGTACAGATTATACGTCGATAATAATTGACGGAACGTTACCACTGAACTGTGGTACAAACCGAAACTTTTGTGACTATCCTCCGTGTCAGAAACCAATTCAGAAACTGTATGGATACATGTATAGGTAGGTGAACCCAGATTATACCGGTAGTGAATGGTACCTCCTCTACTATTCAACTTAGTTCACAAGTAACAAAGACAAAAATACCCAAGTGGATTCCTGAAATATAAGAAGTCTCGTCCCTCCCTTTTTGGTTTGTAGAGGTCCCTAGTCTATAATGATAATTGTATTTACTGACTTCACGTGGTCAATGTCCTTCTAACTGTCATGTTGAGTTACCCTTACCTTGGTTCTACATCGGAACCATAGTCCCCCTGTCTTCCCGTACCATCACGTACCTCTTAGACACATCGATCAATGGTGATGGATGTAACTAACGGTGACCTGTCATCTCGACCGAATTCTACGACTTTAGACCCTGAAGGACCACCAGGTCACCAACCCTCAGACGGCCGGTTTCGTCCCCTGTGTCCAAGTCAAGGACCAGCCCCTTCTAAGGTGTACGACACCTCGTTGATTCGGGTACTCGGTGTTGATGACTCGGGAGCGTGGGGATCTAGGGTACGAGGAGTTGTTCTCTTCGGTTCCGTTACTCTTCGGATTCGTGGTGTTGACCTCTTTTGGGAACACACCTTACTTCTGGGTCACCTCCGGTTTTTATTTATTTATTTTCTCCGACTTTAGACTTACAATACATTCTGGAGGACAATAATTCATAATTATTACTTAAAAATTTATAGAATTTCTGACCTCCCCCGGTTTGTCTTCTAGAGACTTCCGATCTAAACCGGAACCCGACGGTCACACAGTTGAAACTGGATCTTGAACCATCCCGACACATACTCAACCGAATTTCACGGGACTACCGGAACCTAATGGACGGTCGTACAAAAATAAGAACGTCCGGAGGTGGAGTCAAGAAGTAAAAACCACGACGTAGACCGAGGTCGGAACGAAAAACTGACAGAGATTTCACAGACTACAGGACGGTCAGGGGCACAACAAATAACATGGTGGTGCACTTGAACCACAAACACATGTGGACCTATCGTACTGAGACTACTCTCGTGTGACGACTGCTTACATACAAATTGACAACCTTTTTATTCTTTACGAAAAGTGGGAATAATGTGTGTGTGGGGGGGGGGGAAGTCGGAGGACACTAGAAGTTCTTACGCCCCGTCCCACGGACGACACTATAAAGAAGAGACACAGTCCCACGGTCCAGGACGATTGGGGAAGACAAATGTGTTAGGGTTCTTCAGGGACCTTAATTTCCTAAAATACTCGTACGAAAAGGGCACCCTAGTCTAACGTAACCCTTTCCCCGACCACCCCGACACCGAAAACTGTCTTGAGAGTAGTACAGAACAGGGACGAATTTTCGAAAGACACCGATGGATAGTGTATGTCTTCGTTCTTCATTGTAAATATCACGGTTCACTGATGACCTACGAAATATTTAACAGAGTCAATCAGGAGGGTTAGGTAAGACATACAACTCTTGATAACGTGCTACTACCTTTACCTCAAGTTTCTCCGGTTCACTGTACGGGTTCCAGTATGTCATTCGTATTGTCCATTATCTTCATCTTAGGACAGACGGACTAAGGTTTTAAAGACCAATTTAACCTTTTTTCATTGAGACGGTCTCACCCAATGCACCGATTCACCGAGGAAACATCTTTTCTATAAGTCCAGAACTTAGTCTCAAACGGTCACTATCAAATTAGGTCTACAATTTTTGTAATGAAAGGTCTTAACAGTCCGTCTAGTCTCCACTAGTAAATGGATTCTTGACACTTTGGTGTGTACACTAAGAATGGTACAGGATCAAGACCCGTCATACAACGTTTACTTGTAGAGACCGAGTATTCTCTCTGACTCTCATCGACCTAGACATGTTTACGTAGAGTCGCAGAATCCGAAATGAAAAATCAGGAACAAATTCCAGTTGGAGAACGTTTGGTAGACGTATCTGTCTCAAGTACACACGAATTCTTCCCGTCCGAGTGACCGGGGTAGAGACTTACTTGAAATCTCAGTCTCATAAACTAGTGTATGAGACCAATGTGGAGAACAATCGTGTCACCTGTGACTCCGTTTAATATTAGAGACTGGAAGACACGAAACCATTAATTGACTATTAAATCTCCTAACAAAACTCTTAATTTAATCAACTATATAGGTTTGGAGAACCGTGTGTCATTTACGAGTTACTCACATGTACCTGACGGTGGGAATAAATTTCTCCGTAGTTTTCTCTCTTTCCTCCAGAACTGGATAAAAATGGACCTCCTTTCCTTAGTATTCAGGAAAGACATCACTATTTTTATCTCATAGGGTAAACACTTTATATATTACCGTTGTTTTCTCCAGACCTTAAGAGTCACTTTCCATATTTAGTGACTGACAACCAACTGGACAAAAAATGAAGAACCACCTATACCGTCGGGAAATTTTAAGGTTGACGTTTTCGGTTTTGACGGTCTCGACTCTGAAAATTCCACCGAGAATAAATAAGACTTCCTATTTTACGAAAATATTATGAAAGTCAAGTCAAGTCAACGAGTCAACACAGGTTGAGAAACGTTGGGGTACTTAGCGTCGTGCGCTCCGGAGGGTCAGGTGGTGGTTGAGGGCCTCAAGTGAGTCTGAGCGTAGGTAGCTCAGTCACTACGGTAGGTCGGTAGAGTAGGAGCCAGCAGGGGAAGAGGAGGACGGGGGTTAGGGAGGGCCGTAGTTTCAGAAAAGGTTACTCAATTGAGAAGCGTCCTCCACCGGTTTCATAACCTCAAAGTCGAAATCGTAGCAAGGAAGGTTTCTTTAGGGTCCCGACTAGAGGAAGTCTTACCTGACCAACCTAGAGCAACGTCAGGTTCCCTGAGAGTTCTCAGAAGAGGTTGTGGTGTCAAGTTTTCGTAGTTAAGAAGTCGCGAGTCGAAAGAAGTGTCAGGTTGAGAGTGTAGGTATGTACTGGTGACCCTTTTGGTATCGGAACTGATTTACCTGGAAACAACCGTTTCATTACAGAGACGAAAACTTATACGATAGATCCAACCAGTATTGAAAAGAAGGTTCCTCGTTCACAGAAAATTAGAGTACCGACGTCAGTGGTAGACTTCACTAAAACCTCGGGGGGTTTTTATTTCAGACTGTGACAAAGGTGACAAAGTGGTAGATAAAGGGTACTTCACTACCCTGGTCTAAGGTACTAGAAGTAAAAGACTTACAACTCGTGAAAGTTTAATCTTTCTGGTAAGTTCCAAGAAAAAGTATGGGGGTTTATCTGATTCAGCCCACAGAGAAACAGTACCTTGGACTCTGAAAGACTTCAATACCTTGGATTTTGTCACGAGTTCCAACACACGACTCGTGGAGTGGGTCACGGGTCACGAGTCCTTGACAGGTATACACGAACACCTTAGGTTAATTTCTAGGTCCTAAATCTGAGTTCTTTGGGTCCTCGGTCCCGACCTGGACGGTAAGGAAAGAAGTAAAGATGGTACACGAACGAAACCCAAGACTGTTAGAAGAAAGACACCTTTTTTTTTTTTTCTTTTTCTTTTTCCGGACTCGAAAGGTCCTGGTTTCTTAACTCGTAAACAGTTTCTCTTGGAGATCTGGTCTTATGACTTACAAGTGTGGTCGGTCGTCGTTCACAAAAAGTACCGTGGGAGAAAGTTTCCACCCTTTGCGGAAGTATCATTTGAATCAAAACAGAGTAGACCTAACACAGGTCAGATTTTTAGACCTGTTTATAGCATTTGGTTTCTTTCAAACGTGTGAAGATTCTGGTCATCGTTAATTAATGAAATTTATCTTTGGGACAGTGAATGTTCGTTGTATTTATAAACATAAAACTTGGAGATTCATCGTCAACCCAACTGGTAAGACCGGAATTCACTAATTTTTTTTTAGTCAACCAGTATAAAATTGTCCCTTCTGTAAATATTTCTTTCCCTCCCAGTCCAGTACCTCATTCTTTTGTATTCGGTTTTCTTTCTGTCTGGACTCAAGTTTAGGGTCACTGGTCAACTGAGTGAACCCTTGGAACCGGTGTAATATGTTCAAGACCGAAGTTAAAAGACAACCCATTTTTACTTTTATTCTCGGACATTGAAAAGTTTCGACAGCATCTCTAATTTTATGTAATTAAGGATTAATCTAAGATTTAAGAAACCTTAGTCTTCGGGTCACACCAGGTATACATAAAAAGAAAGAAAAAGAATTATAACTAAGTAAAAACCGACATAACCAGAATCGACATCGTCGTCCTAGAAAGTGACGCCACACCCCCGAAGAGAGAACAACTCCGTACGTCCGAGGTCTCGTGTACCCGAGTCATCAACCCTGTGTGTCAAAAACAACGGGGCACCGTACACCCTAGAATAAAGGTCTTAGTTCCTAGGTAGGACACAGGGGACTCAACCGTCCACCTAAGAAATGGTGACCTTCAGGCGACAGCTCGAGATGAAGACATGACCAGACTTAACCACGGTAAACGAGTGAAACTGAAGTCTACCTGAAGAATTGGAAAGACTCGGAATTAAAAGGTAAACGATTCCCTCATTTTGTCATTTTAAATACCTTGAGATATGGGATCGATTCTACATATTTAAGGATAATGTCTTAGTAATTTGTTGATCTGACGTGTACCCGAGAAATAGGTTATAATAAAACACTCATTTATACATCCGAAAGACGTCCATAATCAACTTACGATCTGAACCGAGTAAAATCCCGTTGATGTCAAACCCACTTCACCTTTCAACCTCTCAAGACCTTTTCCAGATGTCCTTGCTACCCTTTTAGAGAGGGGCTACGAGACTAAAGTCGGTGCGTTTTGACGTTTTTAAGGAGTAAGTGAGAGGGTGGGGTGAGAAGAGGATGGGAGTGTTTACGAAAGATTTTTAGTGAAACTCTTGTCCTCCGACACAAATTAAAACGTGTTTGAACTTCGACACCGACCTCCCTCGTCCCGAGACCCCAACCCAGTGAAACCATTGTGAAGGGTGTACTGAAATAGTTACCCACCCGGTGCTTTTGAATAGGGTACAAAAAAATGTGGGGTGGGGGTTTGGCGGGTTGGTCGGGTTCACAATCAAAAAGTTTCGGGTTCTTGAAAGTTTCCGACTTGGGTTGTGTCCCCGAAAAGAAGTACGAAACTAAAAGACGGGTAATTCACAAACAGTCACTCAAGCATAAAGTGGAGGGGACGTCGGATGTGTAGGGTTCTCCAGGGACCTCCAAATCCTTCAATTAACTAGGAACTAATTTTCTTCCTCTTTACGAACCCAGGCTCCAGAATCTTAGTGGTCTACCCCACACAGACACACACACACATACACACACATAAGTGAATGTAAAAACAAAACGAAACGTTTTTCGAATATTACATAGAAAGTCATATCTATTTAAATTAAGGTCCTATAACCGGAGTTTCAAAATTATTATAATCTGTGATTGCACACATCATGTGCCATTTACAAGTCCCTTGTCCTCGGTCACGACAACGGAACTGACAAGGTTTGTTTCGTGAAAGAAAGAAGTTTCTGGTACTCTAAACGACTCGAAGTTAATTAATAATTATGAGTGTCCACGAAGATAAAATTCACTGAGTAAATGAAATCTTACACGGGTCCTCAGTCTCGTAAACTCGGGTAGGTGGAGGTGTCGAAAAGACTGGGTCACTGAGACCATTCAGTGAAATTAGGGAAACTTGGAATCCCACTGAATTACACAATTGAAAATACTGACGAAGAGGATAACCGGAAACCCGGTGACCTTCCGACCCTGAGGTTGAGTCATCAAGGTAGTCACGACTCTTGTCTTGTCCGTCGTCCAAACAGACTGAACGGTCAAATACACCCCTAGGAGACGTGGAACCCATAGAGAGGGTGGAGACACCGGTCTAAAGTTTAACATAAAAGTAGTATCGTCACTGGGAGTAAAACAACTATCGAATAACGTCAGGGACATGAGACACGAGTCAACGAATCAACATAGACTGAGAAATACTGGGGTGTCTGACATCGGGAGGGTCCGGGGAGACGGGTACCCTAAGAGGTCCGTTCTTATGACCGACCCCAGTGGTAAAGGAGGAGGTCTCCTAAAAAGGACTGGGTCCCTTCCTCGGACACAGAGAACTCAGAGGACGTAACCATCTGTCTAAGAAATGGCGATCACGACGGATCCTTCGGGATAACGTAGGGATTCGATGTGACAAAAATACTCACATAAATCCTGGGGTCCCTCTTCCTTTACCGTTGAGTGAGGTCATAAGAACGGATCTCTTAAGGTACCTATCTCCTCGGACCACCCGACGACAGGTACCCCAACGTGTCTCAACCTGTACTGACTTCGTCGAATCGTACGTTCGGACGTAATCCTGGGGTCTTTGGATGAGTGTCCTCACAGTTTAATTTGGAGGAGAGACCTGGTAGAAATCACAGGGGACATCTCACGAGAAAACACGCAGTAACATGAAAGATGTAGCCAGTCAGGAATGTGATATTTTTATGAAATCACGTGAACAAAAGCACTGAAAAAATGTGGTGGTACTCGAAGAACTCCGGTCCATGAAACTACATGACAGTGGAGTTAAAGGTCACGGATAGTGATCCTTAAAAGAACTTTACTTTGCCAGTCCTTTATATCACTAACCAGTATTTCTATCACGGTTGTAACCTTTACCTCTAGGACGAAACCTAATCTTACCGGAGTAGAGACACAGGACCTCTCCGTTCCGCAATACAGTGAACTCCTGACCGACGGGGTAACTCCCTCTGTATAAATGCGAAAAGGGTAGTTGGCTTCCCTTAGACTCCAATAAGAAAAGGACCTCGGTTTAGTTCTGAGCTGACCGTAGTAGGGGTTAGTACGGTGTTCAGACATCCCCTCTGTCTTTTCCGGTGACCCAAAAGAGTTACGACAGAGGTACGGAAAGTTCTTTTATTTTGCTTGGTATAAGTCTAGGTTGAAGAACAGACGAACACCAGTAGTAGGTATAATAACCTTGGCCTTTGAGAGGGGTTCGGAACCTGATCCTTCCTTCCTTCTCCCAAACCTACCGAGGGTCCAACTCACGTTTTCTCGACTGATCTGTCTAAAAGAAAGGATCGGAAGAGACACCCTGAAAGGGAAGGAAGAAGGAATGTCTTAAAAACTCACAGGTGTCACACGTGGTCTGAGACACGACTGGGAAGGGGTACGAGAACGGACCCAAAAAGGTTGATTTTGTTGAGGGAAATGACTAAAGTAAGGTACTAGAAATAGAAGGGGATGATCTGAGATTCGAAGGACTCCCGTCCTGAATACAGTAGAGACATAAGGAACATGAAGTGTCCGTATAAACTCTGAGTTATTTATGAACAACTTACTCACTCACTTATGTAATTACATAATATGGTAGGGTAGGTAGAGTTTCGTGCAGAAGTAAAAAGGGTAACTCGTCTACTCTTCCCCCAGCACTCTACCCCTCATTGAGCGAGTTCGTCACCGCTCGTCTCAACTTTAGTAATTGGCTCAAGTTAGACTGAGGTTCCGAGAGAATATACACAAAATAACAGGAATCTTTGTATACGAAATGTCCGGATAGTACACTTGTGATAATTTTTATCTTCAACCTCCGGATTCTTGCCTCGTGTTCACATTCCTTGACCCCCAGACAAGGGAAGGACTCAAATAATCGTTGCGAAACCGAGGACCCGTGGTGTCTCCGACACCGGCCCGAGTCTACGCTTCGATTGTCACAACTAGTGCTACACACCTTGAAATTTTCGCCTGATAATTATAGTATGACGACCGAAGCGTCGAGGAAAAGTATAGGTTGAACCGGTGTAAAGTTTCACAAGTCCGTCACCTTACTTCTACCGAGTCCGGGTGTCCTATAGAAGAGAGAGATCGGAGGTTGGGTTCTCCTGGTCGATTGACGTGAACGGCGGTGATTCGGTCTTGAACGTAAGTGACAGAGGGGAAGGAGGTGGTAAAGAGGCAGGAACGTCTCTGTCTTAAAGTTCTCGACGACCACTAACGGAAGGTCCCGGGGAGACACAAATGAAAGACTTCCAGTCCGTGTTACGACACCACACACCGACCCGAAAGAAAAGTTTCGTGGTCATACTTAAACTATTTCATTTAACAACAAGATCGTCCTTCGTCAATCCCCAGTGTTTTATTTATCGGCATCTTAAGTTTATTTAGGTTTCTTATTTTGGTTTATTTAGGTACACACATACGTGTTACTATGTATTTATGTGAAAAATCTTTCACTCGTAAAAATAGTGACGACCGGACCTGATTTCAGTAACTTTTTGACACCTCAAGTACCATGTAAAGAAAAAAAAAAAAAATTTCCGTCAGACCCGGAAACTCATTGTACTACACCCGAATTAAGAAAACCTCTTTGTACTTTTACCTTTGAATAGAAAATTTACCGACGAATAGTGTAAAAAAAGGGGGGTGATTACTTTAAGGATATACCTACTTTGGTTAAACATTTCAATTTAACCCCTAAGTCCGTGAAACCTCCACCTGATTCTCTGAGACTCACTCGACTTGTCAGTAAGACTCGAAGACAAAAGAGATGACCCTCTACTCACTATCATCACGAATATACTAAAATTTTACTGCTGAGTCCCAACAATCTCCCAAGTTACGTTTTTACCTACGTTTCACAGAATATGTAACAACCGCGTGTAGTCGTCACCGATAATAGTAACTGGTCTATAAAGAGTACCAGAAGGAATCAGAACTGTAAGTCACCGAGTGGAAAGTGAAAATAAAATGGAAAAGGAGTAGAACCACTCCACCGTCACCCCGAACCACAACTTGAACCTCCATTCCCTCCTTCACAGAAAGTTCGAATTCTCTCTCGTACTTGGTTCTGTCTCCAGGGCACAGCAAAACAACCTCCCACACAGTTCCTCCAAGCCCAACACCCTTGAGGTCTCCAACCTGAATCCCTGCAGTAGAACAGGACACACCATCCCTTAGTAACTGTCTGGAACTCGTGCCGGTACTGTACGAGTACGGGTCCTTCATTTACCCACCTATACACATCCTCCGTGTCTTCCGGTCCTCTGGATAAACCTCCGACGACGGACCAGGTTTGTTTTCTTTAACATCCGGAAGTGAAAAACGAAGTCCGAATATTCCCGGAAAGGACCGTCCACTACTTTAGATAAAAGGTACTGGAAATTCTTTTACCGTAGACTTGACCTGCGACTACTTGATCGTCGTCGACGCTCTCACGGAGCGCCGCGAGGACTACGGGAGCCCGAGACGAGGTCCAGACGTCCGTCGCCCCGGGTCGAGTCGAGACAAGTCAGAACAGTTACTGGACAACTTGTCACTTTCCTTTCTTAACCTTTACGACAAATGACTCATCGAAGACACACGGTCGTGAGACGATCCTCAAAACTTACGAAACTAGGGGAAATCCGTAGTCATGTCGAGTAAACACTCCCTTGACCCCGAGTCCTTTTACCTCTTTCTTCGTCTTCAGGGTAACGATCCTTCACCACCTAGACCCCCAAGTTTAAGTCCAATAGAATGAAGTCCCAAAAGTCTTAAGGTACAGACTCACGGAACTCCACTCGAAAAGTTTCCCCTTCATCAACCGAATTCTCTCCTTCCGTGAACCTCCGTAGCACTCTGGAGTAATCTAAACCTTGAAACAATCACTATTAATGTCTAGCACGAAACTGAAATCGTCCTACTGCATCTCATCACCCTTTCGAGGACGGGACCACGAACGTGACAGAGGGAGACACGAGAACCAGTTCTGTTCTCCTAGTACGCTGTAGAGAATCAGTACTCATTTCCGTCCTTCTCCCACGTACATCTCTTCCGAAACAACAACAAACCAGTGAATCAGTCAGAATAGGCTGAGAAAACACTGCGTACCTGACATCGGGCGTTTTGAAGAGATAGACACCCTAAAGGGTACGTTCTTAGGACTTCACCCAACGGTAAAGGAAGAGGTCCCCTAGCAAGGTTGGGTCCCTACCTTGAGACAGAAAGGACGTGATATCAGCCTAAGAAATGGTGACTCGGTGGACCCTTCGGGGTCTCTTCCGACATCCAGTGATGTTTCCGTTCCTTAACTGTAGTGATAGCTAGGACAATAGACCCCACCACAAACGACATCCGGGAAGAAGAAGCCGGAGAAACGTGACTACAAAAGGGAGACAAAACAAAAGAGGGGACATATACCACTACTACCAAGGTAGAACTGGTCGCCCGGACGGAAAGTAGTAGTAGCTCTGTTCGTGGTAGTTCGGAATGGTGGCCCCCAAAATGACGTTACTGCTCTCGTAGTTCATAGGCGTCTTTTGGCCCCTCTGTTAGTTGCTGCGACACGAGACGCGACACCCCTAACAATAACGGTAGGAGCGCCATTCGCGGGTCTGACGCCACCCGTTGGACAGACTAAGGGACCGTCGTGTAGTACCAGAGAGACTATATCGTCTCCAAATCTTCTAGTTCCCAGTTAGTGAACTAATTGTGATAAAGGACGTCAATAATGATAATAATTTTCATAACCCAACCCGTTTTTCAAGTAAACCCTATAAGTTTTGGGTTTTCTCGAAAAACAGGTTGAGTTATAAAATTTTATCTTTTTATGTGTATGTGACATTCATAATATTTTCATACGATTCGTTGGAAGATTTTATGAAACGTATGTAATAAAGACGTTATCAGTTTCACATCTATAACAGGAATAGAAAGAAGACGTTTAATTCTTTGCCTCCAGACGTCACATTTTTATTAAACGGATTCCAGTGAACCAAGTACTCACTATCTCGACCCCAAATTTGGATCAACAGAAGGAATAGGGTCCGAAGGGTCCACCACGATCACCATTTCTTGGGCCGACGGTCACGTCCTCGACATTCTCTACTTCCAAACTAGGAACTCAACCCTTCTAGGCGACCTCCTCCAGTGTTGTTGGGTGAGGTCATAAGAACGGACCTCTTAGAGTACCTGGTTCTTCGGACCGTTCCGATGTCAGGCACTCGAGTGCTTCTCAACCTGTGCTGACTCACTCGTGCGTACGTGCAGGGAATGGGGTCTCAGACTCGAGACTCGGTGGCACGACATTTAGACTCGGGGCCTCCTGTCCTCTTTACGGAATGACTTATAGAACCCGTAAAAGACATAAAAAAGGGTGTGATAACCCGACGACGCGACTGTCACTACTACGGCGACCGCACTAGACCGCATAACAAATTAAGAGAGTGGACCATTTACTCTGAGCGTCAGGTCTCTGGACCCAAGATCAGGACCGGGAGGTGACGGTTCGCCATGTAGAAATTTCGGTTCCCACTGGTAGAACGAAGTTTCGAAACGTCACTCCTTATTTTCTCTAGTATTTATAACTTCATGAACTATTTGAGAATTAACGACTGGTCCAGCGAGTATGGGTCCCCTTTTCAGATCTGAATATAGGTCTAGAAGGGAATCTCCCACTTCGGGAGTGACGTCCACGTTTTTACACGATGGTCGAACTGTTCCAGGTCTTAATAAAATTCGTTACCATCGGTACACCCTTAACCCCATAGCAGATAGACCCGACATGAATCTAGTGACGAAACAAAATCTGTACAGGTAAATCTCGTCTCCTCCCCTTCTCACTCCCCTAGGTCAGAATATTAAACATCAAGTATACAAAAGTGTCTGTAGGTAACGTGTATAGGCGATAAAAGTAAAAAAAGAAACAGGAACTTGGGGTCGTTGCACCCGTTTCCCGATCCGTAGTACAGGTGGTTCTAGTTTTTAAGAGAGAAGATCTAAGACTCAGTAGAAACACAATTAGGTTAGTACCTTCGAATAGAAACCGGACATAATCCTTCGGTTCTTCCCTCTTTCAATTACCTGAAGAGGTCCGGTCTTATGTCCTCACCCATCGGAAAGGGAAGAGATTCCCTAGAAGGGTTGGGTCCAGAGAGTGGAACGTCCACCTAAGAAATGGTCGACTCAGTGGTCTCTTCGGGTTCTTACAACCTCACCCATCGTATAGAGAAGAGTCCGTCTAGAAGGACTGGGTCCTTAACTTGGTCCCAGAAGACGTAACGTCCACCTAAGAAATGGGAGACTCGGTGGTCCCTTCGGGTTATAATTCTTGTGACGTACATTTTATCCCCGAATCATAAGGGTAGTAAGTCTACCTTTTAGACTTCGAGTCCCCTCAAGTCACTATAGAGTTTCAGTTTTCGTTCATTTTTGACCCCAAGTTCGGATTTGGACCAAATAAGGTTTCGGGAGACAGGCACAACGACTGAACTAATACCTGTCCGACAACCGACAGGATAAGTTCACGAGCCACCCTATCCGTCAATCGATGAGAACGGAAGAGACGTAGTTTATATTTGTCGACTACCAGGTGCCTCACGTGAGGTACTTCAAAAAGAAAACTTAAGGGGTGAGACCCCCACCCAATATTTGAAACTCTGGGGAGAAACAAAAAATTATTGTAGCATTTGGTCCGTGTGTTAGTTGTCAAACTGTAACCCCTCCCCCGTCCCTCCGTTCATCTTAAGAAAGGTTGGAAATTTTCTTTTTGTCAGGTAAACCGTTGACATCATTTCCACCCGATTCCTAGAAACACAAGTCTTTGACTCTTTATACTTTAGAGTAAAATGAGAAACGAGGTTTCAATGTCAACCCCAACTCAAGAAATCCTTCTTACCGAAACGGACCTTTTTTACAAACATTACCTTCCACTTATGAATTGTGCCACAGACCACGAGTCCAAACTTGTCCACAAAAACTGTGAACCTTCGAGTCAATTTAACTTAGGAAAATCTTCGACCGAGATTGAGACCTCGACAACTCTATTCTTATAGTGTAAGTGTCCCTACCAGACACCGGAGACGAGAGAAATGTACGTCAATAATCACCGCACGGATCACCCGACGAGGACCCGTGCCGTGGTCCCTCTCTCTGAACCCCGGGGATCTGATACACTTAATCTATTTAGGGACCCGACGGGACCACCGAGTGAGTCTTTTCTTAGGCGGACGTTACGGCCTCCGGGGCCAAGGTAGGGACGAAACCCTTCTAGGGGTCTCTTCTTTTACCGATGGGTGAGGTCATAAGAACGAACTCTTTAAGGGTACCTGTCTCTTCGGACTACTTGATGTGTGTCAGGTACGCCAGTGTTCTCAGTCTGCACTAAATCGTTGACTTGGCGGCGGTGGACCCAAAAGATCCGGAGTAAAAGGAGTAGACATTTTACTCTCAGGACAAACTAAAGTGTGGACCCCCGTGTAGGAACCGATGTCACCCGATCCTGTGTCCCGTGAGTACAGAGAAGACCTAGGAACGAAGAAGGAAGGAGTGATTCTCTTTGGACGAAACTTCTCGAATCAACACTGACCGAAGGGAGGAGCACAGTACACCTTCAAAATTAATTTTACGAGGGACTAGAGGGTCTAAGGGGACTTTCTCAGTACGTGACACGGAACCAATACCCTGCCCTACAATACCCTACCCGTAGCTCCTGCAAAGGGGGTCGGCGTGTCACGGTCGTCTTATCCAGACCTCCACGAAGGGAAACCAAGACTCTTTCGGTAGGAAACGGTCCACGATGACAACGTAGTACCTTTGAACCCCGACACAAGTTCGGAAAACGTGGGAGGGTTATGTGTGTGTGTGTGTGTGTGTGTGTGTGTGTGTGTGTCAAAAAACCACAGAGTCAAAGTGTACCCCAATTTTCACACCCGAGACCAAGTGGGGGTTCGAGGAGACGATACCTTGCACATCTTTTAATCATTCGGAGGAACGAAAGTAGATACTTTACCTCTATGATACTTCCAAAAGTCTTTATTTACTCGATTATACACCTTTCATTAAGTCACGGACTATGTCCGTCATATAAGTCGTTTACAAGTGACAAAAATAACACTCATTTGTCGTAGTTTTTCACTACTTCATTTTTTTTATAACTACTTCACTGAATCAGTTCTGGAAAATGAACCGTCTTCATGTCAATCCTTTCCGGGAGGTCGGAAACCTAAGTAGTGTAGAGGGCGAGAAGGGAACATCAAATAAGTACTCTTGAGTCCAGAGAGCTGAGAGTACGGTTATGAGAAACGTTCTTTTGAAATCGGAGGACTAGGTCGACGGGGACGTAAAGTCGACCTCCGCACACACTCAACACCCGAGGATTACTCCATACGAGTGGGCGAATGGACAGTAATTCCTGGTCTCATTAGTACTTGTTCTCCTTTTCGTTTCTGGAGCCTCCTTTTCACTTATTAAGGGCAATTACGTATACCAGTTAAGACCTTTTAGATATGTTGAACTTAAGTTGTTGTTATTGGAAGAGAGGGCAACACTGACCGGTCTCTCGGACCGATCGAGGTACGGCTTAGACGAAGACTAGTCTCCCGCACTTACTGTCAGTCCCTCCCACTTCCCCCTGGGTCTCGACCTTTAGATTAGTCGGACGATGAACGACGGGACCGGAGGAGGACGGTTTACAGTCCAAACAAATTTTGTTGTTCTCTTCGGAACTGACTAGACCCACGGGGACGAGGTCAGACTTATCAGGGGTGTTGTTTCCTTACCGTGTGGTCACCCCAAAGTTCTACGTTTAAAGTCTTCAATATCTCTTTCGTCTGTGGAAAGATACCGTCCTCTACACCTTTTTAGCCCAGTAAAACTGGAGAAAAAGTCTACATAGAATCTAAAACTTTAATATCGTATTATCCTTAAGGAAGGTTTAGGTGTTCCGTTACCAAGGATAGGGACGGAGGATTCCCAAATTACTGAGATCGTCGTCACTCTAATCCTCGTTTTTGTCATTTATAGTAGAAAATAGATCGGAAGAGAGGTTAACGGAACGTGGTACGACACGTTTCTTAATACGTGTTTCTAAAATTATACCTTTTTTACGAATCATAAGGAAAATTTATTTGTCCCCGAGTTCACGAACGAAACCAGTCTGGGACTTTCCCCAAATTATTTCTAAGAATTATAGATCCTCAACTTCATACTACTCAGTACTCACTTAGGTGAAGAGGGAGACCGGTATTTTTACGAGGAAAAGGAGTGTAGGGTGGGTAAAACTTGGAGACAATACTGTAAGGATTGATCTCTTTTTCGAGTCTAAAACCGAAACTAACTCCAAGCACCGGATTTTGAAGACTCGAAGAAGTAAGACACTAAATAGGAAGTTGAAGACAGTTCCGTAACTGGGGAAACCTTTTCTTGATATGGATGCAAATGACATTTAACCACTTTATCAAGTGGTTGAGGTATCCGATCAAGACCCTCAGGTTAGTTGACTGTAATGTGCACAGCACTCACTCCTAACCGGAAAAGCAGAGATATCACAACATGTCAAATGTTTCACGGGAAGTACACGCGTAAGAGAATAGACGTGGACCATCACTCAGACACTAAGAGTCCCCACCTAACCACACCGATTCCCTTGACCTCTAGTTCTTTACTTCACTGAAAGGGCATTAATTACTCACCGTCCCGGTCTGGTCCTCAGGAGACTAAGATTCCGTTCCGAAAAATTTTACTCTGGTAACGACGGAAGATTTCGGACGAAGGGAAGGTGTTAATGAATAATTCGGGTGTCCCGTACCGTCCACGACCACTAGGTCCTGACTTGGGAGCGGATTGTTCGACACACAATAGAGAACAGTAATTTGACGGACCTTCGACGGGGTAGAGGTCGTCTGTCTGTCGTGGAAGTTATATATAGTGGAACATTACACTAAACACAGGTGAAAAGTAGAGGGGTCGATCTATTACCCAAGAACGTTCCGTCTCTAGTCTAGAAAGGGAGAACGTGTACCATCCATGATTGATTTGTGATTGATTTGTGGTTCGGTTACAGTGGAAGAGGTCCTTCGTAAGGAACTGACGGAGGAGGGGGTGGAAGGTTTCCAGGGTCTCCAGGGACCCGGGTGGAGACAGAAACGTCAATAACATAGCTTGATAGTACAGACAAATGGACTGATAAAGGACCATTAACACGATCTCATCCGTAGGAGACTAAAACTAAAATAACGAGCGCATTCCGTCTTTGAACCCATGAGTTATATACACTAACATTTTTAGTATCTCCTCTGGCATGTAAAGCTCGTCTTTGACTGTTCGCAATCCAGTTTTCTACAATCTCCTGGATCCGCTCGTCCCTATGCACAGGACAAACAGAGGGATTTTAGACCTACTACCGGAGACTACGTGTGCCCTCGGACGAGACATGGTGTACGTGTAAAGACCGACCTCTCTGTTCTTCTTCTTGAATATGGAGGTTTTGAACAAATAAGTCCTAGTCCGAAGCCAAACGGGTGTAGACCTGAAGTAATGAAGGAGGGGTGGGGGGTAGAGGGAAATAGACTCTCTCGTGACGGTTCTTTTGTTCCAAGGGGTTCTGACGGAGGAGTAATTTCCAATCAGCTCAGAAGTTGAAACTTTTTTTTACACTTCAGTCCGACCGGGTCGCCACGGAACCACCCTCTGGGTCAAGGGGGTCAAATGTTAGGTGATATAGACACGTTAATGGTTCTGGTGGTTGTCTCTTACTAGTGCAATGGGGAAGTTGACACAGTAGGGACTAGTCTCCCGATGTCTCAAGAAGTCTGGAGGAATGACGGACTCCTCCCCCGCCCCCCTCCCCGGGATAAACGTTACATTGTTTGTGTCCGTGACTCTAATCCTAAATCCAGGCGGGGGGGGGGGGGGGGTNGGGGGGGGGGGTTTCGTTGGCGTGTGTGCGACATCGTTAAGAAGGAATCAATGACAGTAAGAATCCCCAAGTCCTGAGGAAACCTTTTAGACAGATTATACTCCCACTACTATAAGAGGTGAAATTCACTGTTAAGAATCCTCCGACCCGTTAGATAAGTACACTCAGTCACAATCCCCTACCCTATCTCCTAATCTATGGTAACTGGGTGATAGATCACCCGACCTTTGATTATACGGAATAGAATTTAGGAGAAGTCGTAGACGTCCCCTATCCATAATAACTGGGGTAAAATGATTACTCCCTCCCAGGATTCCAAATGTTCCCCTCACACCGGTCACACTTCAATAAGACGAACCACTTGTCCCTCGTCCTTAACTATGGGTCCAGACAGACAGAAGTTTTGGGTCGTGTCCTCGACTGTATCTTCTAGGTGACACACGAACCCCGATACGTCTCACGAGATGTTAATCACTCGATCTTTTAGACATCAAGGACCAACATTTCTCGAGAAACATACGTCCTCCTGTTTTGTAGATCCGGGGACCCGTCTACTAACGGGTTCTGACTGTCACATCCTATCACCCAAACGGAAAAAAAAATTTATTAAAAAAACAAACAAAATTTTATATAAAATTAAATCAAGAATGAGAGAAAAATAAAATTAATAATAAACAAAAAACCGGAACGACACGTCGTACACCCTAAAATCAAGGGGCTGATCCCTAACTTGGACGTCAGGGACGTAACCTTTATGTTTCAGAATTGGTGACCTGGTGGCCCCTTCAGGGACCCTATTACAACACATCCTTCACCAAACAGTCTTTCACTTTCGGAGAGACTCACTCTGGAAGGAATCTTGTAGATCCGAAGGGGAATCGGATCTTCGACTCTATGTTCTGTGTCTATGACAGGAACCTCGAATACCTTGTCCGGTTCACGTACTAACTAACATGGTAATCTGGGAGTTCCTCTGATTTCTTGACCAGCCCCTCGATCTTCTATCAGTCCCGTCACTTCCTATCATTCTGGGTCTCTCCACTCTCGAAGTTCCTGTTTTGTTCTCTCTACGACATTTGATCGTCAGGAGTTGGAAAGACCGTGGTCCCTGACCAAGACACCTTCTGTTAAAAAGGTGGGCGGTCCCACTCCGCAACCCCAACCCCCCGTCACCACGCGTCTATCAAAACCCTACTGAGTTCGTGTTATGTAAATAACACGTGAAATAAGGTTAATAATGTAGTCGAGATGGAGTCTAGTAGTCCGTAATCTAGGATCTCCAACCCCTGGAGACGACATCTACCAGATTCCGGCTTTATTTCATGACACCCTCAACTAGCCTTCTAGTGAGTTTCAGCAAAAGTAACCACTTCCGAAGTGGTAGTAGTAGTAGTGATAAGTACCTCGTGAGGTGAATTAATAGTGTTGTTGGGAACCCGAGAACGACGACGGTGGTATAATAGAGGAAAACATGTGTATTCCTCTGACTCTCAGTATCTCGAGTCAACGGGTTCTGAGAACTCATTTCCGCGGGAGATTGGACCACGCGATCGACCGTAGCTCGAGATGAAACTTCGTCTCCACTCTGAAAGCAGTCTCTAGGACCGCAAGGTCTGTCTCCCCTACCGAAGTGGTTCTGACTTTGTTATCCCGGAAAAGTCCTTCACAGTTCGTCTGTCTGGACGAGTCGATCTCTTTGTCTCATATTCCCTCTTCTGTCTCTATTCCATCCTTCTCTACTGACGTTCTAACACTTTGAGGAACTCACGACTCCTCAAAAATGAGAGTAATTATCCGATGTCTATTTCATAAAAGTCGAGTACACCGGTTGAAAAGTTGGTTGCAGTTCCTACTCCAGACTTGACGGCACCACCATTACGTTTCTCTTCTCTCTCTTAGCCTACCTATACTGTGGGGTGGAACGTCTGTACCCTATTAGTCTTAACCTAATGGTACCCCCATTTCCTATCCCACGTCAGATTCTAAAAGACAGAAACGTCAAGACACAAACCACCGTAGAACTCATCCTTACCTCCCTCCTCTTCACTCCAAACCCCGTCTTCAACCTTATTCACACTGAACCAGTCCACCTGTACGACTATTATGACCAAACTATTGATCAACCTTCGAAACCGTCTTCTAACCTTATTCTGACTACCCCATTTCTCACTCGACTTTGATCTCTCACTTTCTTTACGGGAAAACTTCCAGTAAAAGTGTCCACTTCAGTGTCTCTTTTCCGTTCCTATGTTGGGATCCTTCTGACTGTAAATAGATTGTCGTGGGTCTTCATCTCGGTGACCTTTCTCTTTCCACAAACTCTTTGTCCTTCTTTCGTGTCACCACTATAATTCCTACCATCCTTTAAGTTCCAGTTTCCTCGCTCTTTACCCGTCGTCCGATACGATATCTCTCTTGAGAATGTACCTCTCCGTCTCGACTAGTAGATCCTCTGAGTACGGAAAGTCAGGGACTGAAACCTTTTATCTGACGAAGTAGAAAGTTCTATGGAGGAAACATTTCGATCTCCCGAATCCCGCCGGTGACAACTAAAGTTGGTATTTATCGAAGACACGGGAGAGAGACCGAAGAAACGACAGGTACAAGATCTGGATGGGTATTTCGGATCTTTGAGGTGACCACCGGAACCTGTCTAAACCCAGGGGTAACGGAAAGGACTAGACACTCCGTGACTAGAGGATGGTTCTCCAATGTCTGTTGACTCACCCTCTTCTTACCCTCTGACTTAAAGAGTAGTCAATAAAGGTCAGCGACTTCTATGACGTAAAGTAACGTCATCTACCTCGTTTCGAGTTTCTTCTATCTCGTTGTGAAGACAAAGGTAGGAATCTTCGTCCTGAACCTATATAATGTAAAGGGAAAGGGAATGACTCTTTAGTTCACTCTTTTTACTAAGAAGGAAGTAATTAGAGGTAGTAAGTCACGGACAACTTACTTCCTTAGAGAAGACCTAACCTTTTCCAAGTAATTAGGTGTCTCGACTCTACACTTCCCCCTCGAACCACGAGACACCGACTACCCCTAGACCTACACGTCCACGGACTGTCCCACTGTACTAGAAGCATCCACAAGTCCCTTACGGACAGAGTGACCTCTGAAGGTTGGACGGTGGACGATCCCGAAGATTCTCTTTTTGGTCGATCTACGGTGGCCCGTCTCGTACCCTCCGGGTCCGACGTCGTTCGCGGGACGGTGACAGGTGATGGAATAGGGGTTCCCACTACGTCACCGGAGAGACCGGAAGTAGTGTGAGTAAATATTTCGCACCTCTTATTCAATCGTTTAGAATCCCACAACACTCTTCGTCCATTACGTCACCTTCCCCTTTTCAAAACACGACAATGTCAGATACGTCTACAATGGTGACTTCGGCTAGTCTTATAATCCCTTCAAACAGGAAGCTTAAACCGTCGTCTGCTACTCAAGAGTCTGAGACATTCTCCTTAACAATCCTAAGACACGTTTTCAGAACGAAAAAAACCCTATTAGACATACCACCTGACAATGTTTATTGTGCTTGCTACGTCATCCCATCGGGAACGACGGACCTTAAATCTGAAAGAGGGACGAAACAAGGGGACTTTTTCTGTAGGACCTACTTTACCAGTTTTTGGTTGTAGAGGTATGAGTATAAAAAGACCAAGATGGGACCTCTCCATCACGAGGGTTTAAGAAACCACACTATACAAGAAAAGGTCCCTAGAGAATCTTGATAAAACCTTTTCTACAAAATATGTTCATGTCTGTAAAGGACCTCGATAACGTGCAAGTCAAAGTCTAGTAATGTTATTTCGCTTATAATGTTATTTCACTCAGTACCCACAAACCAAAGGGTCCCGTACATTTTCAATCCAAATGTGATTTGACATTAGACAATGTACACGTTAACGCAATACAGATTCTTTGTTACACATGCGGACTTAATCTTTTATGAAATAACGATTTTTTACTGGTGGCTAGTAACTAACATTGTTTATATTATTGTTACTTTTTAATCTTTATAACTTTCATAATGTTTAAAGTTTTGTATATGTGTATCTGCACTTCACTCGTTTACGACAACCCCTTCTTTTTTTCGGCTATCTGAACGAACTATGTCCCACCAGTGTTTGGAAGTTAAACATTTTTTTGTCGTTGGTGTTGTCATAGACGTTTCACGTTATTTTACCATACGGACACAATTAAAAAACAAAGAAAAAAAGGTTCCCTTCCTTTTTTTAATAACAAACGTCTCGAGAAGACGATCCACGGTGCATCTACTATATAGTAGAAGAACTAAGGGGACCGTTAGAACGGTCCATCTAAAATCAGGAAAATTTTAAAAAGTAAAGAAAAAAAGGGAAATTTTAAAAACAAAATATAACCTCATATCAACTAATTGTCACAACGCAATCAAAGTCTCCATGACTTTTCACTAAGTCAATATGTATATGTGTATAGTTAAGAAAAAGTTTGAGAAAAGAGTAAATCCAATAATGTCTTATAACTCGTCTTAAGGACAACGATATGTCATCCGGGAACAACCAACAAAATTTATATCGTCACGCATGACCAGTTGTATAATGAGAATAAAGTATCTGTTCCTCTGGATTCGGGTCTCTCCACTTCAGTGAAGAGATCCAAATACCATTCTCTACCCTATATGTCTAGTTCTGAAAAGACCGAGGTTTTCAGTCACGAAGAAAGTGGTGACACTTTCTTTAGAGAGGAAAGGTTTTACAGAGAGGATTACACAAAAGTTTAAAGGAGAGGTCTCGTCGAGTTATAAACACTTATACACCCGTGAACTCGGGAACATATGGTCTTTTCTGTCCTTCTCCTCGACAGAATTCTCAACCTCGGTTGAAGGGAGTTTGAGTCGGTAAGAGACCGCTCCTGACTAACTAGGGAAAGACAGGGGAGTATCGAATTAACGTCACGAAAGGGTGAAATAATCAAAGGTCTAAAACACGGTTTACGAAATTTTCCGTCCATCCCCTCTTAAGAGGAGACGAGCGGACCGTCGGACGGTAGTGGGGGTCTTAGACAACGAACGACAAAGTCTTTCCCTACCTGTAACTTCCGTAAAAAGAGTCGGCACTTTAAATGTATAGTGTTGAAACGACTGACTTCGTCTTTGGTCCCGAGGACCCCGGTCTCACACGCTCACCCCTGTCCCGGAAACATCCCCCTCCCCCCTCCCTTCTCGAATAAAATAATGGGCCCTTATTTTTGTAACGCTCATTACTTATTTCAGGCTTTCGTCATTTAGACCTTGAGGTCTCAATCCACACATTGCACAGCCTCTTGTTAAATTCGGAAGCAGAGAAGACGTCTTCACTCCATAAACCCGTCGGGCTTAAAGTAATTTACCAGAAAATTCCCAATCCTAATGTTCTTCGGTTTGGACCGGTCAAGTATTGCTACTAAATACCGACATAACAGCTGAGGGGCTGGGAAGACATGTTCCCCTACCTCTTTTATGTATTAAACAACGAGTAATCGAGGTTCTAGACAGTCCCGACGGGGTCTTCGGTACACCAGGACCTCAGTATACAGACGATTTACCGAAATCGGACTAGGACAGGAACTTTTATGTGTCAACGATAAGATATCACCTTTAACAAAAATTATTATCTTTATTATTTTGTTAGAATTACATCAGAAGACACCCAGAAACTTGAACTCTCAATCTTATAGACCCGAGATGAAAATTGACAGTCGAAAGATCGGAGTTTAGGAAGTCTAGTCAGTGATAAAGAGTCACGGAATCATAAGGGTGGTCATTTGACCCATATAACAGGAGTGTCCAACGTCTAATTTACTTTGACATTCAACGTTTTCTTTAAATTTTCTAACGACCATAATAATCTCAATAATAACCCTTAAACTCCCCGGTGGTCTACAAGAGAAATATAGCAATAGAAGGGTACTCTCCTCCTTCGTAAAATGAATCGTCGAACGATAAACGTTTTGACACCGTGACTTTTGACTTCAAAGTCTTACTTCCTACACTCTCGATTTCTAACAGGAACGCCACATTCGTTTGGGAAAGAGGGACTCTACTGACTTCGTCTCTCCACTGCGGGGACCCTAATTAGTTGGTATTTTACTACATTCTCTACGACTAGACGTCACCTTTGGGTGCACAAGAAAAAGACGTAGTTTGACCTTTAGTACGGGCTCTGTACGGGTAAATCTTTGTCAAAGAATTAGACAAAGTCACCTACCAAGTTCCTTGAGCCCTCGGTAGGATCCCGTCCTTAATACGTACCCCAGAACTAAGACAAGAACCGAACACAGTAGAGTGTTCATGCAAAGGAAAGGACGACGAATAATAGAAACGAAACTACTCTCCGATGACCACTTCCATCGTGTCCTCTCGACCCTTATTTACAGTGACGTCAATACTTCCTTAATTAGTGTCTCAGATCACGGAAGTAAAACGTTTACCTCTTCGACTGAACAGGGTCTAGTGAGTCACTCATCCCTGAACTTGAGACCGGGGAACTGAGGATCGAATCACGAAGAGGGGGTACAGATTTCAGTTCACTCGTACTAAATATTTTTGTTCTTCTTCTTCCTTCTCGCTTGTACTACCACCAATATTTGTAGACCTTGTACAATCGGGTATTCCAATGTGTCCCATTTTCATATTTGTCCAAGTTTTCCCCTTAATCTGGTACTTACCATCCTTTCTTACGACCCACCTCTTAATCTTGTGGACCCAGATTAGAAATCTACACTCAATTAAACTTGAAGTCAAAGAAGGTATATATTACCTGGGAAAGTAAATACTGACCGATCCGAAGAGTCTAAAATTAGAGACGTCGTACAACAGTTTCCTGAGAACCATTACAAATCTCCTGTAAAGGTTAAAACGTTATTTTTGTTGGCACACCTGGTGGTAGAACGGGGGAAAGTAAGTAACTAAGTAAGCCGACTACCAGGACGACGAGAGGGCCTCTTGCCGATTCGGTCCTACGGTCTGCTCCGACCGGAAACTGGTAGAGAGATTACCTTAGTATACTAGAGCCTTTAAGTCATACTAGGTCCTTCGGTTTCCCATCGTGACTCTTTAGTGGTCGTAAATATTTGTGTCTTAGTGACATATTTACAATCGTCGTGATCCTCCACAAGAGTGCTGACGTAGACGAACGGGGACCCGGGTCGACCGTAAAGTGCGGTAGGAGGGGAGGTCTGAACCCTCGGGACCTGACCCTAGTCTGTGGGTCGGACCTACGGAAGGGGTCGATCTTTTCCTACTCCCTTCGGGTACTCTTCTCACGGGCCTACACAGTCAGATAACGAAGGGAACACCAACACTTGTGCGACAGACAAGGGACTTTCCCGTTCACACCGAGTAGTCGGAAGGGACACTCCTTCACACTTTCCCTGAAACACCACTCACTACTCAACTTGTAGTGACAGGGCCGTGACACCAACACTGGTCCTTCACCGGTCTCGACACGACACCTCAATTCAGTTCCTGTCGTCCGACTCGCCACCACATAGTGGTCGTGTCTTGAATAGGAGTCGACACATCCGTAAATTCCACAAATGGAATGTCTCTCAGTCGACTGGGGGAAGGGACGGGATTCGGGGGTGGTAAGAATTACATTTTCGTCCGTCAAAACCAATCTCTCGAAAAGGAGAGTCAGAGTTAGATAGAGGACCATCAACACCCCCACAGTATTTCATATATTTTTTATTTACGACTGTACGACAAGTATTAGCTACCAACGACCGAGAAAAAAAAGAAGAAAAATTTCTTCACTACTTAGAGGGAGGGGAATTGTAATTTCTCATCTGCGTCACCCTACCTCCTTCCTATACTTTTGGGTCTGAACGAGTGACAGAAAGTCCTACCTCCTCTGTTACCTCCGTGGGAACCCTTAAGTGTTTGAGACTTCCCGGAACATATTTTCAAAGAACCAAACTTCCGGTCATGAGAAAAGTAATACGGGATGAAGAATTCTCATTTTACTTTCTTAGGGAAAGACACTAGGTCCCGTAAAGGTGGTGAACGGTGTAAAGACTGATGGAGACATCTTCAAGTTCAATAAAATCTTCCTGTGGTCCATCCACTGTCTCGGACCTAAGTTTGGGGTTTCGCTCAGTCCCTCGTAAGTGGGAAAGAGTTTCTTTGGAGGCGGTCCCGAGTCATACCGTGTCCGCTTCCGGGACACATCCCAAACTAGCACCAACCACTAAGCACTGGGGGTTAGGATCTTAGACCTCTAATCGAGTCTGGGAGACTGTAGAACGGTACGACACGATTCAGTGAAGTCAACACACACTGAGACACGTTGGGATACCTGATATCGGGACCGAGGAGACAGGTACCCTAAGAGGTCCGTTCCTATGACCTCACCCGACGGTAAAGGAAGAGGTCCCCTAGAAGGGCTGAGTCCCTAGCTTGGGTGCGGAGAATACAGAGGACGTAACCGTCCGTCCAAGAAATGGTGATCGTGGTGGAACCGGTGGGAATTAGTACTAAAACGAAGGAGTTATCGATTCAGGAATAAACAGAGAGAGAAACCCCCACCCACACCCATACCCACACACACACACACACACACACACACACACACACACACATAGCCCATGGTTGACAAACCGGTTGGGCTATGTGTGTGTGTGTGTGTGTGTGTGTGCCTATAGATATAGAATTATATACATACTTATATATAAAATATATAAACGTATACTGACATAAACTAATGTATACAAAGAAGGATTCCTTATTTACTGACACAATCATAAAGTCAGAAAAGAGGGTACGTGTAACCACAGAGTATATGAAGAACTTATCTTTTAGCCCTAAAAAGATCTAAGATTGGATATCGATACATGACTTATAGAAGATACAGTGACTTATAGGAAAGTCGGAGTGAAAACAACTACCCAGGACTACGGCGGAGTGAGGGGAGAAGCAACAGAAAGTCTAGTAGTGTCCCCTTAAGATGGCGTAGATAATGGACTTCCTCTTCAGGGCGAGCTGCTAAGTCTTAGGGATGCACCGTCGGGAGATGTTCGTCCACCCGACGAAGGAGAAGCCGACGCGGTAGTCGGTCAGGAAGTGTCTGTAACGGTTCCAGAGGTATCCCGCGGACGCAGGAGTGAAGAACTTGCAGACGTTGGGGCTAAAGTCAGTTTAGTTGACGAGACACCCGATATAAGTTTTGATGTTTACGTCTCCGCTTCTGTCGTTTCAGGTCCTTCGGTCCACTCTCAGGTGGAGGGCACCGTGATCCAAGTACGGAAACGACGTCCGTCAAGTCACTCATGAATGACTCATGGTTCGAGTCACGACCCCGGGACTAAGTCAACCTACTTATTCCGTTTCAGGGGTAAGAATTCCTTGAGTATCAGTTTATTGACTGTCTAGCATTTTCGCTAATGTCACCTCGAAACCATTCAGGTAAGTAAGTAAACAAAAAAGAGAGTAAATAAACAAGTAAGTACCCACGAACGATGCAGGGCCCGTTCTACAGGTTTCGTGATGGTGCCTACGTCGTCACTCGTTCCCGATGAGAATCCCAGTGTCAGGGCCCTCCCTCGTCTGTCTGGTCGTCCGTCACCCCTACACTTGTACCGGGAGTGTGTGGGTAGAGAACGAGAACGTCCTTCAGGAAGAAGAGACCGGTACGGAGGAAGAGGTACATGTGATACGACATAAACCACCATTCATGAAACAGAGACTAAGGTTACTACAGGTTGGGGCTGAATTTAGAGTAGACATGGATCTCGGGAACATTACCAATCCCCGTCTGAAGTGACTCCTTAGAAACTTTTTCTCCAACCGATCTTCTTAATCAAAGATAAGACTCGGGACGGCGACGTAATCGTCTTCAGTAAAGTGAAAGGTCTGAAAAGGGCAAAAAGTTTATTTTTATTATAAATGGTACCGACGAACTATTCCTAACTCGTGGGTAAAACCTTACTAATTCACTATTTCTGTGAACATATTGTAAAACACCATTGTTCGTGGTAAAAGACTTTTAGGTAATTGAGTCAACTAGGAAGGTCCTTCAAACAATATTCATTATAATAGAGATGACACCCTTTCCTAGTGATTCATTCCAAGTCTGTTAAGTTCGTTTGACGGTTTTAAGTGTATCTGTGGTCTTGATAGCAAGTTTAGGTACGGAAGACTAGTTTAAGGAGTATTACAAGAGGTACGGTACAGGAGGAGGTAATAGAAGACTACCTTTCCGAAATTTACAGTGGTAGACAGATGTCTCACTAAAACTCAAAACGTCTTAGGAAGACGTAGGTACTTGTGTCCACTGGAGTATTATTGTGTCACTTCATTCATCCTTTAGGAGTCGGGGTCTCGAGTCTAGATCTCTGGTTCCGGGTCTCTCCTAGTGTCACACAACCTCCCGGAAGTCGATCACCACCTGGGCAGATTCCGGGGTACAACCGGAACGGTACCGGTACGAGGGACCTTTGCGACCCCGCCAACCACGTCCACCTCGTGGGATGAAGGGAGACCGGCGGTGTGTCGGTCTGTCGACGACCAGACAAAGACAAACAGTCAATTTATACCAGGGGGACGGAAAGGAGAGGGGAACTTTACTCCAAGGATACGGTTCCGTGAAGGACGAAAACCGACGAAACTACCTCAAGTCTCGTTCTTCCGCGACTCTCCAGTCTGTATCGAGTCTCCTCGTATTTCAACAAACCTTTTTCTCGTAAAACGAAAACATAAATTTTTTGTATTAATTCTCAACCTTTTTTGTCGTCTCTCCAAAGAAACAAAACAAAAAAAGGGGCTCAGGAAAGGTTCAGACCTCCACAGGTCCGAAGCGTAATGGATCCTATCTCTCGATGTTCCACCCGGGGTTGGAGATTTTCGTAATTTACATCTAAAAATTTTAAGTACCTATCGTGAAGAGTGGTATGAAATAAAAAGACAACAAAAACAAAAGAGAAACGAGACTCAGTCCTGTCAAATTGTTACTATAAAGTAAAGGACGACGTAAACATGAAATGGGTCCAGACCTTCGTTAAAATGTTTTATATTAAAGTGAGAAAACATTTCATTTTCACGACTGTCCAAAGATCACGGTAGATACACGGTCCGTGACACAGCACGAGTACGATACTGAAACTCTAGGAGAGTCATTGGGTTGCTCTACACAAAACTAATGTGATAAAAGTCAAAGTCTGTGTCTTTGTTTGTTTAGACTTAAATTCTCCGTCCTTTCCATAAACTTCCGACCAGAAGTACTGGGCTCGGAGTAACATACAAGAAAAGTACCACGACACACTAATTTTTTTAGTTTGTTTGCAGACGTCCTATTTGAATGTCTATATTCGAGGTTGGGATTAAGGTTACAGTGAACTTCCGCTGGACGAAAAGAAGTCTAGACGAGATTACCCACTCTACGGCGGAATGGGGGTGACGGGTAGTGGAGGACCGTCGATACTAATATCGTTCTCGAGAGATGCTCCCACAACCCATTCCGGACCTAACACTGACTCACAAATAAATGTAGAAGCTCCCTCCCTTTTTTGATGTCACCGAAATATAAGGTTCTTCCTTCCTTTCTTTCTCTCCTTCTTTCTTTTCTTGGAGGAATTAGGAAGTAGAGACGTCGTATAAAAGTGTGTGAGAAACCTCGCGGACGTGTGTGTGTAAGCGTTAAGTGTCCGTGGGTGTGTATGTTACACGTTTGAGTCCCGAGAGAAAAATCGAGATTCAAATAGAACAGAATTTTATTGAGACTTTCATTCTCGACTCTTCATCCCTCCTGTCACAGGAAGTGGTACCGAGGAAAAATACACTACAACGTGTCTTTAGAGTTGGGAAACTTTCAGGTTAAACGTTTCGAAAGTTTCCTTCAAACTTCTTGAGACAACGGCGGACAGACCCCTTCAGCTTCTATGACGTCAGGGAGTCTCTTCGAGGAGGGCGTCGAAAATACAACTCGACGTCCTTCACGGACTCAACCTGTGTACTCTAAGACCGTCGGGGGTCTCGGGACACCCTAAAACAAGTCCGTTGGACCCGGGGTCGAAGGAACCTCGGAACCCTTATGAGGGTAAACCTGACCGGCTCATACCGTAACGGTCACAAACGGAAATCTCAGTCTGTCTGGACCCTCTAAGACCGGTACGTTAATGATCGGTGCCTTGACACTCAACCGAAGAATCCAAAACTTGGAGTCACAGGAGAAGACAGTTCACCTCTGTCAACACAGACAAAAACCTTCAACCCCGGCGAAAAGAAGAGGTCCGAGACGAAAGTGGTCGACAGTTTACAGTCTCACCTTAATCTACCACAGATGGCAGATTAACTAAAGAGTTAGGGAGCACCAACAAAAATTTTCTTCAAACCTAATCCACAACTTTCCCTTCTACCCTTCGTCCGTCTCTGTTAAAACAGGACTAAAGGTACCTCAAGTCTCTCGTCGCCTGGTCTTGTGGTCGGTAGGGAAACGGTCCGACGGTAGATCTCGGAGGGTACCGAAACCTCCCGCGAGACATAATCCAAAACTAAACATTTTACCTATCGAACCTTTTTGGTATCGAGCTTTGTGGTTTAATAGAGACCCATGTCTTCGAATTCCTACTCCAATTCCGAACAGCCTCTAATTACGTCTATGTTTAGTCTCTTTAGGGTGTCGTATATATTTGGATTTGCCGCGAGGGATGGGAACTCGGGACCAGATTTGAGGTCTCCTGGTGTAGACCTAACCGGGACCTGGAGGTACAAGTCCCTGACTCCTACTGGACCGACAGACCTATTTTGCGGTTGTGCCAACTCCCTCCCTCCCCCCGTGGTTAAGTGTATCGTATAGACCTCAAGGGAGACAACATGGTCCGTACGACGACGGAAGACCCCGATGATCTAATTAGTCGGGACCCGGGACGGGAGTTCCTTGAGTGGATACGAAAGTTGTAAGTAGTAAGTCGTGGTCAAATTACTCCTTAACGAAGGGTCCACCTCGATCACCATTTCTTGGTCGGACGGTTATATCCTCTGTATTCTCTACGTCCAAACTAGGGACCCAGCCTTTTCAAGGGATCTCCTCCTTTACCGATGGATAAGGTCATAAGAACGGACCTCTTAGGTGACCTGTCTCTTCGTACCACCCCGATGTCAAGTACCCCAGTGTTTCTTAGCCTGTACTGACTTCGTTACATCGTATGTGTGAACGTTCGGGGTACGATCTCCACCCTTGCATCACTACCCGTCCCGTACCGACACCAGGAGTCCCTCAAGTCAGATCTCCTCGTCTACCTGTTACTCCTATCCGACCGGGTGCCACGTCCTCCCTGTCCCCAGATATCCAATAATACCTTTGAGAACGATTTAACGTCTCCCCCCATCTTCGGTTTCTCCCACAGGACATCCCATCAGAGAACTACCATCCTCCAATCTTCCTGTACTCCTGTCACCATACCCCAGACGTGTACAAGTCAACTCGTACCGAAACTACCGACTATCCTTCGTCTGGTACCTCCCATGTGACTCTCGACTCTTCTGGGGCACTCGTAGTCGGGACCGAGGAGGAGGACAACGAGTCTAGTCCGTCGTCGTTCAAGTTCACTCCGGAAAGGACCTGACGACTCAAGGAGAGGGTCCTTAGACGTGGAACGGGGAGGTGAAGGAGCCCTGTGACAGTCTCTTCGGAAAGGACCGACGGGGTAGAATACGAGGGATCGAAGGAAACGTCGGAATAAAAGGGGGGTCAAAGAGTGGTAGACTTTGTCGGAAACACATAGAGGTGATCTATATAATGTTCGAAGCGCATCATCTCCAAAAACAGAGAACTAAATAACGTCAGAGAGTGAAGGGGTTTGTGACAGACTGTTAATTCTTACGTTGCTTACGAACTACTTACTTACTTGCTTACTTGGGTTCATCACAGACTGTCAATTCATACGTCACTTACAATCTACTTACCTACCTACCTACTTAGGACATAGAAGACTGTGAAGGTCCGGTGCGACGAAAGGTAAGGTTAGTTTTAAAACAAGTGGAGGAGTAGTGATTGAATATCTGGTACTTCCCGGGTACACTACATCCCTTCCTGAAACGACGGAGACTTCATAAATGGACACCCGAGAAGTGGTACCACGGGCACTCTTAACCACAGTCTCCCAAACAACCCATGGTTCCTTTGTCCCTTCACCGATACGAGACTGTCGGTACAAGAGGTAGGACACCGACAATCAGTAACTCCAAAACAAGTTGTACAAATCTTAGGGTCTCGTCACCCCAGACCATACAGGTGCTCTGTACGGGTGTCTAGGACCCTCACAGACCACTTTGCGGACGGTCCTTATTCTAACAACAAAGGTGCCCCCTTATTTCTTTGGTGACCTGGTCTACAAAAAGGAGAAGAAGGAGAGACGAAGTAGGTAGATAGGGCGTAAAAGACTCATGTACAAGACACGGTTGTGGACCCCTGTACTTCTCTCGAGTGTAAAACACTCCTTTCGAACTTTTCATTTATCAACGTTTCGTCGACCGACTCAAGAGACTAACCCCACCTGACTCCCAAACCTCCAGTCTCCTCTCCCGAGACTCCGTACAACTCGGTCAAATGTCCGAGACGACTTGAATTCTAGTCCAGTCTCTGAGGAGATGAGATTGAGAATGCTCTCGATATTTAGACAAAAGTCTGTACGTGTGAATTTTCCAGATTGTCCACTTAATCTCCTCGGACTTCAAGATTTACAGGGTAAGTCCAACAGGAGATCAGGTGCTGTGGACACATCAGAGGAGTCTAACGAAGAGGTCTCTGTCTTTAGGTTATGTTTTCTGGTCATGGACCGAACGTCTCGTGAGTAAGGGATTCCTTTCGGTCCACCAAGACACCAATGTCGTACCTGGACTTTCTCCGGCTAGAATGAGTCACAGTTAGTACTAGGCAACAATGGAACTCGTCCACCGTACCGGAGAAAACCGGAAATAGAGAAGTCGATACTTTACCCGTGTTACCGTAGACGGATGGTCCTACCAACCTTGTCAACATCCCCTACATTAAATTCCGGGGAACGAGTCACAGAGCTACGACTCGTTTGACTATCAAAGAAAAAGAAGGGGACTATCACTGTCTTTCGTTCTGGAGAAAGGAAGAGTTTCTCCTCTTCTTTGATTTTTGAGGAGAAACAGGACTTACATCAACTTATTGAAGGGTCAAGACATGGCACATCTGAGTGGTCGAGACACTTGGTCTCAGTTCATACTCGATACCTCCTCTACCCTCTTCCCTCTTTCAAATAGGGACACCTACAGTCGTTAGATCTGTCTGAAGGTCCTTCTCTCACCCGTCCCTGTCTCCTTCCTGTTTTCGGAGGAAGAGTGAGAATCGTCTCTCGAGGGTTCTCGTTACCTTTACTTCGGTCTCAGGTCATGTCTGGACAAAGTGGGCATACGTTTAGTACATTACTTTGTGTTTACTGAATCGTTCTTGGTCACTCTGAGTGGGTCCAGACTGAACGACCAAGTCGGGGTTCGGTCGGACTTGAGTCGGTCTGAAAAGATTCCTCCAAAACAACCTTAAGGTGTCCTGGTGTCAAACCTTCGAGTCTGGTCTTTCTTCTCTCGAGGTAAAGACCTCACTCAAGACACACGACCCCTGAAAGAACATGTAACCCCAACCCCCGTCTACATATGAAAAGATGACATCAACGGTATAGATGCTAGTCGTCAAAACAAAATCTTTAACCTTCTTGTTAGAATCGGGGTCTTTTTCTGCCTTTCTAATATAAGAAAAAAACACACACACTTCCTTAAACAAAATAAGTACAGACACAGAGTGTCTCAAAACCTGTCTTAACTATGAATGTTGTAAAAAAATTTACCTTTTTTTTTTAGAGGAATACAATGTATACCCTTTCGTCTTTAAGTCTCTTCGCTCACGAAACAGGTCCAGTCTGTCGACCATACATCCTTTTTTTTTCTAAGTTTAGGCCAACAAGACAAACGTTCAATCCGTGAAAGACACCGTAGTGTGACTACGGGTCCTTCACCCAAGAGACTCGGGTCTCCGGAAGTGTGGCAACCCCTTTATTTCTGTCTCTTGATTCCTGGAACCCCAACGACTGGGGGTCCTCTCCAGTCCGACTAAATCCAAAAGACCACAACAGGTCAAGACGAGTGGAGAAAGATTTAGTGGGAAAAGTCCCTCGGACTCTGAAACGACTTCGGGAACGTTCTCAAAACTCAGAGTCTTTCAGAGGTACGAGAAACCGGGTATTGTCCCGTAATGTAGGAACACCGACCATACAAACTGAGGCAGAAGACCTATTCCCGATGGACGGGGATACCTCATACCTCGGAGGACTGGGTTCATCGTAAGGGTCCAACCTAAAGGTTTCCTCGTCCCGCGAGGTCTTACTTGAGTGCCTAAGACTCCCCCGGACTCGGAGACCGGGACCGCACTCACCGAGTATACTTGACCCGAGACTCGACCGTTTTAGGTTAGGTAAGTCGCGAATCTGACCCCAACCCATCTCCCACAATAGTCTAAGAAACTAGTTGGAGTTTCGGATGACGGGAGTCGACTGAAGAGTAAATACTTCATCAGTGACCCGATTTCCAGTAACGTGTTAGAAGAAGAAATCACTAAGTGAATAAAACCACTTTAGTTGATGTCAGTAAACTCAGTCAGAGTAGATAGTTCCGCTTACCCACCACAACTAAAGATTTCTTACGGAAGTCAGGGACAGAAGACGGTCTGTCCCAGGACACTACAGAGTAAACTACGACCGTTGGGACTCTCCTTCTAGGACAGGAAGGACAAAGTACCTCTTCCTCTGACTCCGAATCTCTTCAATCATTCCCTGACTTTATCCCCGGACAAATCTACGATTCAGTACAGACTGAGAAAACACTGGGGTACCTGACATCGGGTGGTCCGAAGAAACAGGAATCGTAAAGTAAAAGGTGTTCTTTTGACCTCACTCAACGGTAAAGGAAGAGGTCCTTAGTCCCATTAGAGTGGGGTCTTAAGTGAACTAATAACGACACGGGGTCGACGCCTGTGGTCCGAACTAGGACTCTAGAACTCTGTAAAGAGTTATTTCCATGATCAATGGTCACCTACATCCCCTTGTTCGAAGGTAGACGGGTGATTAAGGTACAGACACACACACACATACATAAGAGTCAGTACAGTCTGAGAAACGTTAGAATCCCTGATATCGGGTGGTCCAAGGAGACAAGTACCTTAAAAGGTCCGTTATTATGACCTTACCCGACGGTAAAGGAAGGGTTCCCCTAGAAGGGTTGGGTCCCTAGCTTGGTTACAGAGGACGTAACTGTCCGTCTAAGAAATAGCTGACGGGGTGGACCCTGACGGAGGGTTTCCCTAAGATCGGGGTATCACCGGGGGAGGAGGAAAGATTCGTGAGGGAAGGACTTCGATAAGACTACTGTGCAGAGAAGGAAGGAGGAGTTCGAGGAGAGTGTATAAATAAGAAAAGAACATAATTCGAGATCGGAAGTCATAGACTCAGTCACCTACCCCTCTACATACGGAGCAGGTCAACGCTTTGGACGGGAAGGAGACGAGGGGGATGTAGAGGTCCCGGCTACTAAATTTCCGATGTACCTCCCCCGGTCCCTCTGAACCTCCTAAAACTTGTCAGTAAAAGACTCCTGGACATCTAAAAATTCAACTCTCTTTACTCTTTTAGAACTCCAATAGTCGAGGTTTAATTCCTTTTCTTTTCACCAATCTCTCATTTTAGTAGACAAAGAAACTCGTCACGGTCCGTAAATAGTGGTTAGACACGATGTCGGATATTCCATCAACAATGTAAATAAAATGTATCCTCCTTTCCCTCCGAGTCACTCCAAATAGACTACTTTTGGACACGGCAAAGTCGATGAGGGAAGTAGGGACAAGGAACGGTTCTGACCGATCTCCTTCCGACCTGGTACCGTCAGTGTGACGAATACCTGTCAGGAAGAAGGGACTTGAACGACAACAGAATTCCTGGTCCAACTCAACCACGATGGTTGTAGTAAGGGTAAGAGTGAGAGTTTTCCTTCTCTAAGGAAACTGAGTACTAACGTCTGAGACGACAAACAACCCAATAAAGTGATCTTTATTCCCTCGTCGGAAACTGGACTTGTAATAAAAACCCCCCCATGACTCAGAGAATGAATTTTTATTAAACTAAAAAAGTGGTACCGATTGTCATTAAAAAGGGTCAACCCTAAGTTATCCAACTATGAGATATTTTTATTCAGAATATTCACTATTTTTATTCCTAAAGTATAAATAGTTGAAAAAAAGAAAATAAAAGAAAAATTTTGTATTTAAATGAATAAAATTAACCTCCGATTAATGAAATATTATAAAATAACCAAAAGTTGGAAAAAAATTTTTCTGGAAACCTTACAAGATACTTCATACCAAACCCTTTCTTTCTGACTGGACTTATCTCCGGCGTAAGAAAACTGTACGTTGGGGGAAGTACTTAACGGGGACGAACGGAGACATCGGGACACAGAGTGTGGGACGGTGGGGTGTGGGGGTGACCAACGTATATGTGAAAAGACAATAATGACTTGAAGGTCTTCAAGAAACGTCGAGACTGACAACCGAAGATCCGGTGTCTCGACGGACCTTGTGTGTGAAGAGTTATGTAGGGGAATTGAGGATCGTTTATGAATCCATAGAAATCCTAAGTTTAGTTCATACGGATGGGGAATCATTAACTGGGACCAAGGGGTCGAAGAAAGTATCAAAGATATTTTAGGTATTCACGTGAATTTGGACACAAGTATATAAGTAAATATAAATTATATAAAGTATATAACGGGGAGCATCCCCTCCTTACTATTGAAGAGTAAAGACACACGAAGTCAAGTCAAGTCAAGTCAAGTCAGCGAGTCAGCACAGACTGAGAAACGTTGGGGTACTTAACGTCGTGCGGTCCGGAGGGACAGGTAGTGGTAGAGGGTCTCAAGTGAGTCTGAGTGTAGGTAGCTCAGGTACTACGGTAGGTCGGTAGAGTAGGACCCAGCAGGGGAAGAGGAGGACAGGGGTTAGGGAGGGTCGTAGTCTCAGAAAAGGTTACTCAGTTGAGAAACGTACTCCACCGGTTTCATGACCTCGAAGTCGAAATCGTAGTAAGGAAGGTTTCTTTAGGGTCCCGACTAGAGGAAGTCTTACCTGACCAACCTAGAGGAACGTCAGGTCCCCTGAGAGTTCTCAGAAGAGGTTGTGGTGTCAAGTTTGCGTAGTTAAGAAGCCGTGAGTCGGAAGGAGTGTCAGGTTGAGAGTGTAGGTATGTACTGGTGTTCTTTTTGGTATCGGAACTGATCCGCCTGGAATCAGTCGTTTCATTATAGAGACGAAAACTTATATGATAGATCCAACCAGTATTGAAAAGAAGGTTCCTCATTCGCAGAAAATTAAAGTACCGACGTCAGTGGTAGACGTCACTAAAACCTCGGGGGGTTTTATTTCAGACTGTGACAAAGACGACAAAGGGGTAGATAAAGGGTACTTAACTACCATGGTCTACGGTACTAGAAGCAAAAGACTTACAACTCGAAATTCGGTTGAAAGAGTGAGAGGAGAAAGTGGGAGGAGTTCTCCGAAAAATCGAGGAGAAGTGAAAGACGGTAATCGTGAATCGTATCACGGACCCGAATACAAAACTAAATAAACAAACACACACACACATACATACATAAATAAACTAGAAAATACAATTTAAATATTATTAAAAATTTTCAAAAAAGAGATTTGGTAAAATCCTACAAGTATCCTCAGACTAATTTAAATGTATAAATGTATAATAGAAAACTCGAATATTCAACTCCCAAGAATATTTACTCACAAGAATTTTAATTTTAAGACAGATAAGTTTAACAGGAAGTACAGGAAACAAAGTAGAACCCAGATACGTCAAGAACCACTCGATTAAAGATGAATATAGTAGTAGACCCGATAATACTACTAAAATGGAGAACTCTAAATTTTTTTAAAAAATTTAATCGTCTATTAACGAAATGAAGAAAAACTATAAATTACCCCATAAAAATTATAAACTTTTTATTGATCAAAAATAGTGAACGAATCGTCGGTTGTTGTAGTCGTGTAACAGAAAAACTTAAAAATAGACAAGAATCTAAAGGGGTTTTATATAAATACACTAAAGTATTACTAATATTTTAACGGACGACAAAAGGTCCAGACCCACAAAACTTTAACAGAGGGTTCGTCAACTCCTCAGTCACAATCCGTGAGAAAGATGTACCCGCTCTTACTAAAACCTCAGAAGGTAGAGAATCTAAACGACGACCGAACAGAAAGGACTGGTGGGTCTCCTTCCACAGGTAAACAGAGTCCTTCCCGTCTTAGTGAGGGAACGGCGACGGGGTCCAGATAGAAATCCGGTGGTGGGGTGAGGAGGCGAGAAAAGGGGAAAGGGACCAGAGGTTCGCGGAGCGAAACTAAACACAGCTTTCAACGAGGAGCAGGAGAACGGAGAAGGGGAAGTAAAGGGTTCAAGGGTGTCCTTGGACTCTTCATCCGACACGGGTCTCCAATCCTGCCTTTGACGTCGTTCTATTGAAGTTCCCTGTTATGGGTCGACTGCAGTGACGTTGAAGAAACGGAGCCGGTCTCACCGAAAAAAAGGAAGGTAAAAGGAAGTCCAATGAGAAGACGGGGTGGGTCACGTCAGAGACAGTTGGAGACAAACTTTCTAGAGAACGTAACAAACCAACCAAATACACAAAGGAGTACAACACTACGTTTTAGGTATCAAGGTCCACCTCTGAACCTTTAAGCAAGAAACAATCTCAACGAAAGAAAACTTAGCCTTCGTAACGGAACACTGACTGTATTATTGGAGGGGACTCGTCGTACGTACTCAAAGGTCCTACGAAGACTCTCCACCTTTCACTTCCTTAACATATCGGTATTAGAGATCCTTTTATGTGTTTACGTAACTTACTTAACAGTGACTTATATTTTTTCTTCGACAATACTTGGGACCAATCATAAGAAATTAACGAAAGTCAGTTTTTTACTCTTTTCCTTTGAGGGTAAATACCTTACAGTCCGTCGTACGATTCCGGTAAGAGAACTTAAAAAAAGAAGTTAAGAGAGATCGAATCGAGGGATCTTTTCGAGGTAAAAAGGATCAAAAATCATCTCCTTGATTCCGAATTCAAATTTTTTTTTACCCGAACTCCAGTTCAGGTTAAACTTACGAGAAAGAATGTCTACTAAGGTACGTACCCTTAATTTACGTCCACTCGCCGGTCAGTGAGTCACAGACAAGAAAGACAGAGGAGGAAGGTCGACATGGACGTCCGGGCGAAGTGAACCGCTCCCCGGGCGGACGAGGCCGGGGAAGACGTCAAGTGGGACTAGTACTACCGGAAAATGTGTCCTGACAGGGCGCACAGACTGGTGTTCGTGGTAGGGTCGCTACAGGACCGCCCTAAACGAGTTCCTCGGGACCACCGGACGACGTATCATTCATCGGAGACCAGGAGTCGTGTACTCGTCCCGGGACTTGTTGGACGAGTAATTTACAAAAACCAAGTCACTGGTCTCGGTCCCGTGAGAATTAGGAGAAGAGACGGAGCACAGGTCCGTCGGTGGGACGGGGTCCTGGAGAGGTTACTTGACTCCTATCAAGGACGAAGAAAGGTTGTACCTTCAAAATAAAATAAAAATTTAAAAATAACTCGATATTGAATGGACGATATGTTAAGTGAACGAAACGAACGTATTAAGTTACTAAAAACCATATAAATGTCTCAACATATTGATAACGGTGTCCGTATCCTAAAAAAGTGGCGTTCCGTACACTCTAGAATAGAGGGGTTGTATTCCCCCTAGAATACGAGGGACGTAACCTTTGTGCCACAGAATTGGACACCTCAAGGTCCCTTCAGGGGTACCTTCAAAATTAGGTCGTCCTGAAATATTTAGGAGAAGAGGTCTTCCCAATCCGAGTATCAACGTTATCGTTCCATAGAATCTATCATAGGATGAGTGAATGAGATAAGTACTCCCGTAAATCCCAAGTCCTCCCCTTCTTTGAACAGGGTTCAGTGTACAGTTCTCAGATTCAGAGACTGAGTAGACAACGAGTGTACGACGAAACCACTAGTGAATGATAAGTCTCCGTGAAAGGTCAAAGAACTTTTGAAAATGGGAAGGATGACACTGGAACCCGAAGGGAACCTCGAGTCAGTCATTTCTTAGACGTTACGTCCTCTGGACCCAAACTAAGGACACAGACCTTCTAGGGGACCTCTTCCTTTACCGTTGGGTGAGGTCATAAGAACGGACCTCCCAGGGTACCTGTCTCCTCGGACCACCCGATGTCAGGTACCCCAGAATTCACAAAACCGTACTGAATCGTTGATTTGGTGGTGGTGGTGGTACTGGAAATGACCTGAATCAGTCTGGGAACTGAGTCACAACCGACCCATTCTCTCTCGAACCACTTCCGAGTCGAAAGAGGATCGGACTCCCGAAACATGTAGTTTGGTGTCTCGAAGGACCTCTTACCAGAACTTACCTAGTGTAAGACTAAACGGGGTTTACCGTCTCAATGGGGAAGTGTATGGAGGAAGGACTGAGGACCATTTCCACCCCACTCCGTAAGATGGAGACTCGGAGACACAGAAGTCCAGAGAGACGAAAAGAGCGGACGTTGTTTAACAAAAATTCTCAGTTTTTCTCTGTGAACTTTTTTTTTTAGACATGTTGTAATTTAAAACACGACCTTGGAAACTCTCGGAATAAGTCGGTTGTATTGACTCGTGGAGGAGACTGTGGTACGAAAGGACATGATTCCCCATGAATGGGACCAGGTCGTCCTCAAGATCTTGTCTCATGACCGACGCACAAGATCATGATGTGCACGTCCAGTATAACAATCAAAATTGAGAACAAGCAAGGGTCATTCTTAGTACTCCATCTCTCTAGATCTGGTCGGGGACCAGGAAAGGACCCATGAGTCGGACCGCCTTCGGACCACAGAGGGACGTGATTGGTGGAACAGCGGATATAAGTAGTGAGACACAACTTTGACACTTGCACACAGAGGGACATCTGACAAAGAGGACCTGTCCCTGGGATCAGTCATATACACAATAAGACGAATACAGTGGTTGTGGAGAGTCCCTACTATCAAGTCTGATTCACTCACCCACACATTAGTTGTTTCGATCCTAGGTACTCAACTAGGTGAAAAAGAACTCTTGTAAGAGAACTTCCGTCCACCTACCTATTCCGTGTCAACAACGAAAGTTCCGTTAGGGTCAAGTCAACGAGTATCGGTCCGGTCCGTGTCCTTGATGTCATCCTACTCCCCGGTAGTACCCCTGACCGGTCCTGTGAAATCGTCCGTATGTTCCACTCTCTTCCCCGTACCTCAACCCCCTTAGTCTCACCCGTGGTACCTCTTACATCGTAGACTCGACGGTCGGTCGGAACCGGACCCTTGGGATCGGATCCCTGACCGACAAAACGCCCGAAATAAGAAATGAAAGAATTCATAAAAAAACAAACAAACAAACAAAGGTCAGTTCCGGTCTTCCCTCTCTTTAACCCCCTCGTGTGGCAATTACTCTCGTCGAAAGTGGCCCGTCGAACAAGAGACGTCGGACCGGGAAATTACACTTCACTGTCGCCCCCTACCCACAAACGTACTGTCCCATTGGGAGACGACTGGCACGACAGACTCGAAGTGAGATTCGTCCTCCAGCCGGGTGGCCCCGGACGACACCGCAAAGGAAAAGCCGCGGTGACGGGATTAATTTTAGAGGACGTGGGGGTTAATTTTTTTAACTTTCTAACCCCCACCCCCAGGAACTATCGGAAGGACAGAAAATATCTCGTGCAACATGATGCATGTTACCCTGTTTCACATACCCTCCTGGTTCCAAATAAAAGCTCTTCCCTTTACTCCCCAGACTGAAAATAGGACAAACCGAAACCGTCCGACCTCGTGACCTATCCTTAAACCACGCTCGTAAACAGTTCGTGGATGAGACACAACGAGACAAGATCTAAGAAATGAGTAGCCGAGGACAATTCCATGTACTTCGGTAACCTCTGATATCAGTAAAATGTCTACTCCATTGACTCTGAGTCTCTCTACTGAGTCCAGTAGGTTCTATTCTCAAGGACCCCTACGAGTTTCGACACGGGAGATCCTAACCGTTCCTCCGCACCAGTGGACTCGGTTTCATCGGTCGACGAAGGTCTCGTCTTAAATTCCCACAGTCCCCGGAAGGGTTCGGAAATCCGACGAGATCAACGACGAAAGTCAAACAATCGGACAAAATGTCACATTTCTATCGAATCTTTTCCCAACATTCGTAAAAAGGGACAGGGTGAATCGAGACTTGTGTACTCCCATCCCTGAGTTATAAATAGTAAAAAGAGGGTCACGGACTGAGGGTCGAATCAGGAGTCCTCGGGCACCAGGATTGACCAAGTCCTAAGGTCGTGGTTCACTCGGTAAAGTATATTCGATGAGTTTCTCCGGTCTCGTTCCACACCCTAGTCGGATCCTCGAACTCTTACGAGTTGACCCCTATTTCTTCCGTCACACAATAAAAGGTAGTATTCTTCATACTCCTTCTGTCTTTGTTTTGAGTCCTACGGTCCTACTCGATCTCTACCCAGACCCCTTGATTCTTCTCCCCTGTCCTTCCACCTACTTTCCGTAGACGGAATGTCCAAAACGGCGTGGAGAATAGTCCACGAAAGAACCTCAACATGGTCCATCGAACGTCGGATCCGTCCTCGGACACCAGAGACGGGACGACACAGAGTATCCTCTTGAACCAGGGTTCTTTGTCTCGACGGATCCGTGTAGGGTCCGTTTCGGTACAAGAGAAGAGTGGGTATTTACACCGACTAAACTTACCTAGAACTGCGTCCCCGTAGTGAACTCTGACCAATCCTCCTGGTTCTTCTCCGTCGGGTTCTTCCACGTTCCGGTGAGGGTCCCCCGGTTCCTTACATATTCGGTAAAGGGTGGGAACGGTTATCAGAGGACTCGGTTCGAAGTCACGTGGGGGTCACTGTTTCCGTAGTGTAAACGATTGTACGTACCTTTCGAGTACACGTCGATGATACAATTCGTGAAATGTGACTAGTTGAGGTCACGGGTCTTTTGGGATGTGGGAAGTGACAGGAGTGATTTCTCTACTCCTTTGTCTGATCCTTCCTACTTCATTGTGTCTCTTTCCCATCTTCCCATGTCCCAGCTGAGGTCCGTCAAGTCGTCCCGGTCGAGACTTCTAGGTCGGAGAACATTCCGGAGTAGAGGGTGAGGACAGTGTGGGGGAGGGGAGGTCCGTGTCGTGAACTTTGTCTAAAAAGCCTTGGGACTCCAGGACAGAATCTGTCTGTCGACAGGGGAAAACTACCTCGTGTCAAAGTCAAAGTGAGGTAGCAACTTCTTTGGACACAATGAAAAGGTACAGCGACGAGATTGTTTAACAGTGTTTGAATCATCGAATCTTGTTGTGTCTAATTAAAAGAATCTCAAGAACTCAAGACTTAAGGTCTTACGTAGAGTGACCCGATTTTAACCGTACAACGTCTCGACGTAAGGAAGACCTTCTAGACCCCTCTCAGAGTTTATGGTTACTAACGAACTGTAAAGGTCGAAGGTCTCCGACGAACGTAAGAAACCGAACACCAGTGAAGGAGGTAGAAGTATTGGTCGTCGCATCGTAGAAGTAGAGAGAAAGTCTGAGAGACCGGAGACTAGGGTAGTCGTGTAGAAGACACAAAGACTGAGAGGACGGAAGGAGAAAACTCCCGGGGACACTAATGTGACCCGGGTGGACCTATTATATCCTAGTAGAAGGGTAGAACTATAAGAATTGAACCAGTGTAGACGTTTCAGGTAAAACGGTACATCGTATTGCATAAGCGTCCAGGACCCCTAATCCCTGGACCCGTAGCAACCCCCACCGTAACAAATCAAACGGTGTAAAAGAGAAGACGGAAAAGCCTTCTGTCAACGAATTGAAAGAAGATTACCACGGTACCGGGGAACTTACAAAAGGTGATACTGTAAGTCGGACCAAGACAGTATTAACAAGTTTACAGACAGAGGGGTTCATCGGAATACCCATTGAACTACCGAATTGGGAACCAACAAGTAAGAGTCACGGATCACGACATCGACTGTGTGTTATCGACGAACTATTCGTAACCAATTTCTTACTCACTACAATCGAACCCTGAAAGTCGTTCTATGAAGAGGGACTCGGACCAAAGGAGTAGACACTTAACTAGAACCTTCGGGAAATCGAGGTACTGGAAGAGGGTGTCTCTAAGACTCCGAGTCAGTTGAAACCCGAAACAACATTGACTCGACCTAAACGGAAGAACCCTGAAGGTCAACCGAGTCACCATTTGTTAGGTGGACGGTTACGTCCTCTGTGTCCTCTACGCTCAAGATAGGGACCCAGACCTTCTAGGGGACCTTTCACCGGTACCGTTGGGTGACGTCATAAACACGGATCTTTTCAAGTACCTGTCTCCTAGGAATCCCCGATGTCAGGTACCCCAGTGTCTCAACCTGTGTCGATTCGCGTATACGTCTCTCTCTGGACGGAAGAGTCTATCTTGGCAGAGACGTCACAGGTACCTCCACCGGACATAACCCCTGGTGTCGTATAGAAATTCAAGGGTTCCCAATGTTGTGTAGTGAGGTTTTACACCCGAGTCGGTGACGTCTCGGAACCCGTTATCCGAGACTGTCGGTTCGTGAACTGGACCCAGAACTCTCATTCAGGACAGATAGAATGTTTCTGTCCTGAAACGACAGAATGTGTCGTTTTTCTGTACAGATCTGTTTTCAGTGTACGGTTTGTCCTCTCCCAAGCCAAAGGAGGGGGTGACGAACCATCAACTTGAGAAAGGTCTCCTCCCGTCGTTACCACGGGTAGTGTCTGTTTTTTGGATGTGCCGTAGCACCTGATTTGTGCCTCTGTGTCTGTATACCCTAGGCTTCCCGTCCGTGTGACTACATGTGGAAGTGTGTACACCTACGTCCACGCACCGTGTCTCCGTGTACCAGTCTGGGTCAACATGTATCTGTCAGTAGGTAGGAGAAGGACAGTGGTCGAGAGTCTTGGTGCCTATGTGTCTATCCGGTTCCGTTTGTGTCCGTGTACGAGTGGCAGGGGAGAGAGAGTATGTGTGTCTGTGTGTGTGTCAGTGGGGAGGGTTCTAAACTTGAAATGTCGACCCGAGTCGTAAGGGTGGGAACCTCATTGGGTCCCTGGGCCTACTTCGCTGTCTGTCACCCAAGTAAAGGACAGACCACTGTTGAACGGATAGACCGGTGGAGGAGGGACTGGGAGGTTGTCTACCGTTTAATGCCCCGGGACCCTCCCCAGTCCCGTCCCGGTCCGGCGGTAACGACACCACGTCGTCTCCTTCGTCGACGAGCACTTAAAGTATTTGTGCGCCGTCTCAGAAAGGACCAAAAGGAGAGCACCCCCCACACCGAGTCGGTCGGCAGCGAGAAAACACACGACGACAGAAGGAGGTCCTACATCCCTTCCCGTTCCCACAAGAAACAGAGACGGAGTCTCTCGACTGGAACTCCCTCCTCCGTTTGCTCCTACACTTACCTTCTTAAGTCGCTACTGTCGGAGGGGTCTCCTTTGGCCCCACGTCTCTCTCCCGCTGTGTGGACTCCTGTGTACCACCGTCTCATCCTTGGTCTAGAGCCGAGAGGACCAGAATAGAATTTTCTAATTTGATCCTTTGGGGTTGGTACACGTCAGATACGGTACTTCAACACCCTACTAGCGGAAGACATAGCCCTCTAAAGGTAGACAAAGGTGACCTAAACAAGGGACGACGGGTCCGTGTCCCTTATGTACTTTATTGGAGGACTTAGAGAGACTGGGACGTTTTCGGAACGACAAACAGGTCTTCGAGACCCTACTAGAGCGGTGAGACCCGGGGGTAAGAGTCTACCCGTCCCCACCGTCCTTATATCCACACTCTCTCTCTTCTTTCGTCTCCGTTTCCATTTGAGACGGGGAGTCATCTATTACTGTCAAACGTCTCAGTAAGATAACCCAACCGATTGTACAAGTAAGTCCAAGAAGGCATTCTATTTTAGAGGAAAGAATAAGGGGACGACTCTACTTACCCCACCTACGTTCCGACTGAGCCTTCCCCCCTCAACATAAGAGTGGTGAATCAATCTATATAACCGGTTCAATGAAGGAGAGTCGACGGAGAAGGGTAGGGTGGTCCATCTCTACCATGCAGAATTGTGTGTTGGAGTAGAAACCTAACTCCTCAGTCACTTAATTTCTACGCAGTACGACCGTGTACGTCGCGTAACTAACTTACACATAAGGCACAATTCATGCTACGAAACAAAATTTATAAGTGTTCGACTTTTCTCAACCAGGAATTTCTCGAATACCAAGTCACCAAAGGGTTGGTGTCAGGTATTATTCTTTATGTGACACGTAGTGTTGGGTACTCTCCGTTGACACGGACGCACGAGTCGACACACAGGTTGACAAACACTGGGGTATCTGACATCGGGTGGTCGGAGGAGACAGGTACCTTAAAAGGCCTGTTCTTATGACCTCACCCATCGGTAAGGGAGGAAGTCCCCTAAAAGGACTGGGTCCCTAACTTGGGTACAGAACAGAGGACGTAACCGTCCGTCTAAGAAATAGTGACTCGGTGGACCTTTCGGATTATCTCCGTGGCTGTGTATTGATTTTATAAAGTGTTTTATTCTGTGAATGACATCCACTATGTCAGATTACAAAATTTAAATTGGAAATTTTACGACCAAGAACCCTAAGAGGTCCGTTCTTGTGACCTCACGCAACGGTAAAGGAAGAGGTTACGTACTTTCACTTTTCACTTTCACTTCAGCGAGTCAACACGGACTGAGAATCGCTGGGGTACCTGACGTCGGATGGTCCGAGGAGGTAGGTACCCTAAAAGGTCCGTTCTCATGACCTCACCCAACGGTAACGGAAGAGACTTTTACGACCATCACTGGTGGATTATTTAATTACAGTACTGAATAGTTACTGAACCTGACACGTCAAATTTTTTGCGATGAGATCACCCTTCCTGTATTTTGTGGGTCACGTCATCTACCCGTCTCGGTAATCCTACCCGAGCAGAGGACCCCTGTCACCCCGGTGTTCTTCCCCTCACGAGGAAAAAGAACTTCCACTACCTTCAGACCTTTCTTAAGGATCTCATCCTCTTATAACTCGTCACATATCCATAAAAGAGACTCTATGCTTTCTATTCCTTCCTGTAAAGTACATCCTCCTTATTGTGTTTCTGTACCCCTACCTACACATATACCACACTGGACACTGGGATTTTTAAAATCTTACTACCTTGTACACCCTACGAACCCTCTTCAGTCAATATCATCGGAGGAAACGGGAAAGGTGAAGTTCTCCACCGTAAAGACCTTCACCGGAGGACGAAGGAGGTCAGAGATGTTAAGAACCCATGATACAAGAACTTGAGACCGACTACGACCTAGATCGTAGGATCACTGGTTCGCAGTCGAGAGACCCAGGGGGAATGGTCGATGGGAGGAGACATAATTGACTCTTCACGGGAGGACACTCCGAGAAATGTCCCAAGTCTACGGACAGAGGAAGTCTTGACGGATACTGAAAGGAGACGACGAGGTTTGGGAGAAAGAAAAGTACCCTGATTAAAGGAAGTACTGGGAGTCAGAATTACTACCAGTACTTTCTGTTACTGACTCCTAAACCTCTGGGAAAGTATCCATACTTCACAAAAATGTACTTAGGAAGGTAAATTCGGAATGTCTTTGACATCCTTCCATCTAAAAATTTATCGGTATCGTGTGTTCACTTCCCGTCTGGGTAGTAGACTTTAGTGTTTGGAGAAGCAGAACGTGTTCACGTTCGGATCTGTTCTCACACGCAACCGGACCCAGTGTGTCGTCGTCGTTAAACCCCTGATCTAGGACATCGGACTACAGAACACACTGTGAGAAAGATGGAGTAGTTCAAAGGTGAGTGTATGTGTTCCTTTAATGAGTCATACCTGTGACCATTCAAGGGTCCCGGATTTTCAGTGACTGTGACCGGAACAATTGTAGTCTTTCATTAATGGCATTATTTCATTGAGGATAAATCAGTTTTCTGTCCCGACGGTTTCTACCGAAAAGAAACGCACACACGAGTGAGTGAGTCAGCACAGTCTAAGAAAACGTTGGGGTACCTGACATCGAGTAATCTGAGGAGACAGGTACCCTAAAAGGTTTGTTCTTATGACCTTACCCAACGGTAAAGGAGGAGGTCCCCTTGAAGACCTGGCTCCCTAGTTTGGCACAGGACGTAACCGTCCACCTGAAGTCCACACTCCCACTCGGTTCTGGGTTCCGTTTCCTGTTAATAAGACATTAGCCACACTAACAAATAATACCATCTCGTCCTACGAGCTTCCTATAGGGTTCTGGGATACGGGGGTTCCGTATCTCCCCATACGTTGTCCCTGTCGGGTACCAAAGATCGGAGTGCTCCCCTCACTCACCTGATCTAAATGACTCCCAATGTGTACGACCCGAAACTCGTGTCGAGTAAGGGAACTCATCGAACAACAGACTTTAGTACTGTAGTGTAAATTTCGTGACGTAGACGTGACTTCAGATCCGGAGTATGATTCTACCTTCCAGTAATTTTCAAGTCATACCCACGGCTTCTCTCGTCCATTCTCGTCGAGTTCCTTCCCGAGTACCTCGGGGTCACATGTCTATCCCCTCGACGAGAGTTTCTCTAATGTTCTACAGATTCTGTGTGTTCGGTCACTTACCGTCCAGATCGTCGGGTAGACTAGCAGACCTCGAACCACTCGAGATCCGTCCTTCGGGGAGTTGACCCGACCCGACACAGGAGACCCCTCACCGTATAGTCTCGACCACTTACGGCCGTTGTGCTGTGACCTTCGCAGAAAGAAAAACTAACCGACTGAGTAAGGGAGGTTTTCGGGGGTTTTAATAATCTGAATCTCTCGTCTAGGATACACATGATACCTTTTGAGGGTAAAGTGTACCAGAAACACAGACTGAACTTAGCTATGTCCGAAAGTGGATAAGTAAGCATAAGAGCTAGTAAAGACAAAGGGGGACTAAAAAGAACAAAGATGAAGGAAGAGAACAAAGAAAAGAAAGATGGGTTCTCCGACCCCTTCTCTCCACTGGCCTGCACCCGTCCGTGACTTGTGTGTTCGGTCACTAGAGCCGACAAACGATAGTTCGGGGTGAACGCGGAAAACACTGTGGTGCATAAGGAATTCATTCGGACTCCATAACATAGGGAGTAAATCCATAAAACGACTTTCTCCGTCTTGAACCTAAACTTCTGTTTCGGACAATGGCCACGACGTACATATCCTACTCCTCACCCTCTACCACTGGGCAACCGTGTCATTATTCTCAGTGGCAAATATATTCCTCTGAGGACATATAAAGAGTAGAGTAGTGGAGGTCACCCTAAGGAGGTCGGACCTCAACAGTACAAACACACATCGGAACGAGACCTACCTTCCTGATGTAACAGGACTCACGGACGGACTTAGTCTAGTGGCATGGGAGTCTAATTCTAGGAGAGACTGAGTCCTCCAGTCTTGGTATAGAGATTCGGTTACAGTCTCCCTCGGTCTTATAATCTTCTGTCTCCTTTCGTCTTGATGTCAAAAAAAAAAGGGGGGATCCTATCAGTGGGTCTCAAAACTACCCTTGTTCACGTTCTAAAGATCTCAACTTTTGTTCTGATCCTTCTCTTTGTATCCAGGGGGACGTGTGTGTAGGTGGGTGTATTTATACGTGTGGAGAGAATTGGCGTCAAGACCGGAGTTGGAAAGTTTTTGGATAGAACGGAAGAAACAGAAGTGACGCACTACCAACGTGTCCTGAGTAGCAGAGGAAAAGACGTTGTCACAGGACTGGTCATAGGGACGAAAGTCCGCGGGTCGAGGGAAAGACTACGGAAGAAGAATCTATTAGCACTAGAATTACGTCCAGAGGGGTGGCGCGACGAAAGGACGAAGTCGGAACTGGCACCGAGGAGTCCGACACAGTATGAGGAAGAGTTCTAGACCGCGGGGGAGGTCGGGGGGAGTGGCGAGCCGGGACGGGTGCGACTCGAAGGGCGTCGAGGGCCTGAGCGACCCGAGGGAGTGGGGGAGACGTACACGATGAGGGAAACGGATCTTGTTGTAAGGACCACAAGTGGTGGACCGAGGGAGGATGAATACGAAGTTTCGCTTCGAGTTTATCTGGTGGAAACCCCCTTCGAAAGAGTCGGGGAGAAGGGAGGGGAAGTAGGACCCAATCTACGGCACAAGAGACATGACGAAATTGTAGGACCGAAGGGAGATAGTATTAGGATTTGGCGCGATAACATAACGAGATAAATGGACCTAGAGAGGGAGTAACTGGACACTCGAGAATCTCCCGTTTCCTAAGACAGAAGACATATTAATAGAAATAGTAGAGTCCCGAACCTTGTCTCGTCTACAAGTTATTCACAAATGACTACCACGAAAAGTTTTTCCGTTAAATACTTTACGTCTCTTCTCCTCTTATCCTTAACTTTCGTATACGAGTCCCGCTCTCTAGAATCTTGAGAATCACCACGAACCGTGTAGCTAAAACCAACGACTCTGACAACAGACGACCATGAAAGGGTACCGTCTCTTCAAGACACGTCACCCGATACCCGACCCTCCCCCAAACAGGGTGTGTGGACCCCATCAGTGGATTAAACATGTCTGGGAAGTGTCGGACCCGAAGACCCAAAAGAAAGACCCACCTTTAGTAGAAGACACCTTTTATCTTGACGAGGTCCTGTTTTTCAAAAGTCAAAAAGATCAGGAAAAACACAAGACGACAAGTTCGTACTTCTTCTGTCTCGGGACAAACTCAGAGTTGTCCTAGTACAAAGTACTAGGGGTTTTTTCACAAACAACATTGAAGTTCGGTGCGTCTTCCACTTTATATCGAATGTCCCCCTAGGACGACCTGGTCTCAGATGAAAAGTAGGACGACACCCCGACACACGTCAACCACACCCTCCTAAGCTAGGGGGACTCCAGACATTCTCAAGATGTACCACTCTTCTAGGTTCCGGTCTCACGGACGAAGGTCATCCCTCTTTACATCTTAAAACTGTGGTTTGTAAAATATTCGAGGATGATATACGTTCCAAGTTACGTCACACGTCCCCTACGTCCTACTAGCCCTAACCTGAGGTAGGAATTCTTCGGAGGATAGTCTTCTTTCCGACTACTCGTTTCAAAACGTCTGTGTTCTCGTGTACCGAATGAGATCCGGGTCTGTACTGAGACCAAGGGTCTGTTCCATGTGGAAAATAACTTGATACACGGTCTGTGTCCAAATCTTAAGAATAGTTCATGAAAGAGCGGAAATTGGAAGTAAAGTAAGAATAGAGCGTCAATCCTTTGCCTTTGAAAATTATACATAACCCACACTCGAGTCCTTTAATTTAACCCTTTAGTCGGTCATCTGTCTCCACCACAGTCTTAGAACTTCCCTCCCTACAAACAAACTCCCACAGGAGACGAGAGAAACGGGAGTCATCTACCGTGCGTCCGACCTTCTTTCTAGAGATTCTTTACTCTAGTCATTCTCGGAAATAAACCACTCCGAGCGACGACCCGATCTCCTTCACCTCAACTCTCGGTCGTCACCTCCCTGACTGACTTTGGAGAAAGAACCCCTGTCTCTCCTCCTCCTTTCTCTTCCATTAAAGGTCCATCGGTACTCCTGTATCCAATATGTGGACAGTCTCTTCTCAACTTTTCAAAATAACTAGAGATGTAAATTGACACAAACAAGTCTAAAGGAATATGACTCCGTAGACTTTTGGGGGAAGGGGTGAAAAACCATCTTAAGGGTTCGTCCCGTCGGAGTCCGGAGGACCGTCCTGACTTGTCTGGAAAAGAGAGGATTCAGAGTTGAACAGGGACCGATGCTCTGTGTGGAAGGACACGGTGCCGAGAGTGACAAGTGTGGAGGAATCTTTTACTCTGTTTTACAAATTAAAAAAGGAAACGTTTCCCAGGTAAGTCAACGTGAGTCTTACATTTACAAAAGTTTACAAGGTAAAGAACTGATTATAAAGTGAAAGAAAAAAGAAAAAAAAGTGAAAGAATATTGAATTCTTTAACAGACCGGGAAGAATAAAAAAAGTTGTTTCCTTACTATTATTTTACGAACTCATCCAGTAGATACTTTACCCATGTTTTTGAGTTTTACATGTTTCCTAAAACACCACCGATCATTCGGTGACAAAGGAAAAACCGGAAGATCAGTGACTCAAGAGGGTTCCATTGGTCACAGGTCACTATTGGTCGTAGGGGTCACTAAAACCAACGTAAAACGACTACTGACATAGTGATCTCTCTTGTGACACCTTTAACCAAGTTGTTTCCTATGTTCAGGGAAGACACCGGTCCGAGACCGACAATGTCGGAACCACAACCACGTCAGAATGATTCTCGAAGTAAAAAAAAAACGGACATTACACAGGTCTTACTTCAGTGTCCCGACAGGAATAATCACTCACGTAATGATAGAAGTCCTGTTTCTGAGAAGGTAGGTCTTTCGACAATCTGCATCCTTGAAACTTCACAAAATCAGGGGTAAAGCTTTGGGTCGGTATACAAAGGATAATTTAATGTACTGACTGTCGACGGAGAATGTCAATGAATCATGTTTGAGGACAACGATTGAACGAGTTTACCCCTAGACCCATAAATAAAAGAGTGGATTATGTTTCGTATTTAAAGAGAATGAACCCATTGACTCGTTCAAGAACTTAGAAAGTAGTATTCGATTAACTCCGTCTTTGAGACGGATTCGGTAGGAATATGTGATCACTCATTCGTGAGTCATTTACAAAGAGTCACTAAGATTCTACTGAATCACTCCAGTATACGAGTCTTCCTCCTTCCTCCAACCCTTACTCACTATCCTCTCAAAAGTAACTGGAAAGGAGGCCCAATCAACGACTGAGGAAGTCGGTTCTCTGGGACCGAAGAACTGGAGGTAGTCGAACAACTGTAGTGACCCGAAAGTCCTTTTTCACTAGTACTGATGAAGGAACGAGGTCACGGACGACTATCCTTAAGTATAACCGACTAGAGAAACCCAATGTGGGATCTAAGGAAACACTCCTTTCCCTTTCATAACTCCTGATTACTGCCACTGATTACGAAGGAAACAAACTCTTGAATAGAAAGTGACGATAAGTAAATGGAACTCTTTATTCCTTCACCCCGTACATCTATCCCTCGTGACCTGACTCTCGGGTACCTATACTCCCGACGAGGATGGGACCGACACGTTGAAACCCGGACAGTGATGGGAAGAGACCTGGAGTCAAAGGGAGAGACACGTTATTCTTAACCTGAGACACCAGAGGTGCAACAACACACAAATCAACGAGTCAGTACAGGCTGAGAAACGTTGGGAAACCGGACATCGGCGGATCTGACAAGACAGGTACCCTAAAAAGTCCGTTCTTATGACCTTACCCAACGGTAAAGAAGGAGGTCCCTTAGCAGAACTGAGTCCCTAGGTTCGGTGCAGAGGACACAGAGGACGTAACGTCCCTCTAAGAAATGGACGACTCGGAAACCCCTTCGGGTATCAGAAGCACCGGGAAGGGATAAGTTTCAAACCCCCGGGGAAAAGGATTTCAGGTGTGGGGATCCTAGAAGGGAAACGGACAGGGGTTCCGGGTTTATAATTATTGACTAACCCTAGAGACTAAATTACGAAGATCCAAAAGAAGCACAGACTGGAGAAGTTCTGGTTCCGTTGTGAGAGGGACGGAGGGAGGCGGTAGTCCTTCCTGTACGAAAGTGGACACCTGTAATAGCTGTCCTCGTTAGTGGTGTTGTACCACATCCACGGTGGGTGGAGGACTCGACAAAAACCTTTACTGACGACTGTCGTTCAAAACGACGAGAGGTTAGAGTAGTCTGTCATCTTACATCCCTTTTTGAAAAACGGGCTGACTAAAAATTTTTCCTTTTTTTTTTTCAGAATGGAACACCGGAAGGTTTTATCCATCGCAAGTGGATATACCTTTGTCGTCGTTTGATTGTCGTTCACGCCCTTAGGACCTATACGTCAACCGAATTCACAAGTACAAGATCACTTGTGCCCGAACAAGACCTTGTTTGTGATTCTGTTAAACTCATCTCAGACGACCAGTGGAAACACTGGACTCCTCAGGGTCCGGACAACCCTTTCGAGTGTAAGTGGAACATCGTGTACTGCGGTCTTTATCGTGACTTAGTCGTTTGATCGGTAACCCCCGAGGGCAGAACACAGGTGTGGTGAGCTAAGAGGTGACACTGAGACCAAGTCCTTGGAATGACCAGACAAACAAAAACGAAAATTTATATTCTTTTCTCGTCCAAACGAGTCAGGTCTCTAGTTTAGGACTTAGGTCTAAGGGTCAGTACTCCCGAGTAGTGACTGAAGGAGTCGGGTATCCGGTCGTTGGTGTCAGGGAGTGAATGTCACTAATCCACTGAGAAACACCTACTCACTTAAAGTGTTTATCGTGTTAAAACCTTCTCGACCTCCCAAGTCCGGGAGGACACAGAAGAGAACTGCGTGGTAGGACACTGCGACTTCACAGTCAATGTCCTACGACTACAACACATGTCGTTAGTGGGCCCGTGACCGTGTGAGTTCATCACTACTAATCGAAACCGATGACGAAAGAGGGACCTTTGGGAACGACCCACGGGTGGCCCTACCGGAGACTCCCGGACCTCTGCTCGTGTCTACACTAGACGGTAGTCGACTACCTTTCGTCGGAAGGTACGTTCTCTACCTCCTTGCTTCTCCCGTCTTACTTTTTACTTCGTTGGGAAACCGATGAGTGTCAGACTTACTCGGTCTCATCGTCTGCCAGAGGATAGGGTCTCCGTCGGGAAGGTCTATTGCCTCAACTGTCCCCATCCCAGAGACCCCCTCGGTGAGAACGATTCGACACATTTCGTGATAACAGAACCCCAGCTAGAGATCCCGTCACAAACCATCCAAGACGACCCGTCTTGTGCACCCAATTTAGAGGCATCTCAAAGGAGTAGGAGAGAGGTATTCACAGGAAGGTTCGTTCCAGGGTAAACTCCGTCGTCAGTCCCTGGCGAAGATGACTTGGAAACTCCTTTCCTCCTTCCTTCTTTACGAAAGTCTAGAGCCTACGTGTGGAAAGTTTCCCGATTTACATTGGTGTACCCAGTTGGTGTTAGTGTCGGAATGATGTCTTCGGCAGGAAAGTAAAGTTGAATATCGTTCGATACTAAAAATATATATTTATAATATATTTATTACATATTTTGTAATTTTCAATTGATACATTTTATAATAAAGACTTTGTTAAAATCGATATAGGTGATACTAATATTTGACACAGAGCTGGACACAATAAATGTAATCGACGAATTTTTTCGTACCTTAAATTAAAAAAAATTATAGTTGATTTTATGGCATCAAGACACCATCTACAAAAATGTTACTTTCTTTATTGACGTTGATCTCTTTTGACATATTTTTGTAATTTAACGGTCATAAAAACATTCCAAGGTAAAACATTTCTCTTATTATAAGTTTCTGAAAACATCTTATGTTTCACTTTTGAACATAGACGCTTTGATATACACATAATTTACACGAAAAATTTATTTTCGAGTATTGTTGATTCCTCCCTCGACCTCTGAACCTTATCAACTCCCCCCAACCAGAGTCACCAACCCCCGACCCTCCTCCGGTATGAGGAAGTCCCCGAGGGGAGGGGGCGGTCCGTGGTGACACCCTAAGAGAGGGACCTTTTATGTCACCGACGCCACATCTATGACTACGGGACTCGAGAAAGTAGAGGTTCTCGGACAAACGTCTCACTGCGAGACCAGGACGAGAGGAGAGTCTTTCGGGAGGTGAAGATTTCTCGAAAACATAAGATTTCCCCCCAAAGGGGTCCCTCCCCCCTCAACACCCAGGGGGTTTCCGTCTATTCCTCCTCCGACAGCTAGTCAACACGAACCCCTCAAGTGACTCCGTTAGGAAATGTGTCGGTCGCTGTAGTTTCCGTCCTCCCACGTGACGATTCTTACTGTAAACCGAGGACGAAATTGAGAGACTAGGGGACTTCTTCCCTTGTCGATGGGTGAGGTCATAAAAAACGGACCTCTTAAGGTGCCTGTCTCCTCGGACCACCCGATGTCAGGTACCCCAGCGTTTCTCAACCTGTGTTGACTCGCTGAAAGGGAGTGAGTGAAAGAAGACACAAAGGAGTCGGACCTTCTCCTCCCCTTCGACCTGTGATTGTACCAAATTCGTGGTCACACGGTCCGTGACGTCGGACAAACAACGAAAACTAAGAAAGTCCTCAAGACTAAAACTCTTTATTCCTTATGCTTCCTTACGTTTCTACTACAAATTCTAACACCTCCTCACTTGGTGTCCGGTCTTGAGCCTAAGGAAAGGATAACGACGACATTTTTTTAATGGGTGATTGAACACCGAATTTTGTCGTGTTCACAAAGTGGAGGTTCAAGACCTCCGCGATCTCCGCCAAAGGACCAGAAAAGGTTGAATGCCACCAGTAGGCGAAAGAAACCAAACAAAGGAGAGAAGTTTCGGTCGTTACAACCCGACTCAGGAAGAATAAGACAGTAGAGAGACTAAGAGAAGACGGCGGGGAAGGTGTACATCCCGGGACTTCTACTGTAACCTAGGTGAGTCTATCAGGTCCTATTAGATGGGTTCAATGTCAGTCGACTAATCGTTGGAATTAAGGTAGACGATGGAATTAACGAATTAAGGGGGAAACAGTACAATATGTTGTATAAGTGTCCCAGGGTCCCTAATCCTGCACCTGTAGAAACTCCCCTGGTAATAAGACGGATGGAGACCGAGGGCTTCTAAATGTAGGTATGGTATAAGCTTCATGTAAGTGGGATAGGGTTGTAAGGGGTTTCAAGAGTTGTGTAATATTGTAGTCAAGTTTTAGAGTTTAGAGTAGTAGGTTTGATGTAGTAGATTCATTCCATTCTTACTCCAAGACCCAAATCAGATAGGACTCCGTGTTAACGAGAGGTAGATATTTAGATACTTAAGTACTTTGACTTCTCTATTCAATAGACGAGGGTTTTAAGATGTTACCCTGTCCGTACCTTATTGTCAATATCTATCAGGATAAGTTTGCTCTTTTACCTTCCTTTTTTCCTCAGTGACCAGAGTTCGTTAAAATTTTAGGTCGGTCCCTTTGAGGTAAACTATAGGGGTGAGTCTAGGGACAGGATTAAGTCGTAAAAAATCCGTAAAAGGACACTCACCTGTATTGAAACCTAGGGTCTTACGTCTCTCCCTCTAAGAATTCCGGTCTCAGACTTCAAAAGGGAAGTTTAGATCCCCTTGTTTCCAGGTCTATCGATCTATTGAACGATCGTCCTCCTCCCCCTATGTGTCGTTCAATCACCTCCTCGACACCTCTAGTTCAGTGACGTATGATGATCAGAGGGACAGAAGCGTAATATGAATAGGTTATCATGAACTACTTAATTTGATCAGAGTCATTCTTCATCGTGGTGAAATACCCATGAATTCCCTTTCTACCCGAAGGGAATACCGAGTCAACCATTTCTTAGTAAATTGATCCATTAATTCTTGATTCTGCTCACAATGTTTCTTTCTTGTCGTTCAATTCTCTCTATAGTCGACCTCCTGGATAGGACAGACTACCACCGAAAGGACTCTAGATAGATGGTTACCGGTTTCGGACTAATGTGATAGACGTGGTTACTGTACTTACCTTTCTCGAGACGTTCTACATCCAGATCCTCTTCTCTGTTCACTCACTCATTCACTAATAGTCAAGTCAAGTCAGCGAGTCAGTACAGGCTGAGAAACGTTGGGGTACTTAGCGTCGTGCGGTCCGGAGGGACAGGTAGTGGTTGAGGACCTCAAGTTGGTTTGAGTACGGGTAGCTCAGTCACTACGGTAGGTCGGTAGAGTAGGAGACAGCAGGGGAAGAGGAGGACGGGGGTCAGGGAGGATCGTAGTCTCAGAAAAGGTTACTCAGTTGAGAACCGCACTCCACCGGCTTCATAACCTCAAAGTCGAAATCGTAGTCAGGAAGGTTACTTCACTAATACCATCATACTATTACCCGCCTCCTCGGATACACTTCACAACGTCCTCACATTACTCATCTTACTCAATTAATCTGTAACTACAGGAGGTACACCTGGGAGAGGGGTAGAGACCATTTGTAGGGAAGATCTTGTAGGTTGGGACTTTTCTTAAGGTCGAAGACCTACTTGGGAAGGTCACTACGATTGAAACGGAAGTTGTCGGGTGACGTCAGAAACCTTTTGAACTTACGTGTGTAGTGTAAACCTAAGAGAAGTGGAGGAAGTTTCTCTTCTGTTCCGTACTTACCGGGGTCTATAGTCTCCCCTTACAATCTTAGTCGTTCCGAAACCATCATAAGAAGACTACAGTCTTACCAAACACTTATTACTACTGATTCTTCTTCTCTCTGCTAGGTAAAAATCTTGAAAGATTGTCTCCCACAGAGGAGTTTCAACGAGGTCACGACGTGTCGGTGGCGATGTCACGGATGGCAGAACCACCCCGAAGAGACTGGAACCTGTACACCACAGAGGAGTTTCAGCGAGATCACGCCGCGTCGGGGGTGAGGTCCCAACATATAACTGTGGCATGAACAAATTGAGAGATACGTCTCATGTAGTACTCTTTACGACCCGACCTACTTCGTGTTCGACCTTAGTTCTAACGACCTTCTTTATAGTTATTGGAGTCTATACGTCTACTATGGTGGGAATACCGTCTTTCACTTCTTCTGGATTTCTCGGAGAACTACTTTCACTTTCTCCTCTCACTTGCTCAACCGAATTTTGAGTTGTAAGTCTTTTGATTGTAGTATCGTAGACCAGGGTAGTGAAGTACCGTTTATCTACCCCTTTGTCACAGTCTGAAATAAAACCCCCCCGAGGTTTTAGTGACGTCTACCACTGACGTCGGTACTTTAATTTTCTGAGAATGAGGAACCTTCCTTTCAATACTGGTTGGATCCGTCGTATAATTTTTCGTCTCTGTAATGAAACGGTTGTTTCCAGGTAGATCAGTTTCAAAACCAAAAAGGTCACCGGTACATACCTACACTCTCAACCTGATATTTCTTTCGACTCACGGTTTCTTAACTACGAAAACTTGACACCACCACCTCTTCTAAGAACTCTCAGGGAACCTGACGTTCCTCTAGGTTGGTCAGGTAGGATTTCTTTTAGTCAGGACTTATAAGTGACCTGTCTGACTACGACTTCGACTTTGAGGTTATGAAACCGGTGGACTACACTTCTTGACTGAGTAAACTTTTCTGGGACTACGACCCTTTCTAACTTCCACCATCCTCTTCCCGTACTATCTCCTACTCCATCAACCTACCATAGTGACTGAGTTACCTGTACTCAAACTCATTTGAGGTCCTCAACCACTACCTGTCCCTCCGGACCGTACGACGTCAGGTGCTCCGACGTTTCTCAACCTACGATGACTCGTTGACTTGACTTGACTTTACTCCCATGTGTTTACCATCTATTTGTATCTTCACACGAGTCGAAATAATCAGTATCCCTTTAGGTTTAATTTTAGTGTCACTCTATAACGAAGTATGAACACTGTGGGAACAGATTAATTTTTTTTTTTTTGTTGACCATCATGTTTTACAACAACTTCTCCATTTTGTCGACTTAAGAGTAAGTGACGTTCGTCCCTACGTTTAACCTTTTACAACCCTCATAGATGATTTCAGTTATCACACGTATGGGGTAGGAGGACTTTAAGGTGAGGAGGGATTTATATGTGGGTTGTCTGCCTACATATATAAGAGTGGTTTTGACCTTTGTTGAGTTTAGGTGTAGTTACTGACTCGTCCATTAATTTATTACTTTAATTTATAAGTGTACTCCTATGGTAAATCGTTACTCTTACTTGTTTGGGGAAGTTACGTGTTGTTATGCTTATTTAAAGTGTCTTTCTTATAACTCACTTACCTTTGTCCGTGTTGTCTTATGTATGTCATACGAAAATACTTCAAGTTTTATTCGTTTGAGTGTAGTTTTCTTTGTTGTTTTTCAGATGACTTTCCCTTCTATTTATAGACGTCTGAAATATGGGATATTCCGCAATTATGGGGATTTTATATTTATTTAGTATATTGAGTTATCGTTTTTTGTATATTAGGTTAAATTTTTACCTATTACCAGGATCCATCTGTAAAAAGGTTTCATATACCTACTGGTTGTCCATGTGCTTTTATACGAGATGCAATGATTAGTGATACCTTTGCGATTAGTTTTGGTATTACTCTATAGTGGAGTACGGAAATCTTACTGATTATAGTTTTTTGTTCCATATTACTAACGACCACTTTTACACTTCATGTCCCTTAGGAACACGTTCACCACCCTACATTCGACTATGTCGGTGATACCTTTTTGTTATGCCTCTAAGGAACCACCGAGTCTCCAATTTCGTAGACGGACGTTACGTCCTCTGGACCCAAACTAGGGACCCAACCCTTCCAGGGGACCTCTTCCTTTACCGTTGGGTGAGGTCATAAGAACGAACCTCTTAAGGTACCTGCCTCCTCGAACCACCCGATGTCAGGTGCCCCAACGTTTCTCAGCCTGTGCTGAATTCATCCTTTGTTTTTTTTTCATTTTAATGATATACTAGGTCGGTAAGGTGGAGACCGATATATAGACTTCTCTGGCTTTTGAAACACAACTCTACAGACGTGGGGGGTGGGGGGTGGTACAAAAATTGTCGTAATAAATGTTTTCGGTTAAATACCTCTGTTGGATTCACAAGTAGTTGTCTACTCACCTATTTCATCAATACCTTATATAATGTGTACACTACCTCATAATAAGGTCATGATTTTTCTTTAAGATTGTAAACGTTGTCACACATATATTGACTTTCCGTAATACGATTCACTTTACTCAGTCTGTCTTCTTCCGTTTACAACTCACTAGAGTGAATATACACTTTGTGTTTTTTGTTTTGGGTTTGAGAATACACGGTTCTTCCTTTTACTACATTCTATTCGCCAATCACTAATTACCTTAACCATCTCAGTTTTATTGATTTAAATCCAACAAACACGAGTCAACGAGTCAACACAGACTGAGAAACACTGGGACGCCAACACCGGGTGGTCCGAAGAGACAGGTACTCTAAGAGGTCCGTCCTTAAAACCTCACCCAACGGTAATGGAAGAGGTCTCCTAGAAGAGTTGGGTCCCTAGTTTGCGTACAGAGAAAGTAGAGGACGTAACCGTCCGGTCATGAAATGGTGAGACGGTAGACCCTTCGGGTTGATTTAGATCCAATGATTTAGGGTTTTCTTGTCTGTGCAGTACTCACTGTGGTTTTCCCTAACGATATTCGAAAGAGGTCAAGGAAAGTAGTGGATGATCTTCTAGGGAGGTTTGACCCCGAGATTAGGGAGAAGAAATGTAAAATATAGGAGATTCAGACCCAATAGATCCTTAATCATATTAATACTTTTACCATTTTATATACTTTTCAGTCTCAAAGAAAGTGACCCCCAAAGTCCAGATCTGAGGAGGTAACCAGTGACTATTTACGTAAAAGTTCTCACCGATAAACGAACAAAACTAAAGAAAATACAGGGTTATTTGGTTAAATAAAAATTCTATATGTAGAAAATATTTACTTTCTTGTATACTGTTTATCTCAATATTTAATGGTTTTGTTACACCCAAATCCCTACGATTCTCCATCAAATCAATTTAACTGTAAAAGTAAAAATCTTGATTCAATAAAACCGTTCTTGATTGTACTGGGAAAGTTGTACTATCAGTGTAAAATTCCGTTTAAATTCTTACTAATAGCGATGAAATAGTCTTTTCTATTAGAAATCTCTTTACAATTACAAACAGGTAAGAAACGACTATAAATAATATAGGACCCTTAAAATTTAAAATATCGTATTTGGTCCTTGTCCCTAAAATTATATGTATTAAATTATATGTATTGGTAAGTTATAGTGTCAATAGGTTCAGATACGGGGTTGGTCATTACGACTTCTTTGACTTCACCTTGCCAAAATACTTCTGGATGTTCTAGAAAATCTTGATTGTGGGGGTTTTTTACAGGAAAAGTAATATCCCCTGACCTTACGTTTTCATCCTTCAGTTCTTTGTGGACCTCTTTGTCCGTTTAAACCGGAACCTCATGTCTTACTTCGTCCCGTTTCTGATTATCTCGAAACGGTTCTTTTACGTGACCAGTATCCTTTGTGGGAGAAGGTTGTGGTGATCTCTTCTGAGATGTGTACCTACAGTGGTCTACCAGTTGTGACTTTAGTCTGACTAATATAAGAAACGTCGGTTTCTACCTCTTCGAGATATGTCAGTTGTTTTTGTTCTGGTCCTTGACTGACACCGAGTCTAGTACTTGAGGAATAACGGTTTAAGTCTGAGTTTAACTTCTTTCATCCCTTTTGGAGAACTGGTAAGTCCATACTGGATCTAGTTTAGGGAATACTAATATGTCACCTTCACTCCTTATCTAAATTCTCAGATCTAGACTATCTATCTCACGAACTACTTGATACCTGTCTCCAAGCACTGTAACATGTCCTCTGTCCCTAGTTCTGGTAGGGGTACCTTTTCTTTACATTTTTTCGTTTTACCGACAGACCCCTCCAGAATGTTTATCGACACTTTTCTTCTCTTTACTTTTCGTTTCCTCTTTTCCTTTCTATATTCGTAGACTTACGTCTCAAGGTTTCTTATCGTTGTTCTCTATTCTTTCGGAAGAAGTTGTTAGTTACGTTTCTTTATCTCCTTTTCTTGTCTTACCTTTTCTGATCTCTAGAGAAGTTCTTTTAATCTCTATGGTTCCCTTGTAAAGTACGTTTCTACCCGAGCTGTTTCCTGTCTTTACCAGACCTGGATTGTCTTCGTCTTCTATAATTCTTCTCCACCGTTCTTATGTGCCTTCTTGATATGTTTTTTCTTAAAGTACTGGGTCTATTAGTACTACTACACTAGTGCTTAGATCTCGGTCTGTAGAACCTTACACTTCAGTTCACCCGGAATCTTTCGTAGTGATGCTTGTTTCGATCACCTCCACTACCTTGAGGTTAGCTCGANAGTGTTATTTGACACCTTTTAAGACTTTCTCTACCCTTATGGTCTGGTGGACTGGACGTAGAACTCTTTAGATATACGTCCAGTCCTTCGTTGTCAATCCTGACCTGTACCTTGTTGTCTGACCAAGGTTTATCCTTTTCCTCATGCAGTTCCGACATATAACAGTGGGACGAATAAATTGAAGATACGTCTCATGTAGTACTCTTTGCGACCTGACCTTCTTTGTGTTCGACCTTAGTTCTAACGGTCCTCTTTATAGTTATTGGAGTCTATACGTCTACTGTGGTGGGAATACCGTCTTTCACTTCTCCTCGATTTTTCGGAGAATTACTTTCACTTTCTCCTCTCACTTTTTCAACCGAATTTCGAGTTGTAAGTCTTTTACTTCGAGTACCGTAGACCATGGTAGTTAAGTACCCTTTATCTACCCCTTTGTCATCTTTGTCACAGTCTGAAATAGAAAAACCCGAGGTTTTAGTGACGTCTACCACTGACGTCGGTACTCTAATTTTCTGCGAATGAGGAACCTTCCTTTCAATGCTGGTTGGATCTATCATATAAGTTTTCGTCTCTGTACTGAAACGGCTGATTCCAGGCGGATCAGTTCCGATACCAAAAAGGTCACCAGTACATACCTACACTCTCAACCTGACACTTCTTTCGACTTACGACTTCTTAACTACGAAATCTTGACACCACAACCTCTTCTGAGAACTCTCAGGGAACCTGATGTTCTTCTAGGTTGGTCAGGTAAGACTTCCTCTAGTCGGGACCTTAAAGAAACCTTCCTTACTACGATTTCGACTTCGAGGTCATGAAACCGGTGGAGTACGTTTTTCAACTGAGTAACCTTTTCTGAGACTACGACCCTCCCTAACCCCCGTCCTCCTCTTCCCCTGCTGGTTCCTACTCTACCGACCTACCGTAGTACCTGAGCTACCTGCACTCAGACTCACTTGAGACCCTCTACCACTACCTGTCCCTCCGGACCGCACGACCCTAAGTACCCCAACGTTTCTCAGCCTGTGCTGACTCGCTGACTTGACTTGACTAAAAACCAAATTCCTATTAAAGGGAGAGTTTATACAACCGACTTTTTACATATATTTTAAAATTTAAATTAACAGTGGGAATAAAATAATATATGAGGTTGCGGTATCCGTGACATTCAAGTAACAAATTTTGTCTGTCGAACACTAAAATAGAATCTTTTTTTTTCTTTCCTTTTGTTTGGGTTTCTTTTTCTCTAGTCTAAACACCAATGACCTCAGTCCCCGACTTCCCTCCACCTTCACCTACTTCCACCAGTTTTCCATGTCTGAAGGTCAACGTTCTATTCTTGATCCTACATTACGTGTTGTACTACTACATTAATTACGACGAGATACCATATGTACCTTCAACAATTCTCTCATCTATTGAGGATTCTCAAGAGTAGTGTTCCCTTTTTATGAAAAGAATTAGAAAACACACACACACACACACACACAATGTTCTCTACTACTTATAACTGATTTGAGTAACACCATTTGTAAAGTGTTATACACATTCAGTTTGTAATATGACATGTGGAATTTACATATGTCACGACATACAGTTGACATAGAGTTATTTTGACTTATTTTTCTTTCTTTTGTTTGTTTTGTTCGTTCGTTTTTGTTCCTCAATCCATTCTTGTCTTTTAAGGTTTCGTGACTACTGTGTAATCAGTCTTTTGTAAATGTGAACTTGGTTTTTTACTTATAGACATGGTGAACTAAGGATCATAAACGACGAGGACCATCCTTTGGTTCCTGTAATATACTGACAGTATTACTATGGGTTAGAACAAAAAAGATGAGTAGAGGGTAGTGTCTAAGAGTTTTGTCCCTAGTGACTGAAAGGGTCGGAGGTCCTTCGACGAGTACAAGATACATAAACTCTTTTGTCCTTTCGTGAACTCTACAGAGTCATCGGACCAATAACGACGGAGGAAGGAAGTTGTAAAACGAGACTCTCACACTACAAACCCCGACACCGTCGGTAGAACGGTCGGTATTTCCTTTTCAGTCTTGGAGTGTCTCAGTGACTGGGTCACGGGACCCACTTAGTCGAGACCTTGGCTGACCGTAGATCTGCTGGGTAATACACACTATTGATGACACACACACACTCCAGACGGCACAGGTCGAGAAACACTTGGGTACCTGACATCGGACGGTCCAAGGAGACAAGTACCCTAAGAGGTCCATTCTTATGACCTCACCCAACGGTAAAAGAGGAGGTCCCCTAGAAGGGTTAGGTCCCTAGCTTGGACGTAGAGGACGCAGAGGACGAAACCGTCCACCTAAGAAATGGTGGGACGGTGGACCCTTCGACACTATTGATTTACGGAGACAATAAGGTTATTTAAGTTTAGTTATAAAATTTGTCTTATAAATAGATATTACTATTTACAGTCCAAACACTAGTGGAAATCCACGTATAACTGACCCTCTCCTGAATTATACCCATGACCAGTGAATCACTTTTAAATAATTCGTCACATGAACCTAAGTACATAAACAGATAAAGATACAGTATGAAGTTGACTTTCTCCCTTTTCTCGTTTCAAATGATTCTGTGTTTTGTTTTGTTTGGAGTTATGGTTTCCTTTTTCTAACTGTTATATAACCGTTAAAAATGAAGTATTTATCGAAAGTTTGAGTGGGGAAGGGAAATAAGGGAAATAAACTCCGGAGTAATTGATAAGTTTTATAATAAATAAATAAGTAAACCGACATGGTCCAGAAGAGAGATCGACACCACACGTCTGAGGTCTCACGAACCCGAGTCATCAACACCAGACACCCAAATCAACGAGACACCATGCACCCTAGAATCAAGGGACTTGGACACGTAGCGGACGTAAAGTTCCACTTAAAATTGGTGACCTAGTGGACCCTTCAGGGAGTAATTCAGAGAAAATTGGTTGAGGTTCTTAGAGGTCATTAGTCCAAAAGGGACGGACTCAGATGTAAGACCATTCTTGAGAAGACGTGTCCCCGGTTTCCCTCGGAAGGTTTGTCTTTAGACTGGTACAGTAAGTGGAAGAATCCCTTATGTTAGGAAGTGTATCATAAATAAGAAGAAAAATTTAAACTTAAGTAAAGTTTTTACATTAAATATGTCTCTTATTGTGTTCTTGGTACACGGATGGTGAGTTGATATTCTCTAATCGTATAACGGGACAAACAAGGTTAGTTTGTAACAACGATTCTTTCTTAGTCAATTCTACGTTAAAATCGGGGTAGGGAATTAAGGTGTTCAGGGAGGGGTAATAGGACTTAAACTACACACAGAAAAGTTTAGTCCAAAAGAATAATTGAGTTGTATTCATATGTAGGTACTTGAGATATATTGACAAAACACTCAAATTTTATGTATATATACATTTATCATAGTTTCATCAAAAAATTATTAGACGAGACTAGAGAATTGTAACACAAAAATGTTAAATATGCACTACCGTATGTCTAGATGTTATAAGCACATTGTACGATATATCGTAGTGACATACCCATTTGGTATGGAATGAGTAGATAATATTTCAACCACTTGTAAATCTAAGAAAAGTCGACAAACGACAATGTTTGTTACGTCTTTACCTGAGGAAATACATAAAGAAGGAAATCAAGGTCATATGTTTCTTTACCTTAACGATTTACCATTCTTATATTATATGACGGTGAATTTGTCTATCATAACGGATGTACGAGAGTCTTCATCAACATTCTTTAAACACGGTAATGATAATTATCGTCGTATACTTTAAAACGTTGACTAAAGGTAGGAGTTGTTGACCATAATAATCTTAAAATTTAAAATTGTTAGACCATTCATACTTATACATATTAGGGAAACTTAAAATTAGAAGTAAAACGTATAATCTATCCAATTCGAACACACCAGATATTAAAAAAATAACGCTCGAATAGATGTCGTCCCGAATACAAAAGACACCCTTAGGGTACGTGGGACCAGAGATCTTTCGGTAAAACAGAAACACGACGATCCTTCCTTAGGGTCCCCCAAGTATCCAGGATCGGATACGTTTAGATTAAAATAATAGGAGAAAAATTTGAAAGATGTCCTTTTAAAGTCTTTTATCAGGTCAAAGTAACTTACCTATATATTCTGACGAACTAAACCGAAGATGTGTGAAATTGAAGTCGATCTTCAAATAACGGAACTAAAATATGAGAGGAAAATAAAGACTATGTACCTTACAGACTAGGTACGTAGTCTCAAGTAAACTAGACATAAGTCACCTCCCTCGATAATATAAAATAAGTCATAAAGACACACACACGAAGGGGGGGNGGGGGGGGGGGGGGGGGGGGCCCTGCCGTCAAGATACAATTACTTCAGACGGTACAACGATCTAAACCTTAAAGTCGTACCTTAAGGAAAGTACTTAAGCATAAAGGAATAGGGAAATGGGGATAAAAAACACTAAGTAGATGGAAAGGGGAACAGGAGATTTTAGGTCAATACGACTTGACGAACGTTAAGAGGGTTTGAGTATAGTGAAACGAAAACATTTACATCGATGGAAAAGGATCAGTAACAGTTCCTAGTGTAGACGGAGATGGAGGGGCCTTTTTGAGACTCGAGTCTCCAACCCGACCTACCGAAATGACCTGAAGGTGAGAGTAGACCGAGACGTTAACTGATCTACAGATAAAGTAGATAACTGACACTTGAGGACGTCCGTTACTGTCACAGAATAGAAAGAAAAGAAATCCTACCTCGTATCACCGATTATGTCTCATTTATGAGTTAATTAATAAAAAACTGATTTATATACGGGTCTCCCACGGAAAAAATCATATACACTTTTGTACCAATACACAATTAATATACGTTCCTACATGTATATTAACGTTTGTGTACCAACACATAGAGACCTGTACGTACGTTCACACACACAGACACACAACACTCATATACGTACGTACGTCTATAAACGAGACGATGAAGACTGACCCACTGTGCTTGAGAATCCACCGTAAACACCCCTACGATTCTACAAACGCCACTGTCACCTTTCTCTTTTATTTCCTATTAACGGTGAACCCTCTGGTTTGACACCTTATACACCAGGTTCGTCGAGAGTCTTTGAGTGGGGTACCTCCCACGGAAAATACCCCGACCCCCACCTTGAGTTACATGGATTCATTTGTAATGTAACGACAACTTTAGTTCCCAAACTCTCCTTCCCAACCTTCGTCAAAACTGTAGTCATCCTGTCGGAGTCACCTGTTGAGGATACCTGGACTAGAGAAACTAAAGTTGACTTCGAGACACGGTTTAAAAGTTAAAAGGAAAAGAAAAATTAGAAAATCCCCGTCAAGGACGGAGTGTGACCTCGGAGAAAGGTAGGGTAATTTGGAGACGAAAGATAAAGATACAAAGGAAAGGAGAGTAATGAGACCGTACACACCCGTTTGTTTGAAAGATGGTCATGAGGGTTGACTGTAGAAAGAGAAAGACGACCTAAGTGTCCTACACAGACCCCCAGGTGGAACTAACCGTCTCCTCAAGATACTGGTACTACAGTGGAGACGAGTCAACCACTTGGGGTCGTACTTAGTTCTGTAGTCTCCTTTACTCACCACTAGGGGGTTCCTCTGTTCGAGTATTTCAGTAGTAGCCACTGTCGTTTCCTTTAATTTCTTTTGACTTCAGTCTCAATATTCTCATGTTGGTCACAAACAAATAAGTAAGGAGTAAGTAAGTCACTGATAAGTGAAACAAGGATGTGACACTTAATCTGTGTCAAGGACGGGAGTTCCTTAAAGGTCAGATTGCTCCCTCCGACTAACCTACCTGTTTGTCTTTCTGTTTCCCTTCGGGTCCCATAAGACTTTTGGATATTTTCTCCTTAGACTTACCGTCCTACCCCTTTGTCACCTTTATCACTGTCTGATAAAACCCCCCTCGGAGGTTTTAGTGACATCTACCACTAACGTCGGTACTTTAATTTTCTGCGAATGAGGAACCTTCTTTTCAATACTGGTAGGATCTGTCGTATAATTTTACGTCTTAGCTTAACTTAGCGGTCAGATACAGGTTGCGTCCTATGTCGTACGAACCCCGACCACGTGCCACTACTGCGTCTCTCTACAATACCCCTCCCTCCACCCACCCCCCAAGTACAAACCCTTGCGTACATGTGGGCACCAACTAAGTACAGTTACATACCGTTTTGGTTTTGTCATAACATTTAATTTTATTTCCTTTTTTTTAATTTTTTTTTTTTTCCGTCTCCGTAACGAAACGGTTGTTTCCAGGCAGATCAGTTTCGATACCAAAAAGGTCATCAGTACATACCTATACTCTCAACCTGATATTTCTTTCGACTCACGGCTTCTTAACTACGAAAACTTGACACCACAACTCCTTCTGAGAACTCTCAGGAAACCTGACGTTCCTCTAGGTTGGTCAGGTAGAATTTCCTTTAGTCAGGACTTATAAGTAACCTTCCTGACTACGACTTCCACTTTGAGGTTATGAAACCGGTGGACTACACTTCGTGACTGAGTAACCTTTTCTGGGACTACGACCCTTTCTAACTTCCACCCTCCTCTTCCCCTACTCTCTCCCACCCTACCAACCTACCGTAGTGGCTGAGTCACCTGTACTCAAACTCATTTGAGGCCCTCAAACACTACCTGTCCCTCCGGACCGTACGACGTCAGGTACCCCACCGTTTCTTAGTCTGTACTGTCTCACTGACTTGACTTGACTTTACCGTCCTTCTAGTCTCTCCTCTGTTTAAAATGTGTGTAACCATTTCCTGTGCCGAGTCTCAGTCTAGCTGAACCCAAATTTGGAGGTGAGACGGTGAATTGATGTCCTCGGACAGTAAGGAGGTCGGACAAAGAAGTCAACTACAACCTTTATTTATGAATCTATTTTACCAACACTAATAATTTACTTTTCTTAAAAAAAGAAATCAAATCTCGGACTGAGTGTCGTTCGTTAATTTACCTTTTAGAAAAGATAGAATATGTCTACTACGAATTTCAATTTGAAACTTAGTTGTTTATCCTCTTCCGATCTACTTCTTTTCCCTTGTACTACAAGACCCGTCTCTCGTGTTGGTAGAGGTTTCCTGTCTGTATAAAGTACTTGACTATAATTATATATCATACAACACCAATTTTATTCCCCCAATGTACACCCTCGTCACCGTCTACTTCAGTCTCTCCATTCAACTCCTATTTGGTACATCAGAATATTTAGTTGGGTTCTTCAAACTTGATCAAAGACTCAAGACAGAAATCTCTAAAAGTTTTCCCTTATTGTACTAATTTAAGTGTAAAAATTTTTCAAAGAGACTACATTGAACTGTTTTCAGAATCCTCGGAATTCGTACCGGTCTATTAAACGAGATTATTAAAATAAAGATCCTTAAACAGTATTCCTTTATTAGTCTTTATTTCTGTTTTTAAATACAGGTTCTTACACGTGACTTCTGTGTAATCACTTTGACCTTTCTTAGATTTACGACTTATTAATCTTTTACTAATTTGTTCAACATGATGTACGTTGACTACACTATAAATGTCGCAAGTTTAGTAAACCGTTATAAAGTTCCATATCCCTGTGTACGTATTATTTTACGGTTCGGTTTTTCTTCTTACGTACTAAGTCCAAAACTAAATTTTATCTATTTATTTATACACGGGTCGTTTTGGTCCTCCTTGCCATGGTTTTGGTTTTTTATTGATATCAATAGAGACGTATCACCTTAACAACCACTAAAGACAAGAGAAAAAGTTCAAAAAGACATGAAAGGTATAGAAATCTTACTTTTACGTCGAAAATGTTAAATTTTATATAAAAATTTACTAGTGACTATCTTGTCTCGGAATATATCCTCTCTTTCTTTTTTACTCTATTAATCAACTGATGATGTTATTAAGTCCTCTCTTTACTATTCTAAAAGTTGGTTCCGTTTGGGTCTTTCTTACATCTTCACCCCCCTGTTTAAGATCTTAATACTTCTCAATCTTACCTCTTCTGAAGTGACGGATAATCTATACCCATTTTTACCTCTTTCCTTTAGTTTGTACCACGGGTTCAAAGACTGAACCCGTGACCTTACACGTGACTAGAATCTCCCTCTCCTTTGCACCTTTCCCATCAACCCTCCTCTCTCATCGTCTCTACTCCTTAAGACCCTATGTGACTTAAAGTCCACAAACGCTCTACAACTCTACCTACACAGGTCAATTATCAACCTATCTGTCAAGTAAATCAACGAGTAAGTAAGTAAGTTGTTTACAAATAAGTCATTGATGACACACATTCTGTTACGAAACCAAAACCTCTCGAACGTAAGGTCAACCCCTGTCCCTAGACATCGAGTCTTATCTGTATTGTCTGTAGACCAAACCTCCGTCTGAAAATCTTCAGTTGTTGGACCTGTACCACCCACCTCTTTCTGTGTTCTTCTCCTACTCTATCTACTGGGTCACCCTCTCACAGTTTACTCTTCGCACCGAATAAAACCTGGTTCAAGTCAGTCCTATAAAGAAAAGATACCGGATCTCCTAACTTGACGAAACCTTTTACAGACGTGTGGGGAAGTTATACTAATGAAAGACTGACATGGATTAAAGGTCAGATCGATGGTGAAGACACTCACCACCTGTTCAGGGACTTAGAGTCTAGACTGCCAGAATAGGGATTTAATCTTTATTATATCGAAATTGGACGTAGTCATATTGAAAGAACGAAATCCTGGAGAGACCAGAGACAAGACATGTCTTACAAGAAGGGGTACTGGAAAGGGACGACCCGAAGATGAAGAGTAGTCTAGAGACTGGGTGATTGTGAGGACGTCTCTTCTACAGGGACTGGGAGGTCCTCTTTCGTCACATTTGGGACCGGGAACGGACGATAAAGAAAGTGACACGAAGTGAGTGACAACTAAGAGAGTGAGGGATTGGTCTTACACAATCCTCTCACACTCATTTCAAACGGAACAAGAAACGGTATCAGGATAGAGGATCTTGTCTGAGAGCGTGTATCGTTCGTTCATCATGAAACACTTCGTCATGATAAAAAAAGGGGGGTCATTTTTACCCAAATATACCCTAGTCGGTTCTTAACGTGAGGTCTCAGACGTTGGTACCACTCTGAGTCCGTTCAGAGGAACTTAATAAAACTTAAACTTAATAAACTTATTAAATCTTGTTTATTTCCTAAAAGGTCGAAATAGTCATGTAAAATTTTTTGTTGATAACTTGTAAAGATACACGTTTCTGAAGTAATTTCAGGACCCCTATGTATTGATTTGGAAGTCAAGTCAACGAGTCAGTACAGACTAAGAAACACTGGAATACTTGACGTCGTATGGTCCGGAGGGACAGGTAGTGGCTGAGGACCTCAGGTGGGTTTGAGTACACGTAACTCAGCCACTACGGTAGGTCGGTAGAGTAGGAGACAGCAGGGGAAGAGAAAGACGGGGGTTAGGGAGGGTCGTAGTCCCAGAAAAGTTTACTCAGTTGAGAAACGTACTCTACCGGTTTCGTAACCTCAAAGTTGGAGTCGTACTCAGGAAGGTTACTGGGTCCTGACCAGAGGAGATCTTACCTGACCAACCTAGAGGAACGTCAGGTTCCCTGAGAGTTCTCAGAAGAGGTTGTGGTGTCAAGTTTTCGTAGTTAAGAAGCCGGGAGTTGAAAGAAGTGTCAGGTTGAGAGTGTAGGTATGTACTGGTGACCTTTTTGGTATAGGAACTGATCTGTCTGGAAACAACCGTTTCATTACAGAGACGAAAAATTATACGATAGATCCAACCAGTATTGAAAGGAGGTTTCTTATTCGTATGTGTGGCTCCTTTGATCTTAACTTTCTCTGTGTACATGGGGTTACAAGTAACGTCGTGACAAATATTATCGGTCCTGTACCTTTGTTGGATCTACAGGTAGTCGTCTACTTACCTATTCTTTCGACACTATGTATATGTGTTACCTCATAATAAGTCGGTAATTTTTCTTATTTAAACTTAGTCAAGATTACTCTACCTACTTTGACCTCGGCTAATACGTCTCACTTCATTCGGTCTTTCTTTTTGTGGTTATGTCATATGACTGCGTATATATACCTTAAATCTTTCTACCATTACTACTGGGACATACGCTCTGTCGTTTTCTCTGTGTCTACATATCTTACCTGAAAACCTGAGACTCCCTCTCCCTCTCCCATCTCGCATCCTACTAAACCCTCTTACCGTAACTTTGTACATATGATGGTACATTCTTTGCTTCACGGTCAGATACAAGCTATGTCCTATGTCCTACGAACCCCGACCACGTACCCCTACTAGGTCTCTCTATTATACCCCACCCTCCACCCTCCCCCTAAGTCCTAACCCTCGAGTATATGTGGACACCACCTAAGTACAGTTACATACCGTTTTGGTTATGTCATAACATTTCATTTTACTTCATTTTTATTTTAATTTTTTTTTCTTTTTCTCATTCACAGAAAATTAAAGTACCGACGTTAGTGGTAGACGTCACTAAAACCTCGGGTCCTTTTATTTCAGTCGGTGACAAAGGTGACAAAGGGGTAGATAAACGGTACTTCACTACCCTGGTCTACGGTACTAGAAGCAAAAGACTTACAACTCAAAATTTGGTCGAAAAAGGGAGAGGAGAAAGTGGAAGTAGTTCTCCGAGAAATCAAAGAGAAGTGAAAGACGGTATTCCCACCACAGTAGACGTATAGACTCCAATAACTATAAAGAGGGTCGTTAGAACTGAGGTTGAACACGAAGAAGGTCGGGTCGTAAAGAGTACTACATGAGACTTATATTCAATTTATTCGTCCCACTGTTATATGTTGGAACTGTATGAGGAAAAGGATAAACCTTGGTCAGACAACAAGGTACAGATCAAGATTGACAACGAAAGACTGGACGTATATCTAAAGAGTTCTCCGTACATGAACGAAGAATAAACGTTTGTCCAAATATTAGAGTAGTCTCTATGCCTGCGAATGTGTCGACAATATTCCCTCACTTATTTCTACCCCCGTCTCCAAACCCAACCACACTCCTTCCCAGACCTCTACACGACATACATACCTCCTTCCTTGATCCACCAGAGTCCCTAGGTTTGACCGTATGACCGTAGTACTACGGTGGAACTATAAGACTGGGTTTTCGAAATAAATACCTAATTTTCTATCCTGTCCTCTGCCTTAGGTGAAAGTAGATGTGATCTGACACTTTCACAATCAGTGGATCAGTATTATGGACAAACTGAGTGTACATGTTATGGAGGTCTACATATATTTGTTTGTATCATGCACGAGTTATTTATAAAAACTTATTTGTCTTCAGAGTAAAGTTACACCTTATATTAAGTGTCAACCACTTATACCTTACCTTTCACCTTAGAGCAAGTCGGATCGTTCCTTCCTTTAAGGTTGTGTACGACGTTGTATCTACTTATAACTCCTGTAAAACGATTTACTTTATTCGGTCAGTGTTTTTCTGTTTATGACTTATTGAAGTGTATATACTCCATGGACTTTATCAATTTCTTTATTTTCATCCTTCATCTTATCACCGACGGTCCCTGATGTCCCTCGCCCCTTACTTATCAACAAATTACCCATATCTTAAAGTCAAAACGTTCTACTTTTTTAAGACCGTCAACCAATGTGTTCTTACACTGATATGAATTACGATGACTTGACATGTGACCATCTTGACCAATTCTACCATTTAAAATACAAAAGACATAAAATAACGTGACTTTTTTTTTCTTCTTGTCTATTTTTAGTCTCACACTGATCACTAAGTCAGTGTATACTTAGACACAATAAGAGGATTCAATTTCTTAAGTAGCTTAAGAAATCCTTGCAGTTTACCCAAGGATCGCTCTCAAGGAGGACGAAAGTCTTAGACACATGTACGTACTTTCCGTGTTACCCTTTGACTTCGAGTCTTTCTCGAATAAATAGTAAACAGGGTCCAGTGTGACAGTCGTCACGACCAGGGCAGTAATCTTGGGTTCAGTAACTGAGTTCACGTCACAAGAGGGGTAAGATGAACAGTCCCAGTCCCCGTCAGAGACGTCGGTGGAGAGTGTAGGACTAGGAAGGACCCCGTGGGGGTAAGAAAGGGGTCCTGTATACATGGAACTGTAAAGACGTACTTTCAGATTATCCGTGGAACGTTTATCGAGGTTAAATCATCAATAGTCTATCATATAATTTTTTTATAAATTTTTATAGTAAATAAAAACCGACACGACCGAGAAATAACGACATACTCCCGAAAAGAACTCCAAGTCACTCACCCCCGATGAGTAATCAACGTCACGAGCCCGGAGAGAAGACCACCTCGTGGTCGAGAACCCGTGTGTCTGAAGTGATCGACGTCAGGGACCACAGATCTCCTGTCCGAGTCATCACACCGAGTACCCGAATCACCAAGCCGTCGTACACCCTAGAAGGACTTGGTCCCTAGTCCGGACGTAAAAGACGTAACCGTCCGTCTAAGAAGTGGTGACTCGGTGGCCCCTTCGGGGGAATTTTTATTGAAAACTACTGTCAAGTGATACACTAAAAACCGTATATTGAATCCTCAAGTTTCTTACTTCAGTGTAAAGATATTTGTTTTGAGAAAAGGTCACTTGACTAAAGACTGTGATTAACGAGAGTCACGATTGTAGACATTTATTCTTTTTATCCTGATCTTAACTGCGAATTAGGAGACAGTGACGTCGTTATTTATAATATATGGTCACCTACAACGTATAACAAATCAGCGATTCAGAACAGACTGAGAAAAAGTTGAGGTACTTGACGTCGGACGGTCCGAGGAGACATGAGCCCTAAAGGGTCCATTCTTATAACCTTACTCAACGGTAAAGGAAGAGATCCCTTAGAAGGGTTGGGTCTCTAGTTTAAGTACAGAAAAATGGTGACTCGGTGGTCCCTTCGGGTATAGTTACCTATGTATTTGATTAATTTCTTTTTAAAGTCTATAGAGTACTCTATTAAAGGATATTGTGAAATATACGAATCCTTAATAAAGAATTTTTGGTATAAACGATAAAACTAGTTAACACATGATAATTAGTAATACTATTGAGTTACGTCTGCCTTAAAAAATTACAAATGTTGGTATACCAATCTCCTTTCTTTTGTAAAATGTAAAGATAAACATATGTAAAAAATTCTCTATATACTGTACTAGTTAATCTCTGAGAGTTAGAATGTTTAACACAACCAATTCTAAAATGTCCTCTCCATTTATCTTACTTTTGTACTCAAGTTCTTTATTTTCTTTGATTTTAAAGACTAACAATGTTCCTCGAGAAAGTATATGATTATGAAAAATCCATTTACATTTGTAGTCTTACGATACTATAAGTGTAAGTTGATCTAGAAAATTTTCTCACTGAATCCTAGAAGTAAAGTTTAAAAGTCATAAATGTTTAACAGTATTTAATGGAGAAATGTTACTAATTTGAATGTTACTTGTTAAAATCTACAGTCAAACTTTATACCCAATCTCATGTATAAAAAGTTTTAAGAAAACACCCATACGTTTGGTTTGGTCAAACTTTTGGCGACCATGTCTGACAGGAACCATTTAACATGACATTTCCTATGAGTCTTTACCCATCCATCGGTCTCCTTTTATACCTTGGATTTCTCTACGAACTAAACCCAAATGAGAACAAAGATTTCTACTCTCTTTTACGTCTTACAAACACGCGCCTCCTTTTACTAAAGCTGTACTTCCCTTTTCACTCCCACGGCCTTCCACCAAACCCCGTCACTTTCTGCACCCGTGCCTCATGGTTTTCTCCACTCCGGGAACTTTCCCGTGCCGTCTCCCTGTTCCGTCGCGCTTCCCGTTCGCGCCTATAGGTATGCCCGACCGCCCCTCGCCCACCACCGACCTCCTTCGAAACGACCCTAGCTCAGGTAAAGGAGTTATTTGGCTTCGTTCTAATCGTCGACACCCCTTCCCACCCCCTCCTCCACAACCCCTACTGTGCTCTCTCTACAGCTTACCAGCAAATTTCTTCACCCTACCTTAGGTGAGCCCTTCACATAATCCTGAAGCCGAACCAAAGACCTTAAACAACTCCTCAGTCGGTCCGCTACAGGCGGCCCACCAGCGTGCACTTCTGCCTGCCCTTTTAACGTAAATTGACCGAACCGTCCACGAGTGTGACTACGCACTTTCACGTTCCCTCGACTCCGGCTCAGAAATTTTACTATCTCAGACCTGAATTTCAACGTCTTCCTCTCTTCCCTGCCGTATTCCTACCCACTACGTTAGGTACTTAATAATCAAGGGACACACACACACCCCACCCCCCACCCCGCCAGTTGACGACGCAAACCTCAATCCTGAGAAAAATTGTACAGTCGGCAGAATAAAAGAAAAAGGATTCACGTTACTGAGAGGCTAACCGGAGAAGGAAGGAGTTATGAAGACGGCGGCAAAAGTGTCCACCTTATAGAAGATTGTAGAACTTTCTTCAGTCAACGCCAAAGAACGTTGCAATGAAGACGACAGGCTAGCCGGGCGAAACACGTAATAGAGCTTTGAGTGAAAAGTCAGACAAAATTAGGCCCCGAAAGAAGGGCGACGTCGGGTAGCCCCGCCAGGGAAGTCCGAGACCCTCTCTTACTTCGCGACTAACCAACGGGACGCCTGGCCCCGCCCCGAACAGCAGTCCCCGTCTCTCCCGCCGGATCTCTTCGTCGTCGGGCTCACGAAGAACCCGGCGACCACAGAACTCTAGGGGGCCAGGGCACAGTCGCTCTGTCCGCGGTCCCTGCCCTGACGTGCCCGGCGGACCCTGGACAAAGGAACAAAAGACGGGTCGACCTGCAAAACCGTACTTTACGTCTATGAAACCATCGACCCGTAAATAGACCCTCTCTCAAACGCTACTGTAGTGTCAATTTCCAAAAACAAACCGGCGTACGAAGAGGCGGTCGAAGAAACCCACCCGTCCGTAACCGGGTCACTCCCGTCGGATCCCGAAGGACGGTCATGAGGAAAACTTCCTGTGTCCCAGTCTTCCCGTCAACTTGTAATTGAGAAACACCGTCGTGAAATAGATAGGCCTCTCCGGACCGCCGATCGGATAAACCTGAAGTTCGTCGAGATAGTTACCGTTGGGTGAGGTCATGAGAACGGACCTTTTAGGGTACCTGGCTCCTCGGACCACCCGACGTCAGGTACCCCGGCGATTCTCAGCCTGTGCTGACTCGCTGAAGAGAAAGTGAAAAGTGCAAGTACGTAACCTCTTCCTTTACCGTTGGGTGAGGTCACAAGAACGGACCTCTTAGGATCCCTGTCTCCTCGGACCACTCGACGCAGATACCCCAGCGTGTCTCAGCCTGTGCTGACTTCGCTGAATCGTCATCGTCGTCGTATGTGTCTCACGGTAGGTGGTTGTGAAATAAAGGACGAAGGAAACACGGTGTGGGACCCCTACAAAGGTTTCTCTTTCCGTTGAAGGTCGAGCAAGGTCACTGAGAAAGAGCAAGAGTTCAGGGTCGAGAACCACCAGGGACGTGACTTAAGACTATCGGACATTACAGTTGTAATCAGAGGGTAAAAAGTCTACTCCGTCAACCCAGAATCTCTCAACTTCACTGAATGGTTATAGTAATCTATCCGCCAACCCTGTCTTAAACCAAACCGGACCTAGACGGAAATTTCGGGTTCATCATAGATAATAACACGACCTCGGTACAGGAGGTCGCGACGACCCAAACGACTCACCCTCTTTTTTTTCTCCTCATTCAGCTTCACGACTTAGATCCACTGACAATTTTCGTCCTTTTTCTTCTACTAAAAGTAGAAGGGAAGTTTGTTGTGACCTGTTATGCTGAAAGGGTTAGGAAAGTGTGTTCTCTCATTAGACCCTACAACAGTCATACTGTGTCATCTTTATAATTATCATCCCCAATTCTCCCAAACCCTGATCTGGACGGAAATGGTATTGATTTACACAATGCTTCCCGTTCTATGAATAACGATATAGAGTCACGGCGGTACATGTCGCCCCACTATCCAACACCGTGTCTTAATTACCTCTATTATTATTTCAGTGATATATTTGTACTCTTTTTTTATTTTCGTCCCTTTCATGGCACTGAATGAAACTAACAAATGAAAAAAGACACGGACAGTGCCTTCATACGAGTCTCCTTCAGACAAATTGGACCGGGATGTACTACTCGTCCCTCAAGGTGTCCGGTTGTTACCTGTAAAGTCTGGGGCTTCTCAAGTTTCCCCGTCTCTAAGTCCATTGGTGTCTTACATTACTCCTTTTCGGGAATCCCTCCGGGGTAGGGAAGTAAAATGACTCCCTTATTTACCTCCTGGTCTCTCCCATAAATTAATAAATTCTAGTCCTTTGTCCTTACGGGTTTGACCTCGAGGGCCCCAGTAACAATAAATCGGCGAGTCAGCACAGACTGAGACACTGTGATGTCTGACCTCGGGCGGTCCGAGGAGATAAGTACCGTAAAGGGTCCGTTCTTATGACCTCACCCAACGGTAGAGGAGGTCCTTTTAGAAGAGTTGGGTCTCTAGTTTGGATGTACAGAGCGTAACCGTCCACCTAAGAAATGGTGACTTGATTAGATACCAGACAAAAATAATCATTGAATCATCAGACTGAATATCAGTCTGATATTGAGAATCATGATTCTCAATAAGTATGAACAATCGACGACGACGACGATTCAGCGAAGTCGGCACAGGTTGAGACACGCTGGGGTATCTACCGAGTGGTCCGAGGGGGTAGGGACCCTAAGAGGTCCGTTCTTATAACCTCACCCAACGGTAAAGGAACAGGTTACGTACTTACACTTTTCACTTTCACTTTAGCGAGTCAGCACAGACTGAGAATCGCTGGGGTACCTGATGTCGGGTGGTCCGAGGAGACGAGTACCCTAAAAAGGTCCACTCTCATGACCTCACCCCACGGCAACGGGGCTGTGAACAAATCGTCAATGATTTACTCATATAATATACGTAAGGAAAGAAAATCGGGAATCCTGTTGAGACACTCCATCTGTCATAAAATGTTCTTTCTTTTGACGCTGACTCTCTTCATTAATCGGGTCCCAGTGTGACGTTCAGATTCGGGCCTCGGGTCCGAGATCATCACTATTCGTCTATTTCTTTCTTCCCACACCGGGTTTTTTGGGGAAAGTCACATGTACAAAAATAGAAGGAATAAGTCTACTCCTTTGGTTCCAAGTCTTTGTCAGTTACTGAACGGCTTCCAGTGTCTCGTTGTTTCGCCACCTCATCCGTCAGCAGACCTAGTGTAATATGGGTTTCTGACTTCACACTCTGGTAAGGACCCAAGAGATGAGGATCGTGTCGGGGGAAGAACGTATCTCTTCGTCAGTTTCGGGGAACAAAGAACGAGTGGAAAGTTTAGAAGGTCTGTCGAGACGGAACCCTTACAACAGGAGACGTCCGTTTCACCGAAATCAGTTTAGAGTAAAAGGTCACTCCTCAATAATTATAATAGGATTGTCCTGTCACTGGTCAAGAGGGTCGACGGTTACACCACTAAAAGACGTAAGGAGGAGTGAAAAAGAACGTGTCGAAACAATAGTCCCGCAGACCTAGTGTAATATGGGGTTTATGGTTTCACACTCTACGAACCAGTTCGGAGAAACCAAATGCAAACGTCCTATTCGTAGTTCCCCGTTTCGAACCAGTCCTGTCACCACGACCTCCGTGTCCCGGATGAACTTCAAGTGATCGTGGAGAATTTAGACCCACTTCTCACTGCTCATCTGTCTTAATACTTAACCCCCACCTTTTTACTCGGAAGAGTTTATAAAGACAAGTACTCATTGGGAGTGACTGACTCACTTGGTCGACGTACGTTCCCAAGTTTTTAGACCGAGTAGAAGTGACGATTTATTCCATAGAGACTCCCGAACCGAAGGTCTTCGCCACAAACCTTCCTCCCAAAGATGACACCTTCCTTCGAGATCTGGTCTGGGGTCCTCCGGACCCCCAGAGCTCGGTCGAGACGATTACCGACTGGAACAGTGGGACCTTTTCCGTTAAGTGGAGAGATCCGGGTAGTAATAAGTAAGGGTAAAGATCTTCACGAGGACACCCGGGCCATGACAACATTGCCAACTCTGTCGAAGATTGTTCTGTCGACGACGTCACCTTCTGGAGTACCGAAGACACCCCTTCACTCGTTCCGGTCTCTAACACCTAAGGTACGACGAGACCCCATACCGGTTTCCTCGGGACCTTCTGGACTATAGTTATCCTGAGATCGGAATACTTTCGACACACTATTAAATTTTTCAAAGGGGAAAATGACCCATTTACGTCGGGAATTGGACCAACGTGTCGAACTATTCGTCTCGGGTCCGTCTAGAAACACAGGGGTCAACGGAGGACCCGACTAGTGAGAAAATAAAAAAAATTAAATTAAATTAAAAACAAAATAGAACCTTACATCAGTGAAATATTATAACACAATCAAAGGTCTAGTGCGAACGGACTACTTGTTGAACGAATAGACTTGTGTCGTCGGGACTTACAGCTGACTCTATCTTTCCAGGTCATCTCCTTTTCAACCGTCTCCGGTAAAGTCCGACTCCTTTCTCGTACGTATTTGGGACGTCCGACCTCTCTCTCGACGGAGTCGAACTCCTGGACGGAACCAAGTGACTGACCTTCCGACTCACCCAACACAGAATAATCCCCCCACAACTTCTCTCTACTTCAACCCTTATAACCGTCTCCGACAAAGAAGTGAAAACTTCGTTTATCACCCGTAGTCAAGTTCATGTCATAAATTTGTGATCCCTATATCATCTGTTTTTAGTTGGATTAGGGGAAGGGACCCCCTTAAGTGTAAGATCACTCTGGGACTACCCCGAGGTCACAGAGACTGCCATAGTCCTTCGGTATAACTAAAGACTGGGTGAAGGGGAGATCGTGACATTCTTGGCGGTAGACTCTATTACATACAATCTCCGGAAACCCTTCACCCTTGAAGACCTAGTAAGGTTACTTATTAGTGAAAATTACAGCAACAACAAAAACACGACGTGTGGTATATCCTAGAATTAAGAGACTAAGAGACTGGTCCTTAACTTGGGTCCGGTACCGTCACTTCCGCAGTTTAGGATTGGCGACCTGGTGGTCCCTTAAAGGTCAGTGAAGAGGGGCGATGGGGCACAATTTTCGGAAATAACTTAAACAATGTTATAACGAAGATAAAGTACAAAACACACCCCAAAAAAAAATAATCGGTTCTACGTACACTCCAGAATCGACGGTGGTCCCTAACTTAGACGTGGGGACCTAGTGGTCTCTTCAGGGGGGTCAGTGAAACTTATAATTAGACTAACTGGTTATGACCACGAGTCCCTAAACCCCTGGACAAGGACCGTGGGTGGACTAGGAGGGAAGACCCTTCTTCTGTAGAAACCAGCTCCAGTACTACAATGTCCTTTGCACTACGGAAGGAAACGACACGAGAGCTCTGGGTAAGACTGGTCCTCTCTAGGAAGGAAGAGACCCAGTCGACTCGTCCGACCTGTCCTACACTGTAGGACGACGGTCATATCCTTAAGTGACCGAGCAAGAGTCCGACGTTCGTGGACGACACCAGTTTCAAAGAAAGGGAAGACCGACTTCCTGGGTACGCTTACTCTCTCAGTGAATTTTTAGTGTTTGTTTTCCCTTTGACAGAGACACCATTCTCTCCCAATAGGGGCCCGATCGTCTACACAGATAGGACTAATTATTTATCCAGACCAAGGCACTTTTTCCGACTAAGGATCCGGACCCTTGAACAGGAGAGGGAGCGACACACTGACATCCGTTCAGTTAAGGGGAAAGACCCACGATCAAGAAAGGAGATAATTGGTCCTTGAGCCTGAATGAGTCCGAACTGGCGTCTTAGTAAACTTGAAAAGACCCCTTTGAGCTATATATTTCGTCTATTCTCTTTACTTCCACGTCAACTCCGTCCAAGGACCTCTAGACAACTGGAGTGGAGTAGGACAGAGTAGGAGGGACCTGTCTGAAGAGGGTGATAATGGGACGTCAGTATCACCTTAAACCAAATTTTTATTCACCTAATATATTAAAAGTAAGATGGACCCAGAAGACCGGAGATCCGAGTCCCATCCCCCACTCCTATTAATTTTTCAGAGATTGAAGATGTTAAAACACATATGTACCTTTACCAATAGGTTGGGAGAAAGATAAGCTATATTTATATTAAACCTAATAGATTCCCTGAGAGATAAAAGTACGTATCTGTACTTCAAAGTAACCGGGGTAAACTGAAACATAAATACTGACACTGTTATGGTACTTGCACAGATTTTACAAAGGGTAAAGTGAAAGGTACGTCATACAAAGGGTTTAACCTGTTAGACACTAAAAAAAAAAAAAGGTATTTTCCCTACATGAACGATCTCCGTTCGTCGTATTTGTTCTATCCTTAAATAAAGGAGAGTGTATACTTCGAGTCCATCTAATGACTCCCTATCTTACTACCGAAGAAAAGAAGAGTGAAATAAATAAAAAATTAACTTCCTATTAACGAAATGTCTTACAACACCAAAAGGTAGACAGTATGTCGTTGTTCTTAGTCGACATCCATGTGGGTATAGAGGAGGGAGGGTTTGGAGGGAGGGTTTGGAGGGAGGGTTTGGAGGGAGGGTAGAGGGAGGGGTAGGGTGGGAAGATCTAACACTGTCTCGGGGTCAAACTCAAGGGACTCAGTATGCCGTTTAAGGGTAACCGATAGATAAGACATATACCATAACATTCGAAGGAACAATGAGAGAGGTATGTGTATGTAGAGTGGGAGACGGAGGAGGGGAGGGGGTACGGGTACAGGTATCCAGACAAGAGAAACAAAGAAGTGACGACGGGATGTTTAATTAAGTAGTCATGGTGACAAGATCTAAGGTATATCTTACTATCTTCTTGGGTTCAAGAAGGGTGGCACGACGGAATACCAGGAGTAGTCCACGGAAGGTAGGATACTAGGTCCTACCGTCAAGGACGGTAGTTCATACGCAAAGTAGGTTGTCCTTCTCCCTTTCTCCTTAACCCCTCTCGAATGGTAAAGAAAAAGTCCCTTCTTCAACGTGTATAGTGAAAAAAAGTATAAGATGATGGATATTAAACTAGTATACCGGTGGGAATGGAAATTCATTCCGGTTCTTTAGTGAAATGGACCCATCAGAACACTGATCTATTTTTAAGATAGTAATACGTTTTCTTCTCTTGTCTGTTTACCCGGTTCACCTTTAGAGATAGTTCTCAGATCGGTAAAGAACCCGCACTTAAAAATGAAAAAAATCTACACTTTAAGACACTACACTCATCGTAGATTTTGGAAGTCGGACCTGTCCACGAGTTCTAAAGTCGATTAGGTCAGAGAAAGTAGTTTACTACTACTCCAATACTTGGGTAAAATGTCTATTCCGTCGTCTCTCTAATCCACTGGACGGGTCCCAATTGAAACAGTCATCGGGTTCCTCTTTTAGTACAACATCTCTATTAGGGTCTTTACCACCCTAAGGTACTCGTGGACTTTCCCGGGTAAAGAGACACGAAAAATAAGGAGAAGGATACTGTAGGATCGAGAAGTCTGGCATGGAATGGTGACTACGATATTAAAACCCCTATTACACCTGAGACTACCCCCTGACCCTACAGGACTCCCTCGGGCTCGAAACGTCAATGTGTATCGACCGAGAGTTATCATCAAGAAGCAAAATACTGACACAACGGCACCCGTTCCGTAAAGGAGAACTGAAATCAAAGGAGAACAAATTTTTCTTCTCGGACAGGTAGAGGTTCAAAAGAAGGGTGGGAGGGAAGAAGGAAGGTGGGAAGGAGCGACGGGGACAGGGGAAAGGAGGAAAGAAAAAAAGTGAGTATCTTACTTATATATTTCCTTAGACCAGACCCTGAATCATGACTATTCACTTTTGGTCACCATCAAAGGAAGGAAAGAAGGAAGAAGAAAGGAGAAGAGGAAAGTAAAAGAAAGAGAACAAAGTCAAAGTACATTAAAATTCTATAAAAAAGGGTGGTCCAAGTAATCAGTGTCCTGGGTCTCCTGAATCTAAGAGACCACGGGTCTTTATCAACGGGGTTACCCACTTGAAGATCAAGGGAAATGGTCAAAAAAAAAAAAAAAGAAAGACTTAGTCTGTTTCTCTTGAAGTCATGGAGAACCCAAAGGGGGAGACTATGGAATAGTGACATGGGATTGAACCATTAAAGAAGGGAAGAAGATACACATTTTTAAAAACTTACGAACCTTTATAGAGCACCAAGGACACCCCAAAAGAGAGGGAACATACATCGAGACCAAAAGATATTCGAGGAACTCCTGTCCCTTACTGTCGACACATAAGGGTGGAAATGCACAGTGTCTTCACTATTGTCTTCGGACTAACCTCTACTTGAAGGAGACTCGTTCCTGGGACACAAGATGAAGAAACGTAAGTAGTAAACAATACATTTCTTGTTTCCTTCTTTTCTCCCCACTTCCCTTTCCCTTTCTTCCTCCCGACCCCCTCTTTCCCTCTTCTAACCTTTCACTTTTACAATCAACGAGTCAATCACAGGATGAGACACTGGGGTACCTGACATCGGGTGGTCAGAGGAGACTGGTACCTTAAGAGGTCCGTCCTTATGACCCAACCCATCGGAGAGGTAAGAGGTCCCTTAGAAGGACTAGATCCCTAACTTGAGTTCAGAGGACGTAACATCCGTCTAAGAAATGACAGACTTGGTGATCCCTTCGTTCTTCCTCCTTCCCTCTTCCACCCTTTAGTCGTAAATAATTCGTGTTTTTCACGGTCGAAAATTTTGTACGTCAGAATGAATTAGAACTGTCGTGTATACACTCTGTTTAATATTTCCTATTCTAACTCCGGGTCTTTCCACGACAGTGAACAGGTTCAAGGGTATCGTGTATCCTTCGTTTTACTCTTCGCCTTTGTTCCAGACACTTCGACTCCAGTCCGAGCATTCTCGGAACTTGGAACTTGGTGCTCAGTCAATGACTGTATCAGTTCACACTCTTAATTTACCTGACACATCCTTCGGTCTAGACAGAGTCCCTAAGGAAAATTATTATCATTATTTTTCAAGACACTGGAACTGTTTCAGCGACCGACAGAACCTTGGAGTCAAAGGGGTAGACAGTACTTCCCCCGGGAGACATTCACACCCCCAGGGAGAGTCGAGAACACACACTCAACGTCGGAGAGAGGGACTTAAGGATTGGTAGTCACACTCGGTAAATTTGTACTATCTAAGAAGGTCCTCCTTGGTACGGAGAAATCGATCCAGTCCGGTTGGTTTGAATAAACCCCAAAAACTACTCTAAAGAGAATTAACTAACCCCACTCCTCAAGTCTCGATTTAACCTTCTGACCGAAAAGCCGAGGTTCTACCCTCTCTGACCCCGGACTGTACTGAACTCCAACAGACGGGAAAAACTTCCGACTACTCTCTTGTAAGACGTGGGTCGGTGTGAGGGAGGAGGGACCTCTCGTGTTCCCCTCGACTACTTGTTACTTATTATTTATTCGACAGAACCAGGACCTTCTTTGCTACAGTTTAAAGACCCCGAAAGGAAAAACGGAGAGAGGTAACGGACCTGTCAAAAGTTACAAGAAAACAAAACAAGACAGATAGAGAAAAAGAAAAGAAGAGACGGAGGAGAGGAGGAAGAGAGGAAGGGAGAGAGTTGAAAGAAAGAAGGAAGGTCTATAAAAGAATAAGATTCAAAGTCTTGTAAATCCTTTTATTCTCGAAACCTTACTATTACCAGAAGTCTCAGATCAAATGGCACTAAAAATACAGAAGACTAGCAATCATAAAAGACAGAGAAGGAATAAGTATTTTGATTTCTAAGTAATTATCATCGCTTTCAATGTTGACCCTCTTGAATTGTTACCTATGGTTCGTGGTAAGAAAGTGCAGGATGTTCCGTGATGTAAGAAAGTGAGTTGTTTATAAATACTTCGTAGGTTGGTAAAGGTCCGTGGCAGTACCTTTTCTAAGTCAGTGCTGGTTCCGTCTCAGAGAAAAGGATTACCTTGAATGTAACATCAATCTTCGTCCGTTACTCGTTCACTTGTTTATAAATTACATAAAAGTCCAATAAATTAATGTAGAAGTTTTGTTGGAGTACCGTCCATAACATTCAAGTAGAATGTGTACGTATTTGTGACTCCACACTTATTACTTTAATAGACAGGTTTTAGTCTACTCTTCAAACTTACGCGGGGTCGGGTCACCAGAAACATCCTGAGTTACTTCGAAAAATAATACTTAGGTCTCCGTTGTTTTGACACTCTGATACTTTGACTTCGAGGTCTCGAGAAGTGAACGTACCCGGGAAGGAGTTCAGTGAGTCCTGGATTCAAAATTAGGGAAGGAATCACGCCCGGGTTAGTGTAAAATATTCTGAACCCGAAGTGTTTTGGACCTGGTCAGAAGTAACTGTACTCCTAAGTGTCTGAAGATCAAAAGGAGTTCTTGAGTCTTCGGTTACCTCCTCTTTCTGTACTTTTATTTTGTAACATTATGTATCTCTACTCACGATATTACCTCGACAATACCTGATTTAACACGAGAAGTTTAAGTATACAACTCTGAGATTGGGAGTTACACACTAACATAAATCTCTATCCCGAAAATCCCTCCGTTAATTTCCTCCAGTACTCCCACCCCGAAAAATATTCCTCTTCTTCCCTGTCGTCTCTCGATAGAGAGCCACACTTGTGTGTCTCTCTTCCGTCGACAGACATTCGGTCTTTCTCTCGAGATTGGTCTTCGACTCAAACGACTGTAGAACCAGTAACTAAGATCGTAGGTCTTGAGACTCCTTTATGTAAAAACAACAAATGTGGTGGGTCAGACACCTTAAAACGACACCATAGGGACTCGTCTGAACATATCCTACCTACATGTTCCCTCTACCTAAACTCCTACCCTTTCGTAAGGTCCGTTTCTTGTGTCGACTCATTTCCACACCTCTGGACTCTATCGCGTCGTATGGACAGGGGTTCCGCACGCACGGACACGTAAGTCGGTGATTCAGCACCGACTGAGAAACGTTAGGTACTTGACATCGGGTAGTCCGAGGAGACGGGTACCCTAAAGGGTCCGTTCTTATAACCTCACCCAACGGTAAAGGAGGAGGTCTCCTAGAAGGGTTGGGTCCCTGACTTGACCGGAGACGACACAGAGGATATAACCGTCCACCTCAGAAATGGTGACTCGGTGGACCCTTTGGGGTTGTATGGACATCTTGGTATTCAGTATTAATATGTATGAATACCTCATGTCTCCGTCTCTATTTGTTACCGTCCACCCACCCCCTTCTAGCTTTTGTACATTCTACGGTCCGAGTTCTGACCCAAAATGACTATCTACACCCGCACGAGGAACAAACGGGAACTCGTCCCATCTCAGTTTTGGTAGTACCACCGTCCTCCTCCCTCTACCTACCCTCCCTCCCTGTGATCAGTCCACTGAAGACATTATCCAGACCATTCTTTCCCATATCGAGACTTCATCCAGTCACCTCAACCTCTGTTCCTGTACAAAACCCTGACCCTCCTCCCTTACCCTCTCTCCTCCTCCTCCTCGTTCTTAGTGTGAACTCGAAGAGTGAACCTACAGACCACGAACCTTATAAAACTGGTGTAGTTTTCACTGAACACATATATGGATCTAAATTAAATTAATACTCCTTTTCCCAAACCTCAAAAATATAAAGTTTCTTTATAGTCCACCTCCACACGACACCAGGATCTAAACGTCTAAACCAGTCGACCTACGAGACGACAAACCTTCGGTCGTCTCACCCTCATCCCACAGGTCCTCCGTACACTCACCTAGACGTCCGTCGGAAGTAATCGTCGTAATACGAAGAGTCATCCTACTACCAAGGATAAAAAAAAAAAAATTATTTGTACTTTATTCGGTTCCTCCAACGTTACAGTATCTTAATCAGTCACAGTTTGAACCCTTGACGAACCGAATCCTGTTTCGCAGACTATCTCAAGACCAGAACTGGACTGAATGACATACGGAGACCCACCCATTAAATGACAGAGACCCAGAGTCAGAGTAGAAGATTTTTTACTTGGTGAACCCAATTTACTAGCAATTTTAAGACAAAATCACGAGTGTAAGATATATAGTGACAAATTGGTTGTAATACAATTTTTTTACATGTATTTAGTTCTCAAATCCCCTTCTAATCCCAAAATAAAAACTCCTGTTATGGATTAAGTCAGGGGTTTCTTGTTCGAAATTGAGGAAACAGTAAAGTAGAGTCCGACCTGATTATCTCCTGAGACCCCTCTTCTCTAATAAACCTATAGTAGTCAAAGAAATAAGGTGTGAACTTTCCTTACTCCTTGTCGTTCTCGTAGTGGGCTCCAGTATGTCGACCACTTACCGTCTCTGTCCTTGACTTGGGTTCAGAGGGTTTTTCCCGGTACTCCCCCTATATTGGTAGTCCAATGCGTGATGTACTGAAACATCTGAGAATACACTCACCATGGGGACTTTAATACCTCCGTCTCTAGGACGAGAACTGGGGATGAAACGTGGGGAGAGTAAGATACATAGATCAACACTTCACTGAATCGTCGTCGTCGTCGTCGTCAACAAATTTTACGGAGGAGTGGGGTGACCTATGGGTCGTGGAGAGAAGGGAAAAGGAACGGTCAACCTTAGGATAAGTAGGAAATTTTGAGTCATGTTTATACTGGAGACACAGGGGAAAGAAGTGAAACATGTATGGGGATACCGGTATATACCCTAATGGTCCACCAAGTGACCGTTTCTTAGAAGGACGGTTACGACCTCTACGTTCTCTGTACCCAAACTAAGGACCCAGTCCTTCTATGGAACCTCTTCCTTTTCCGTTGGGTGAGGTCATAAGAACGAACCTTTTAAGGTACCTGTCCCTAGGACCATCCGACGTCAGGTATCCCAGCGTTTCTCAACCTGTTTGGATTCACTTACTCGTGGGGACGTACGTCACCGGTGTATATGTATTGTGTAGTGTACCCTTACCAAGAACAAACAGATGTTAATTGGGTTTTCCCATCCTTAACACGGAATGAGTAGAGACATGAAGATTACAGATCGGGTGCACGAGTTAATTACAGGTACTTTACTTACTTATGTTTCCTATTTACTGTCCTACTCACATTTTACTCCAAACGACCTCTTATATCTTAGTTTGTCTCTTCGAATCCTTCGGTACAGGGTACTCCACATTTACTCTGACACCAAAAGGAGAGTAGACCGATAAAGAACCTGGGTGTCCAGTAGTGGGAGTAATTACTACCCAGGGGATTCGACATTCGTCCTTTACGAAACCATAGTCCGGACTACCGGGTATAACTTCTGTATTCGGAAACCGGGCACTGAGTGGTTACCTAAGGTCTTCCGAGTCACACCCACCGGAAGGAGTTAGTTAGTTACCAACCCGCAGGGTCGAACACTAACCTAGGTTCGGTGGGTTCGCATCTCCAGAGAGTCTACGTCGGACATACCTCGGGAGACCGGTAGTCCGGACACATTCAACATCGGTGGGTGGTCCTCTACGTCTATTCGTAGGTATTTTCGGTCGAAAATATTGGTGACTGTGGGGGAACTCGTACCAGTAATACTAATAAATTGTAAATACTCTGTGGGAACCACATCACCCCGATCCCCTTTCGGTCAACCCGTCAGAGTTGTGTTTGCCTACAAAGATATATTGACATGTTTCCACTAGGGAGGGTGGGTCTAATCAAGTAAACGTTGATGTAAGTCCTCGAGTATATCCGGTCCCGTTTGGACTTACATAAGACATATCATAGTTACGTCCGCAATTGGGTCCCTTTGGGGTCAATTAGTTTTGGGTCGGTTCCTTTTAAGAGTTAATTGAGATAAAACTAAAAATGCGACGGTAACTAAACAAGAGACTCACTACAACTACACGTTTCAGAAAACAAGTGAGAAAGAGTAAGTTTTTTTGTATATTTGACGACTGGTACGGTGTAGTGCACAGACGAGAACTGTAACATCTCTATTTATCTGTCGGACACGGGGATCTGTTCCGTTAGAATACCCCTTCTCTCCGTACCTTTATCTTTATATCAGAACGTCCACTACACATTCTCGGTTCAACTATCTTTTCACCTCCCGATGTCCTTCGTCACCAATTGTCCGATCCGTTCTAAATATCCTCTTTTTCGAGTTGTTCCGTAAACTAACTACTACTGTTAAAGGTCACCCAACACACCTTGGTGTGTCCTTACACACCTGGAATGTCCTCTCCTTTACTTACTTGTTTACTTACCCTTCCATCTTAAAGTGTCTTCTAACTCTCTTGGGATTCTATACGTCTTCCCGACTTTAGATGTCACACTCCCCTACTCCATCTTTTAGATCCGTTCCTGATCTAATATTTCCGGAACGAGTAACAAATTCTTCACTGACGACCTCCTGAAGGAACCACCAGGTCACCAATTCTGAGACGTGGGGTTTACGTCCCTCGGGTCCAAACTAGGGACCAACCCCTTAACTAGGATGTACGACGTTGATTCTCAAGGGTATGGTGTCGATTCTGGTCCGTGTCGGTTCATTTGTTTATTTATTTTCTTCACTGACGACGTAAACCTTTGTGACCAGGGGAACCTCACGAGAGTAGGGAACTAAACCCACCGTAGTGCAAGACTACCTCGTCGAGGATGGAGAAACCGGTGCAGGGGAGACAATAAAGTCTCTTCCGTGACTGTTGGGTGAAGTCATGAGAACGGACAATTTAGGGTTACTACCTCCTCGGACCTTCCGACGTCAGGTACCCCAGCGATTCTCAACCTGTACTACTCTCTGAAGTGAAAGTGAAAAGTGAAAGTACGTAACCTCTTCCTTTACCGTTGGGTGAGGTCACAAGAACGGACCTCTTAGGGTCCCTACCCCCTCGGATCACCTGACGGCAGATACCCCAGAATGTCTCAACCTGTACTGACTTCGCTGAATCGTCGTCATCGTCGGAAACAATAAGTGTACCTTGATAGATAGAAGGAGACGGGTACGAAATTACTGTCACAAGGAGTCCCAAGGGTGGGGACAAAAAGAGTGAGATCTAGGAAGAGACTTGTTAAAAGGATGATGTCACTAAGGGGTTTACTATAGGGAGTAGGTCTATGTCAGAAAAGACTTGAGGTATATACATGTATCTAGATTGACGGATACCCTGTAGACATGGGTTACTCCGTCGGTAGACGAGGGATTTGGAAGTAAACAACACACAAAGGTCAGAATCCTTTTCACAGTTACGGACCTTGAGAGGATCTGAGAAATGAAAGGGAGTAAACAACAACAAGTCAGTGAGTCAACACAGACTGAGAAGTTTAGTTAAGGTGGTTGGTACGTAAGTAAGTGGGTACTCTGTAAACACCTCAAGAAGACAAAAAAAGTCTCTAAACTGGTCGTAGACCCCTACTCCTCTACTCATTTTGTCTCGGGACTGGGAACTCCTCCTCAGTCTTCTTTCCCTGTACTAATCCACCGACAGTGACACCCACATCGTTCTGTCCCCAAACCCACGTTCCACTTCCGGGGACAGGGTCGACCCACCGACCCGACCATACTTCCTCTGGACCGTTTCGGAGAAGTCCTCTACTACGGACACGACCCAGAGTTTCTGACTCATCGTAAACCCGTCACGTTATTCTCCGTCCTCTACCACTCCCCTCCCTCAACGAGGTCCTTCTTCCCAGTGTTCTCCTTCACTTACCTCTACTGTGTACCGTGTTACACCGACATTGACGTTCGTCGACTCTCGACGACCCCTCTTCTTACCCTCGGTCCCCACCATTCTCTATTCCTCGACTCCAACCCAATATATCTCGGACTACTTCTTAAACCTGTATAGAGTTCCCTTTGATAACTCACAGGGAACTTGTAGTTCCTCTAGTTTGGTCAGTTAGGATTTCCTTTATTTGGAACTGATAAGTAACCTTCCTGACTACGGCTTCCAGGTTTATGAACCAGGTGGACTACACTTCTCGACTGAACAACCTTTTCTGGAACTACGACCCTTTCTAACTCCCGTCCTCCTCTTCCCCCGTTGTCTCCTACTCTACAAACCTACCGTAGTAACTGAGTTACCTGTACTCAAACTCGTTTGAGGTCCTCTATTACTTCTTGTTCCTTCGGACCACACGACGTCAGGTACCCCAGTGTTTCTCAGTCTGTACTGAATCACTGACTTGTTGTTGTTCCCTTTGTCCTTGGACCACAAACCTCGACCCTTGATTGGACTAGTCCAATTAACACGTCCTTCTCGTACAGTTGTCCACCCTATCCAACAGTCCCCTCCCTCCCAGACGATGTTATTCTTCCAGTACGTTCTCCACTACTCCAGTATAGACTCCATCCACGAGATCCTTACCTCTCTGTCACGACGACTCCTCTGTCGAGAGTTCATCCCACTCGACGGAACGAGTAGCAAACTGACACTCATACTAGGATCCCATCTTCCTTCCCTGACTCCAAAAAGGGAACTAACTCTCCACTTATAACGAGTACAAAAACCTTGTGACCTCATCTTCGTCCGAAGGTCGTATTTTTGGAAGTTGAAATCTGGTCTAAACTCTATAATATAGGGTTTTACAGTCCGTACGAACTAAAAGAGGGACAAGTACCTTACCCCCGTCTGACGTCGAGGACCTAGACTGGAACTGGGGAGACCCAACTTAGGTATTGGAAATTGACCCGTCTCTAGGTCCTGTCTCGTCTCCCGACGACCCGGTACACCTACCACCCTCACTTCAGTGTCAGTGGAAACGACGGGACGTCTGACGACCGACACCACCCCGAGGACGAGGGGAGGTAAAGGGTGATCCTTTCGACCCAATGACCTCTTTACGTCGGTAGGGGTAGGTATGGTCTCTCCCTCTTTGAGGAACTTGGGACGGGTAGGGCCAGTGGTACGGGGAGACGGAGGTGTCAAGTCAAGTCAAGTCAGTGAGACAACACAGGATGAGAAACGTTGGGGTACTTGGCGTCGTACGGTCCGGAAGGACAGGTAGTGGTTGAGGACCTCAAGTGGGTTTGAGTACAGGTAACTCAGTCACTACGGTAGGTTGGTAGAGTAGGAAACAACAGGGGAAGAGGAGGACGGGAGTTAGAAAGGGTCTTAGTCCCAGAAAAGGTTAGTCCACCGGTTTCATAACCTCAAAGTCGAAGTTGTAGTCAGGAAGGTTACTTGTGGGTCCGGAGTAGAAATCCTACGTGACCAACCTAGAGGAACGTCAGGTTCCCTGAGAGTTCTCAGAAGAGGTCGTGGTGTCAAGTTTTCGTAGTTAAGAAGTGTACAAATAGTAATTTCCCGATTACCTCCCCGACGACACCAACCGCCTAAATAGTAGTGAGACAGGAGGAGACTAAATTAGGAGGTCCTTTCGAATTCCAGAATTTCCCTTTCCCTACGACTTCTTCTCGAACGGCAAGAATCCTTTTTTTTACTCAAAATCCCAAGACAGATCTACTACCAAAGGAAAAGAGAAAGAAACAAAACGAAAAACAAGTAAAACATTGTTTCCCGTCCACAAAGGACAACAGAAACTCGTCTCATCGGAGTGAGACCATGAGAAAATCTCGTTCACTTTACCCCTTTCAGACTTCTTTCCTACCACTCGTACCCCAACGGTCGAGACTCGGAGAGGAAGGAGTAGACATTCTCCGACCGGATATACTTCAGGTTCAGGAGAATCGAGATTCGTAGATTCTATGCCAAGACTCCCAGTCACTCAACCCCGTCGTCGTGGTTGCTTACCCTTTTGTCCCTCGGTCCTCAGGAACGAGACGAACGATCGACACTCTCGGACCTGTTAAGTCAAGTGGAGGGACTTAGTCCTAAAAGGACAGACAGTTTATTTCTGTCAATAGGACAAATATATAAAAGTGTGATAACCCTCCTTGTTTACCTTTACATTAAAGGTCTCACATTAAACATTTCCCGACGCGGGAAGTTCCTTGAACCCAGGTCACCCACTGAAACGAGTAGATTCAGGAAGTTATTAAATTCGGCCAACTTAACACGGGATCTTGTACCAGTCATACTTATCACACTGATCGGGTCTAGGGAGGAGTCACTCTGGTTCTAAAGGAGTAGACATAGTATTCATGTTATTATTGATAGGGAATTCCAACATCCCTCCTTATTTATTGTATTAGAGTAAGTGAAGAAGATAGGTAAGTAGATAGTCAGGTAGGTAGGTAGGTGGGTTGGTAGATATGTTGTTTGAATAGTGTGAACAACAAGTGGTCTAAGAAACGACTGGAGACCCCTGTGTCTTTACTTATCCTGTACCAGGACAGGAGACACTTTCGTGTTAGATCCATCTTTCTGTGTTTTGATTGGTTTTTTTTAATATTTTGTTCAACAACTCCCTATGTACATGAGATCTACAAACCCTCGGGTATCTTCCCGTCGTAAAGGACCTCTTCCTTTACCGTTAGGTGAGGTCATAAGAACGGACCTCTTAGGGTACCTGTCTCTTCGGATCATCCAATGTCAGGTACCCCAACGTTTCTCAGTCTGTGCTGACCCGTTGAAGTGGAGTGAAGTCTTCCCGTCGTAAATCGAATCAAACCCCCAGTCGATTCAGAGAAACCTTCTCTCCCGTAGATTCGACTCTGATCTTACTCAGTAGGCCACGACCCTCCCAATCCTCTCCCACGACCGTTCCTCTTGTTGGTAGGTCTGGTTCCCCGGTAGCACCTTATAAGATAGAAGTGTTGAAACGTACTGAATGAGGGAGTGAAGAAAGTCCGGAGATGAGTTTTATAGGGGAGGAGTGTCTATGAAAGAGACTCGTGGAACAAGTGACAGGTAGGGAAATAAGACGAAATCAGAGGAAGTGTAGTGAATAGTACTGGATCTCAACATCACATAAATTAAAACATAAGAATCCCATGATCACACCCGTCCCCGGAGTAGACACAACGAGTCACGACTAAGGGTATTGACGTACAGACTATGACATAATCAAACAGTCCCAAAGACATTGTTCCACAATATCCGACCTACTCATTTCGTTGTCTTTACATAAAAGAGTGTAAAGACCTCCGATCTCTAGACTCTAGTTCCCCAGACGTCTGAACCAAAGAAGACTCCCGACACTCTTTCTTAGACGAAGTACAGAAAGAGGATCGAGGACCACCAAACGACCGTCAGAAACCACAAAGAGTAGAACATCTGTATAGTGGAACGAGAGACGGAAGTAGAAGTACACTACAATGGGGGTACACATACGTACGTTTAACGGGGACAAATATTCCTGTGTCAAGTGGGATAAGGTCACACTGCAGGAGAATTAATTAATGTAGACGTTACTGGGATAAAGGTTTAGTCCAGTGTAACCTCCAATCCTGAAATTCTATACCTAAAACCCCTTTCCCTGTGTTAAGGGGGGTGGTTTCTGGGTATTATCAATCCTATATTCACAGCTTACTTCCTTACGGACCTATTTCCGTGTCTCCGGTCTTAATCGTACCACGGAGACCCCCCGAGATCCAACAAACCCTAAGAACCTCGAAGTTCCCGTTCAGTCCAGGACCATTCGTGACTGTGGGTCCTCCATACACGTGTACTCTTCGGAGGCTAGTCTCCATCGACGATGGTAAGATTGAAAATGACCAACAATCCACCTTACGTACTGGTAGAGACACCGATACGTAGAGACGAGAATCTTCTGGGGAAAGTGTAGTGCCGTCTCGACTCATAATCGTCAGACCCGGTTGTGGCAGGACAAACAACGACAAGTCAACGCTTCAGTACAGTCTGAAAACGCTGGGGGACCTGACTTCATGCCGTCCAAAGGAACAGGAAGTGATAGAAGATCTCAAACGAGTTTGAGTACACGTAACTCAACTACTACGGCAGCTTGGTAGAGTAGGAGACAGTAGGGGAAGACGAAGACGGGAGTTAGAAAGGATCGTAGTCCCAGAAAAGGTCATACAACCGAGAAGTGTAGTTCATCGGTTTCTTAACCTCAAAGTCGGAGTCCTAACCAGGAAGATCACTTATAAGTCCCAACTAAAGAAATCCTAACTGACCAAACTAGAGGAACGAAAGGTTCCCTGAGAGTTCTCAGAAGATGTCGTGGGGTAAAGTTTTCGTAATTAAGAAACCGTGAGTCGGAAGAGGTGCCATGTTGAGAGTGAAGGTATGTACTGATGACCTTTTTGGTATCGAAACTGATATACCTGGAAACAGAGTTTCATGACAGAGACGAAAAATTACACGACGGATCCAAACAAAATTGAAAAGAAGGTTCCTCGTTCACAGAATCAAAACACCGACTTCAGTGGTAGGTATCACTAAAACCTCGGGTTTTTTTATAGGACAAATGGTTCTTGGTATACGTGTAGTCGAATGAGTCGTCCAGGGTCTCTGGGTACAGAATATACTCCGGAAGATTGGACCAGTGGAAAAGAAATGTAGGGTTGTTACCCGACGGAAGACGAGAGACTATTTGTCGGATAGTAAGTACTCGACTCTAGTCCTTACCAATGTCTCCGACATTATATAAAGGAAATCCCAGTATCGGCGACTCTTTGTCAAAGACTAATTAGTTGGGAACACTATTTCGAACCCTTTCCATTGTCCTGTATTTATCGTTTCCTTTGGTTCTAATTACACCTTTACAGGAACTCTATAGTCCTATCCTTCGACCCTTCCTCGGTTCCCCCGAGGAATCTCTTATTCGACCTTAGTCTCCCTCTATTGGAGTCTCGTCTCACTTTTCCCACCACTGACGGACAGTACTTAGGTCGGAGACGGTGGATGAGCGAGATCTTAGTCCCGCATTCAATAGGATGGTGAACTTGGAGTCAAAGGGATCGAGTTTCCGTCCCTAGGATACTGGTCTCAGTAACACTTTTACGATCTCCTACTTATTCTCAAATTGTATCTCGGACCTTAAATTGTTCTGAAGTTATGTACTATTGTTGATATTGTAGTGTATGTTTAATTCACGAACATTAACAGTTCCGTAATAAGATTCACTAAACTGGGGGTACTTCACCATGTTAGTATTTTGAGTAAAACGTCAACTCTTTTGACTACAAGTCTCCCAAATTCATTTACGGGTTCCAGTGTATCAATTATTCGTTACTTTGACTCTAAGTGTGAGTCCGGCAGACAGGACCTCGGGTACGAAAATTAATACGACACATTAAGAACCGGATTAATATTAACTACAATCATAGGAAATCAATATACTACTCTTAAATCCCGTAAAAGTTAGTTCTTATGACCTCCATTCTATTTATTGTTTTCAATAATTTACTAAGGATCCACGATCCGTTGTTTTATGAATATAGTTAATTGGAAGTGTACGTCAGACCTTTTTTACGTAAATAGTGGACTAAAATATTTATTCCTTTAGTACTGAGTCTTAATAACACATCGATGCTAAGTTTGGGTTCAGACAGAGCCAGGTTTCGGGTTCAAGAGAGGCGGTGAGGGAGACGTAGGCCCTTTGAGTGACCTGTATGTCACCTCCCCATCGTACTGTAGGTCTCGGGGTAGAGATTCCTCACTGATTTTGAGCCTTTCGAGAAGGAGTGAACGCAGTCTCGACTCATTCCATTCCTTCTGATAATAGTTCAAGTGTTCCGTGGCCCAGGTTTTACTCATTGTTCAGTCTAAGGGTCCCCTTCAATTCTCCCGTTATCCTTTTCATGACGACCCAATACCATCAGGTACTTTCGTGTCTCCTTTTAAGTCGGTCATTCCTTCTACCTATCCTCTCGAATATCAATTTTGACCGACCCCCATTCCTTCCTTCACTAACTGGATTAAAATCTTTCGGAGTCTGAGACTCCGAGGATTCCATACTCTGTCCCTCGAACCCACTCCTTATAAACGGTAAATAGTAGGGAACCGGAGACGTCCTCACCATCCCCTACCAGGTCGAACCTCTGTAGGAGGTCACCTCATCATTTTCCTACTCAAAACTTCAGTCCCTCTTGATCCCAACTCGTCGTTACCAGTTGTGATTTCCACTCCATCCTTTCCGAAAGAGTCCCTAGTAGTCATCCCAGAGTTTCTAGACTAAATAAGTTCTTAGACTTTTGTAATAAGTCACTTTTGAATAATCTACGACGGACATGACACGATACCTGGCACGTATATGACAAAAGTCTTCTGAACTTTACGGACACTATCGAATTTTTGACATATGAACTACCTCTTCCTTCTGTCAAATTACGAAATAGACCTAGGCCTCCACGTAGTTGAATTTCCTGTCGAGGTTAGTTGTTTGTACTACTATGGGTTCTTCTTTACCAACCACTACCTGTTAAGTCTTTACGAAGGGGTTTTCCAAGAAAGTTTTCAAAGTCCAGGATTGGGAGCATCTTTTGTGACTGTGGGTTGTACGATTAAGAATCAGGTTCTTTGTGCCCAGTAGGTCCATAATATTTTTTGTGACCCTGAAGCGACCACTAGGTCACGAATTCTTAGGCGGATGACTACGTCCCCTGTACCTAACTTAGGGACCAGTCCCTTGATTCTAGGGTATTCGTTGCCCCGTCGATTCGGACACATGACATTGATGACTCAGACATGACATCTCGGACGTTCGGTGTCGATGACTTCAGTTACGAGGACTTTAGGGTACGAGATGTTATCCTTTCCGGTGACACTCCTCTTCGGGTACGTGGTGTTGATCTCTTTTGAACTCCGGTTTTTTTATTTATTTACTTTTAAATTTTTCGTTTGTTTTTGGGGTTGAAGAAAGTAGAGAGACTCCGAACAGAAGGAGTAGATACTTTGCCCTGTTTTCATAGACGGACGATCTCAAAACACTCACTAATATACTCTTTCCAACTTTCCCGGATTATTTAACGGACCGAGTACCACCCGTTGCTTAATTACAAGCAACCCACTTAGAGTTCCCCTCTACTTTAAAAAAATTTTCCTTCAGAAGTGACTTAGTACTATTTTCACAATAGTCATCTAAAGATCAAAGAAATCTTGTCTTTTATTCAAAAGTACAGAAGACATAAACCGGAAAGAAAACCAGTTATGGATGATACGAGAGTTTCGAAATTCTGACGAATTATTACGTACTCGTATTTACGTATATGAGTTTGGGACCGTATGTCATAACAACGGTTATGTATTACGAACGACTTCAAACGGAATATCCTGAAATTGCAGTAATAGAGAAAAAAGAAGTTTTAATTCTATATAAATACCAACGAAAGGACTAAAGTTTTTATTATTTATAGTCAACTTTTATTAAAATAATTAAGTCCTACTATGTCTTATCGTTCATTTTTAGAGATTAAACTGAAAGGTCTGTATTGGTAAAAAATCACACAAATACGAAGATCTCAAATAAAATATACGAATATTTGGATATACAACGTAAGATGTGTGTGTGTGTGTGTGTGTGTGTGTGTGTGTGTGTGTGTGTGTGGATCACGTCTTAAAAATAGAGACCGACCCGTGTGAAGGTGGGTCTTATTTCTGATGTCACGGGTCGAAAACAAGATCGTTCTACACACGTCCCCTAATTCAAGATCGGTTATCGTATATTCGTCTGTCCAACATGTCATGGGTCTTCCAACGAATTCTCTCCGACCACGTCCACTCTCCGTACAGAAAAGTCGGAAAAGAGACTGAGGAAGAAGTCAAGTCAGCGAGTCAACACAGACTGAGAAACGCTGGGGTACCTGACGTCGTACGGTCCTAAGGGACAGGTAGTGGTTGAGGGTCTCGGATGGGTTTGAGTACAGGTAGTACAACCACTACGGTAGGTTGGTAGAGTACGACAACTGGGTGAGACAAGAGGAGGGTGGAAGTTAGAAAGGGTCGTAGTCCCAGAAAAGGTTACTCAACCAAAAAGCGTAGTCCACCAGTTTCCTAACCTCAAAGTCGAAGTGGTAGTCAGGAAGGTTACTTATAAATCCTGACTAAAGGAAATCCTACCTGACCAAACTAGAGGAACGTCAGGTCCCCTGAGAGCTCTCAGAAGAGGTTGTGGTGTCAAGTTTTCGTAATTAAGAAGTCGCGAGTCGAAAGAAATATCAGGTCGACAGTGTAGGTATGTACTGATGACCTTTTTGGTATCGAAACTGATCTACCTGGAAACAACCGTTTCATTACAGAGACAAAAATTAGACGACAGATCAAACCAGTATCGAAAAGAAAGTTCCTCGTTCACAGAATATTAAAGTACCGACGACAGTGGTAGACGTTACTAAACCTCGGGTTCTTTTATTTCAGAGAGTGACAAAGGTAACGAAGGGGTAGACAAACGGTACTTCACTACCCTGACCTACGGTACTAGAATCAAAAGACTTACAACTCAAAATGCGGTTGAAAAAGTGAGAGAAGAAAGTTGAAAGAAGTTCTCCGAGAAATCAAGAAGAAACGAAAGACGGTATTTACACCACAGTCGTCGTATAGACTTCAATAACCATAAAGAGGACCGTTAGAACTAAGGTCGAACACGAAGTGAGTCGGACCGTAAAACGTACTACATGAGACGTATCTTCAATTTATTCGTCCCACTGTTATGTGTCGGAACTACATGAAGAAAGGGTTAAACCTTGGTCAGACAACAAGATACAGGTCAAGATAGACAACGAAGAACTGGACGTACGGACTGAGAAAGAATCGATGTTTGTCTATCCTTCCGTCTCAAGACATCAGTAGAATCCGGTACTTCCCTGAGACTCCTACCTTCAACGTGTGACCCCTGGTCTTCTCTTCTCGACTCTGTAGTTATTGAATTTCCTTATCGGTACGGTAAGGGGTAGCAGGACGAGGTCCGAAGAAATTGTAACCTCTTATTGAGGGACACTAAAATTCGGTGACACTACTCCAGAAGATACTGACCACGGACCTGTGGTAAAGATTTACTATGTGGGAAGGTGAATTATAATAATATATATATAAATAAAAAAGGGACAGTTACGTATTTTTTTAGGTGACACAAGAAAAAGGACTGATATATTGATAAGGTAGCATTCTTATATGGTATTAAAGGAGTTAAGGAATAACTACTTTGACTTTAATAAAAGTTGAAAACCTTTACTATGTGTCACATCTTGTGTTTAGAAACACATCTAAAATTATAAAAGAATCCTATTCCTTTCCTTAAAATCCCCAGAAGGGACCAAGGTCACCGATTTTTGACACACGAAGGTGACGTCCCCCGTACCCAAGGTAGGGACCAGTCCCTCGATTCTAAGACGTGTGACACTCCACACCGGTTTTTTTCTTCTCCTTAAAATCCCGACTTTCTATACACGTAAAATTCAACCATTAAATCAATTACTTTAACTAATTACCGAAACACATAACATTAACTATACATAACGGTTTGACAGGGATCTTTTCTCTGTCCATCTAAATTTATTTTAAAACAAAAGACTCTAAAAAGTATGTACGTTTCGTGTCTCTTTTCGTACTTTTTAGATGTGTGTATTGATAAGTCGAATTCGTCATCTTGTAAAGGTGTCACCGGACTACACGGGACACATAGAGTAAGGTTACTCTGGTAGGTTGAGTACAGTGGGTCGTGCGTAGGGATTAGAAAGTTGTTGGGACACCGGTCACCCATTCAGGTATCCTAAGAAAATGAACGTTCGGTATCTGTGAGAAGAGGTGGGTTTTTCTTACGTAACCACGTATGTCAAATTTACACGGCCCATCTCGAACGACCTCTCTCCCCAGTTTTCTACAGTAGTCCTGGGACAGAGGGAAGAGGAGAGTCCGGAGGAAAGGAGGTGTGACCGAAGTAAAAGTCGAAAGTAAAAGGAGGTCCGGAAGTAGGAAATCCAAGTGTAGGACTTGGACGTCCCTTTTTATCATGGAGAAGAGTCATGGAGGGTGTATTCCGGACCAAAGTGACTAATCTAATTGGTTCCACTCCATGGGTAAGACTGACATAGATAATTATCGAGGGTAATACCTAAAGAGTAGACCTTAGAGAGTTTGGGAAGACTACGAGTACTTATAAAAAAACGGACTCTACCCTATTGTTCGGGGTCCCAATTTATGGAAAAACCCTTACACCGGGAACCGTCTTCTATGTTCCTATTCGTTACGATTGTCAATGACTCACGATATTTCACGACCCGGAAATAGAGTAAGTAGACGTTCCACCCGTATTGTAGACAAAACATTCATTCCTTTCGTCTCCGAATCTCTTATACCTACCGACGGGACTCGAGTGCGTCGGACACACACAACCCTGACCCCAAGTCGGGCTCCTAAGAGAGTGAGGTCACAGGTCACCTTTGTCTCGGTCCCGTGCGACAGAGAGAACGTTAACCATACGTAAGTGGCGTGTTCCGACAACGTTTCACATTGTACTTTTGTGACACATTTCACTTCGCGAAGTGTCTGTAATCGTGTAACTGGAGTAGCACTACAGGATTTAAATGGAGGAAGTCCGGAGGACCCCCTCCCTTCCTCTGTCGAACCATTAACCGGACTATTAGGACTCATTTGTCTAATTCATTCGCGACTCTCTCTGTTCAATAAGGGATTTGATAAGAAAAAGAGAAATAAAGATGTTTATATAAAGTTTTCATATAGATGTTGAGAAGCTCTAAAACTCTGAGTAATTTGTGAATATTATTTCTAAATGAGACCCACACGACCCTCCTAGGATGTTTGATACTACCTTTCTTCGTCCCAAGTCCTATCTGACCACCCCGCAGATCGGACGGAGACTAGCAACAACCGGGACGACACATTGTACCTCGACCATAGTAGAGGAACTACTGGAGTTAAAGGGGTAACCAAGGTACGCTCGAATCCTATTTCTGTAAGGGTAGGATTTCGAAAAGTAGGTATCTTATTAATATCCCACTCCCACTAATCTCCACAACCACTGGGGGTCGATCGGTTCACAGTAGTTGTTCTCAGAATCTTTCTTTTCCTTTAATAGAAGGTAACCGACGTCTCGTTGGAAGAACACCCGGCTCCTCCTCGACTCCTTACCCTGGGATCCCCAAAAGGACGAAGACCTTTATAAACCGCAACCAATAAGGGGTCGGTTTTCGAAGCACTGGGGACGTTCCTCAGTGAACCTCTTGGACCGGTTCGAGGTCAAACTTACACTCCTTATATCCAGTAATCGTTCTCTGAAATTACAGGGCATTTGACCGAAGGACCTCCCCTCTTGAGTGGGACCGTATTAGTTCGAAAATCGTTCTTCGAGTCGGTCAAAGGTCGGACCCCGTGTGTCTCGAAGACTTCCTGTCCGTCACGGTCCTCCACCCCCCTCGCGACCCAACCCCCACTCACCCAGATCAGGTCCGAGACGGTGACTGGACCCTTCAGCGAGGGAGAGAGATCCGGAGGAAAAGAAGCAACGTCTTACTCCCCACTAAAACCTACACGAGACCCCGAAAGGTCGAGTCTGTTTTTGGTGTGTTCCTCTACTTCACTTGTCTGACACCTCGGCGGAACGAACAAGACTGTGTCGGAGTGACACAAGACTGTGTCGGAACGACGAGCGACAGAGACTCAGGAATCAAGTAAATAAATTTGAGAGGCACAGAGTCAAAAGAGTAGACATTTGACTTTTATGAGTCAAATGTGTGAGGTAACCCAAAACACTACAAAGTTCAATTTCGGGAAGTCTATCTCAGACCTAGTTCATTTATGGGAGGTGGATATGTTGGAATGACTCTCTCACACGATTCAGAGAAATTAACACAGATCGAGAAACGCTGGGATACCAGATATCGGATGGTCCGCGGAGACAGGTACCCTAAGAGGTCCGTTTTTATGACCTTACCCAACGGTACGGGAGAAGGTCCCCTAGAAGACCTGGGTCTTTAGCTTGGGTACAGAGAATACAGAGGACGTAATGGTGATCGTGGTGGACCCTTCGGGTTTGGAGTGACATTAGTAGTGGGTTAGGTGTCGTCGGTCACGGGAGACAAATCCTCCCACCCCACTCGTTTGGAAGACCCTAAACCTTGGAGTCCGGACGTTCCGAGACCGTTACGTACTCCGAAGAACACCAGAACCCTTCTACGGAAATACGGGTTGAGTAAAACGACCCCTGAGATATCCTTACTTGCAGGAAGTCGTTCCTTTGAGGACCCTCCCACCCCCAGTTGTACATTCTGAATCTCTACAGGACGACCTTTTTCCCCGCCCGTTCTCCTTCTTCCCTCTCTCCTCCACCTTTCTGTCCTGGTCCGGCTGAACCCAAGTTCAGGACCGATACGACGTGGGAACGACGCCCTTGGAACTTGTTCAGAGACCTAAGGAGACTTGAAGTGTAGTGAGAAGAAATTCAATTCTCGTGTCACGGGTCTACCACCTAAACAAGTCGTACACTTACCTTGTCACCTCAGTCTTGCGGACCGGACCACCATCGATGTGGTCCCTACGAGTAGGTGTCTACGCTCGACTCACCCTTAGTCTCCGGACGTCCTACGTCGGACACTACCGTCGTCTACGTTCCTCACCACCACCACCACACACACGCACACACGGGCACGGTCACACAGTGTCACCCCCGACCCTTCTCCTCCCTCTCCTCTCTAGACGGAGAATGGATCGTTGACAGGTTCAGAGAAATAAGTTTTGTGGTGACGGCACCAAGGACGGGTGTGGGGAGGGAGGCCTGTAACGGGAGGACGACCTGTAGACGGCGTCGGAACTGGCCGGTGGAACGGAGGCCAAGAGTGTGCGACGAGTAAAAGAAAGTGGACATTGGTCTTGGAAGGAAGGTTTTATCTCTAGATCACACCGAGGTACTGAGAAACGACAGGGGTCCAATTCCATTGTTTCGGGACCGGTTCCTACAGAAGACCCTGGGGGACGTCCCGGGGGTAGAAGGGAAGAAGAGGGACCTGGGACTAGAGACTGTCCGGGTGGTGCAAGTACAAGGGTCGAACCAAGTCGGTTACTTCGGGGCCCTCTACCCTTCCCTCGTCCTCTCGCTAGTCTCGTGACTGGAGGGTGAACGGAGGACGTCCAAGGACCCCTTCCAGCACAGACAGACGGTTTCTGGCGTCGAGGGCAGTGTCGGAAGGCACACGGGGCGGACGAGTCCAGGGAAGTCCGAAGCATCGCCTGGTCGATGATCGGACGCTTACGATGATCGGCAGTAGTGAAGAGGGCAAGGGGCAGATGTGAAACACAGTTCGAAGAATATGAAAAGAATTTAGTGAGTCCATTCGCACGGTAGAAACAGGACGACCCTGGGACGGACTATTTATTCGTGACGAATTTCCGGGGTATACTAGGAGGGATCGACCAGACCGGGGACGTGGGATACAGGGTGAAGAGGGGTAATCAATGTGGTCAGTCGGAAAAAGAGTGGGGTTCTGAAAGGGTGTCAACCTCGAAGACATTTCCAGTGTAACAATCGGACATGAAAGACGACGGTTCTTCGGGAGCAACTATGGACGTCCGAACCGACCTCGGGGAGGAGATCGAGTCACCAGGGAAACATGATGAAGGAGATAGGGTCGTACTTAGAACTATCATGTCAACAGACGAATGGACAGAAAGAAAGGATGGTCTGCCACCTGGGGTATAGAGTGACCACCTCTCACTCCATCTCCAATTCCCGTGTCTGCGACCTCGACGTGGAGGACCCAAGTAACGATCGAGACGTGAAGATTCGACACAGACGCCTCGGACTTTACTCAGTGAATTGGAGACTTGTCAAGAGGACATCCATTCTACCCCTATATCTTTTATAGATGGAAATCCCAACAAGACTTCTAACATAATCAATTATATACATTTTAATTCACAAAAACATTAAGGTATACAATTGATTCAAACTTATATACATTGACAATTATAATTGAGTATAGAGATTATGAATCAAAATGTGTATAATTGAATCAATTTTACACCTTGAATTATATACCTCAATAATTGATTAAACCAATATCAACCATGGGTCTTTTGTAATCCACATAAATTTTTTAAAAACCGACACGACACACCGTATGCTCTAGAATCAAGGGGATGGTCCCGAGTTTAGACGTGGGGGACGTCACCTTCGTGTCTCACAATTGGTGGCCTGTCGACCTTTTCAGGGTTGTAATCCATAATGCCAGTCAACCACTTCGTCTCCCATACGAATGACCTCTTACTTACCGAAGAGACACTGTCCATACAGTAACGTGTTGTGACATGAAAGGGAAAATCAAAAATGTTATTCGAACCCTCCTTCTCTCCGATCTTTAAGACAGGGGTGAACTGTCCACTCCTGTAACTTGAACCTGCCTGGACGGACCCCTGGATGTTGACTGTGTCTCAGCTCCGCGTCACCTGGGACCGACACCTCCGAGGGGTCGATGACCGACCCACGGAAACGGAAGCCGACGGCGTCCTTCGCTCCAGACACACGAAGTCGAGACCGGTCCAGACGGGTCCCTTCCCCGTCTACGTCTCACCCACCTTAGGTCCCTGAAATCTCCGGAGTTGAAACCAGTGAAAGGCACTTTCAGAGACTCAGTGGAAACCCTAAAAGGTCCGATCTTCTAGGACCTCCGAATTTTTTTTTTTTTTTTTTTCGGGTTGCACAACGTTCAAGACTTTGGTTGACGGTCATGTTCAAGACAACCGGGTCCGTAGAGTAGACTCCTTATGCCTACATCTCCCTCTCGGGGTCCGTCTCTGCTCTCCCCTTTACGGGGAAGTTACACGGTTATTAAGAGGATTCAAAGTACTTTTGTAATTGGGTCACGTAGACCGGTCGTTTGTCAAGAGATTATTACGAGCTGTACGACGGAAGACTAACCGACGTAGATAGAAAATAGGAATTGTAACCTGAAAGAGTAAGTCGGGGGTTCGGGGTCTGGGGTCGAGTCTGTGTGGTTTCCTCGGGGCGCCACCGACGCCTTACTGGTTGACTTATACCCCTACCTAGATCAAAAGGACCAGGGGTGTGTTGAGACAAAATGTCTATTCCTTTGACTCCAAGTTTTCCCAATTTGCGAAACTGGTTCCACTGTGAATTATGTCCCTTTCTGACTTCTCAAAGGAGATCCTCCACATTCACGTCGGTTTCGTAGATCCAGGTTGTCTGGCCCCAAGTATCAAGGTCAGACGGTCGATGGACGACACACTAAACACATTCACTGAGTTGGAGAAACTCGGAGTCCCCCGATACGACTACTTTACCTAAGCCATTTTCATTTATAAAAAAGCTCAACAATACTCCTAATTGTGTTACATACGTTTCCCTGACCGTGTAACCGTGTCCTTTCTTGAGGGATTCACAGGAACAAGAATAACAGGAATAAGAGGAAAAATTTAACGATAATAATGATAATACAATTTTTTTTTTTTGTTGTTGAAGTCTTAACCAATGAAGATAGTAACTTATATAAGGACCATATGTCTACTCGACTTTGTTTAATCAAAGAAGGGAAAGACCCCCAATCAGTTACCATCGTAGATGATACTGACCACCAGGGTCCTGACTTGTAAACGGTCCCCAAGCACTACAGGTTGAGTCCGTGTAAAACCCCTATATCTGTTCTCTAACCTCCACTACTGGAGGTTCATGTAAACGAGATCCGTCCACCTTTACGGGGGAGGATTCGTTCACGTCTTAGCGAAGTGTGTTCAGGGTCGAGTGGGTGTGACAAAGACGAGACGAACGCACTTCACCGAACCTCTCGAGAGTGTCCCTGAAAGGTTCCTAAAGAGATACGAAGAACGAAAAGGGTTTACGAGGCTGTAGGGTCAGGGGGAGGATCAGAGAGGGATAGCCAGCCGTATTTGACTCCATAAAAGGGAGATGTTTCTGTCGAGTTCCTGGACGATGAATTTGTTATAGGTAAATACTAGGTCGGCCGTCGGGCTAGTAGAGAGGTTGTGTGTCTTAGACAAGACTCCCCAGAGGCAACAGAGTTAAATGTTTGGACTCTCCGTGACCTCCAGAAAAGTGTTAAGTCTTTTCCTTTGACTCTAACTCTCTTCGTTCATCTAAAGAGGTTTAGTGTGTGACCAATCACCGTCCCGACCCTTCTCTGGGTCTGAAACTCCGAGTAACAGTAGCTCCTCGTATTCGTCCACCCTTAACTCGGACCTGACACCGGACCAAACCGATGAATGACGGACACACCGGAACCGTTTGTCAGGGTATGGGTCTTGGAGATAAAAGAATGGAGACTTTACCCACATTACTACGGAAGGAGTGCCGTCACTATCTTCCTCATCTCCTCTGGGACTTCTCCTCCAGCGAATCGTGTCGAGAACCGTATTTTATTCAGGGGAAGGGGAGGATGGACGGAGAAGGAAGACCCGTACTTATTCCCGAAACCTCAGTCTGTCAGAACGAATTGACTGCACACCTGAACTTCTTTCGTAAGTGAAACCCCCAGAACCAAAAAAGGAATAAATAGTTTACCGTTGTCCTTACTGGTACAACTCCCCGGAAACTTCTTAAGTTTCATACTTTTGTCCTTAAGTTTCTCTACTATTTACATTATAGCCTCAGAAGGATCTGTTTCGACGAGAAAAAAGAAAAACGGAGGTGTCTGAATGTCTAAGCCCCGGGGTCAGGGGTCAATGTCTTCCTCCTCTCACACACTCAAAAACGTAGAAGGAGACCCGTGTCTCGCCCCGGCGAGACCCGAGCTCGTCCGTGGCCCAAGTGGGTCGTCTCGCTACCGAGACCCCTGTCTTTACGAGGGAGAACGGGTCAGAAGTCCGGTGAAGTCCTGTCCCTAGGGAACGCCCTCCCCCACAGTTTGGTTTTGTCCCAGTGACGTCACCGAAGGTTTCCCCCACGACCTCTGACCCTGTGTATTTATTGGGACTCCTCTGTCGGGGAACCGTGGGGCAGGACTAGTCCTCATTTGTAATGCAATAAGTCTCTCTGTGAATTCAAAGTTTGGTGAAGTATAAATTAGTCGTTAGTACGAGGGAAGGTTTTCGGTAAGGTCCTTTTTGTAGTCAGCTCAAAAACTGTTCTTTGTTTCGAAAGACTTTTGAACACGTGCGTAGGGTCCGGAGTTCCCTGTTTGGACACCGGGGTAAAACTAGTCACCACCGCGGCTGGATTCTGTGCCCGGGCCCATCACGTAGCGACAGATCACAAGGGCGACAGGACTCCTCAGTTCCACCAAGTCCTTGTCTCTCCGTCTGCACCCGACACCTCTGCTGTCCGGACGTGAACTTAGGGTACAGAAGGAAGGTACGGACACACACGTAGTCGTTCTGAGTATTGGGGGTCCTCGGAACACAAGAATTTCCATTTAGTCCTTATTAATACGGGTGGACCTTCCAACACGACTCCAAATGTAGTGGATGTGGGTACCTAATCCAACTTGGCATACTTGGACGGTAAAGACTTCCAGTTTTTCATAACGGACAACCGAAGTCCGATATAACATTTCACGTACCGTGTAAACCTATCTGGGATTCAACCCAATTTGTAAACGTTCACGCAGAGTTTTGAATCATTCGTATCCTTCACCTCTCCCCAGTACTCCGTACACTCGTTTTACAGGCTAAGTCTTTGAGGTGGACCCTGGACCCTTAGACGTAACTTGTCCGAACGTTTGAGGGTGAAGTACACTTTACCAACTCCACCACGAATCACGAGTCGACCTGATTCGAAACTTGTCTCCTTTTTGTTCTCTACCCCCTCTTCTGTCATCTCTTTTACTGTTAAGGGAGAGGTTTGGGAACAGTAAAAAAAAAAAAAACAGGTTCATCTATTATTCTAATGGAACCACACGTATACACACACACACAAACACACACACACACACATACATTTTCTCTCACCCTCTCTCTAACTCTGGAAAGACTAATGTAATTTCGGGGTTTGGAGTCTGGTCCCCGAACTGGAGAAAAAATCTAATGGTTATAGGACTTAGAAACGTGGTAAGACTCCACTACCCAACCAGCTATGCTCAAAATGGGGGTCATCGACGGAGATTTTAAGACGTATAAAAAAGTCGATAAAAGTTTTATAGGAATTTTCAACCTCATTCTCCTCAATCGGTCACCTCTTTACACTTGTAGTCTGAACCTTCACACAACACTCGAGAGGACTAGGGGGGAGAAGGGTACAACTAACTTCTTCTCCCGTAGAGGGTTCCAGTACACTATACTCAACCCCGTCTCCACCTTGAGCTTGAACTCAGGAGCTCCCGATTTGTAAACGAGAGGACCCTAAAACATTGATTCGAAATGAAATCAGACGGATAACGACAACACTGAATTTAGGGTCCGTTAGGGTCCGGTCGTCTAAGACTCAACCTAGTTGTCGTCAGATGTACTGAACAATTTACGAAGAAGGACCAAGTCGACTATGGGATGTGTGTGACGACGGCCCCTTTCGTCGGATAAGTAAGTAGACAAGTAGGTCATGGATCTCTAGTCGGTGTGGTTCCTACGTCACGACCCGTGTAATCTGTGCACAGGACGGGAGTACTTGAGGAGTCGGAGCCACAGGGGTGATACATATTCATATCCTTGATATTCCGTTTACGACACGGTTAAACTCCTGTATATTGTTCCTCTGGTCGAAATCGACTCCGGTCACCCTGAACGGACGGGGAACGAAAGAAAGAGAAAAAATTTTTAATAAATAAACCGACGCAGTCCAGAATCAACGTGGTCCTAGAAAGTAACATCACGTGTCTGAGATCAACACCGAAAGTCCGTATCACCAACGCCGCACGACCGAATCAACGAACCTGTGTACACCCTAGAATCACGGGGTTAGTCCCTAACTTTTGGACGTAGGAGACGTAACACTCCGTCTAAGAATTGGTAACCTGGTGATCGCTTCAGGGACGGGGAATGAAAGACTGCCTTTGGATCACAACTCAGGTCCGAGGTTTTGTATCCATGTTCAAAGTCACTTTAGGAAAGATCGAGGTCTGTGGCACGACCAGGAATACTGAAATCGATGTCTAGATCTTCTTTCCTACTACTCTGGTCTTTCTCACGACTACGAGTTCGACTCGACTACAACCGTTGTCGGTCGTGGAGTCCCACAAACCCCCGCAGGAGGAAGAAGATACCCCTCCGTAAGGAATCAGGGTAAAATGGGTACTCCGTTCCCCGGGTCTCTGTCTCAACAAACTGGAACCCAAAACAGGGGTGTAGACGTTTTGTCTCTGTTATTCTTAGAGATCGAGTGTCCCCAGTACTCTTAATGGACCTTATTGTCGTGGTCCAGAGTGGAACATCATAGACTCCTTATAAAGGACAAAAGAAGGTCCTTGAAACCAGGTACACCGTACCCGACTCAAAGTCGATCTACACACACTGACGACCCCCGACCTCATGGGGAGTTGGAGGACAGGAGGACAAGGTACTCGGGAGGAACCTTAGTCATCACTCTTTAGGATCTTCTGGAATTGACATACTTGAAGTAAGTTCTGGAACTTAGACTTGAAGTAAACCCTCTATAATCCCTAGGCGAGTTCAAGAAACTCGATCCTCAGTATATCGTCTCGACGAAAATCCACTACTCTCTGGTCCCACCTCTGTGCCGTGAACTTCTACCCACTCTCGATCTCCAGCTGTCAAATGAAGTAGCACCGAGGAGACAATTAAGTCAAGATTTCCCTGTGAGATGAGGACTTGCCCCGTCCCTCTCCGACCCTTCCTGTCCACCCTCTCACCAGTAGAGAGGGGGTTTCGTAAATCACCGATGGTACATTACACTCGGGTCGAGGCTAAATTGGATGCGCCGGGTAGAGAACGGGGGTTTCGCAGACGGAGTCACAGACGAAACCACAACCGACCGCTAATGTGACAAGGGGAGAAACTTCTTCCGTCACCGAAATCTACGATTTAAATTTAACGATGGTAAGTTTTAATTTCACCATGAACACGACGGTCAGTGTATAGTCCTTATTCCGGTATCAACGAGAAGTACGATCCTTAAAAGGTCTATAATAAAGACTAAGAGAGTCGTTGGAACTTTTTACCCACAATAATAAACAGGAAATATCTTTTCCTTCGACTTCGAGGGTCAAAGGAGATTTGTTGTATGGTTCCTTTGTGTTAAATGATTCAACTTTTTTATTGGACGAGACTCACACGTTAGATAACGAAAGAAGAATTAGTGAAAAAATTTTTATCTACTAGGTAAAAAGGTCTACTCCTCTGACTCCGAGTTTTCTCAGTACACTCAACGGGTTCTTGTACGTCGATACTGTCATCGATCAATGTCCTATGAGTGATACGAGAACGGAACCTCGAGTCTACATTTCTTAGACGGACGTTACGTCCTCTGGACCATACTATGGACCCAACCCTTCTAGGGGACCCCTTCCTTTTCCGTTTAGTACGGTCATAAGAACGGACCTATTAGGGTACCTGTCTCCTCGGACCGTCCGATGTCAGGTACCCCAACATTCTCAACCTGTACTGAATCTCTGATTTGGTGGTGGTGGTAATACCGGATCACCACCCGATTCCCAGATTATATGTCATAGAGTAAATTAGATGTATTGTCGAACGGAAACCAGTCTTTGTTTACAGTCTTGACTATAAACATTAGTACAGATCGACAGAGGTCTCGAAAGTTGTCGGGTTAAAACGACATTCCTACCCCCACTATATTTAGAGTTCTGAAGTTACCTCCTTTCCATTACAACCGATTCTTTTATGCATTGTCTTAAATACCCGACTTCAACGATATTCAGTGCAAAAGGAGTCACGTTAAGGACAAGTAAGAACTCACTATCTATCTTTTCGACTCGTGACTCCTAGTCCTCACAGACCGTAAACTCACTTCCCACGGTCAGTGAACGATACTAGTTTCCTTTGCATTTTGGGGTTTCTGTTGGTCCCACCCACTCTAGTCTATCTACTTACGTCCGACGGATAGACCCTTTAATTACCTTATGCACAGTCCGGATCGAGTGTCGTAAGGTCGGGTTTCCTAGTCGACAGGTATGAGATTCACAGGACGTGGGTCTCCACTCCCTCGATCCCTTTCCAGGACTCTCGGGGACTGGATCAGGATAGACGAGACATTGATGGTATCTGTAAGGACCATCTACTTTCCGTAAAGGTGTCCGTCGTGACATTCGGGGAGGTTTGAGGTCTAGACACGACCAACAGGACCGACCAAGGGAGAAGTTTGTTGTAACCAATTATGTCCATACTGACCCTTCCCACACCCCTGATCTTCGGTCGTCAAAATAGTCTTCGTGTTAAATAAAAGAGACACGTCGAAGTCCTCTCAGTGACGTAACACCTCGACCTTACGATTAGTTTTACCTACCTGAAACCACCTTTAAAAATCCTAATATACTCACGAACGTATAGTTGTTAGAGAACAGAGAGAAGATTATCGGGTCACTTCTCACGTAACAACAATAAGGGTCAAAATACTTGTTCCACTGACTCCGGGTCTTTTTCATTCAGTAAACAAGAGTGCGGAGTAGATTATTCAATTACCTTGTTCCAGAGCCCAGGTCCCGAGGATTGAGACCGAGTGTAAAAAGATTGCTACCCTGAATCTTTAGTGGACCAAATTGGAGACCGACGGAGGTAGTAGGTTACCTGGCTCCCTGTAGGGTTGAAACGAACTTCTAGACTGCACCGGGGAAGGTCCCAATTTGTCGGTGTTGGATCACAAGTTTTCTCATCACTGATAAATAAGTCGAGGACGATACCTGGTTTGAACTATGTTTTACTCGTAATGGGGATTGGGAGTCTAGTTGGAGTATGTCAAAATTAAACACCCTAGACTCAAAGTGTCTTGTGTTCACTGAACAGGTTTCAGTACGTTGACCGCTCTTTCCCTCGTTCCTAAGTTTGAGTTCAGACAGAATGCAGTCTGAGTACCGTGGTGGGTAAAAAAAGAATATAACTCACTTTTAGTAGAACTTAAGGGTATGTCTACAGAATCAAGACGGGGGACACCGACGAACCTATTCGAATGAACGAAAAAAAAAAAAAAAAAAATTGGTTATCCGGAAGGACCGACTATGACCCACTGTAGAAACGAAAGATTCGGAACTGAGGAGGTCCATATCTCAAGGACCTAGTAGATTGAGAAAGACTACCCTACACCGACAGTCCACCAAATAAGTAGACAGTAAGTGGAACATTGTACCTCGTACCTCACCTTCTTTCTCGTAGTCCGAACTCCAGATTTCTTCACCCGATAGAAAGTCAAGACTTAAGTAGTGACGGGAGAAGATAAGGTACTTTTATGGTGGATTAAGAATCCCAACAATATTCTTGTGTCCATTCTTGATTCCTACACTATACAGGAATCATTTCCCATCTAATTCATAAACCTACAGGCTCCACCATCGTAATAAATATTGTCGTGTTGGTTATTCTCTTTTCGGTAAGTATTATTTTGTCTGTTATCGTGATTGAATTTGTAAGTGTTGTCCTCTTACCTATTTATTGTCACCGTGTAGTTAAATTACCTTACAATAGTCTGTTATTTAAAAAGAACTTTTTTTTACGGATACTATTCTACAATTCGTTTTGTCCGTTCTATACGGTTAATATTTAGTTATTCCGACTTTTTTGGTTTGTTCTGGATTTTAAAATCATACTAGAGTTGGGATGCCCTTCGTACCAACCTCATTTTATGTAGGTTTGTGATTCTTGTTGATAGAGTTGTTAATAGACTTCCACTACCCAAATATCCAACACACACACGCACGCGAAGAAACGTAACAAACAAAAGGTGCAAAAGACGTTACTCGGACTGAGTGAATTTTTAGTTATGTACTATATCTCGAGTCTTACCTCGTGTTTTTAGAATGGGGTCTATCTCGGAGTGGTCGGATTTCTAGTTAATCGTGGAAAAGTTTTGAGTAAGAAAAAGAAAAAAGGACGACACGGTTTCACGGCAAAGTCGCAGAGAGGAGACGAGTGAGTAGAGAAAACCGCAGTGATAGAACTATACTGACCTGAGTTTCTCCTTCGTTTATGTTATCCGATTTCGGGCAGACATCCTTGGCGGACCCGAGTACAACGTTTATCCTACACGACTCTATCAGAAATGTTTTTTGTGGGTTTGATTGTTGGAGAAATCACAGAGTGACTTGTTTACCGTGTTACTCCTTCGATGAAGTTTCCACTCTAAGACCACCCCGGTCTGTCCCGTCCTCTCCCACGGTCTACTTCCTAGATCGAAGTCTATGGACTGGTGGTGACTCAAAACAGTCCTGTCAAGGGATTCAATACAGAGGACCCGGACGATTATAATATTGACTATCGGAGATCCTTTTTACGACAGAGAATGAACGATCCCTTTCGTCACCCCTTTTCCATTCCGTCTCTTTCAAAAGACTTCAACGAAGTTGATACACAAGTCGTCGTCCTTCGATTCAGGAGACACTTGTGACCACACCGACTAAGACTTTTTACCGGCTTCGAATCGGAGAAAGAACAGGACGACGACCTCCCCGGTCACGACCCTTGAAGTAAAAAGAGACAAATAAGCGATCCTAATACACTCTTCCTTTCCTTACACCTGGAATCCTCCACGTAGGAGATCCAATTCAGAACGGAGATACAATTCCAGAACGGTTTCGACAGGTCCGTCGTTCTGTGTTAATTTTGGATTACGCGGAGTACCGGATGAAAACAGGTAATTCCGTGTACTCTTTCTTGACCACCAGAAAATGGGGTGTTAAAGAGGGACACTGTGGGTGCGGGTTCTAAGTCAATACACGGGCCTAGTACGTCCGTAAAAGACAGTACCAGACGTAACATAAGGGGGCTTTAAATATAAAACTACAAGATGTGAGGTCCTGGAGTCTTATACCGACATTAACCTCTACCCCTGAAATTTCTCTATTAATAATTTCACTACAGTAATCCCTCCCGGAATTAGAGTATCTCGACCACAGGAACATTCTTCTCCAGTCGTGTGTCCCTCTTCGGATACACTCCTGTGTTCCTCTTCGGTTCCTCTCTCCGGAGTCTTCTTTAGTTAAGACAACTGTGGAATTAGAGTCTATAGATCGAGGACCTTGAAATTCTTTTACAAAGACAACAAATTCGGTCGGTCAGAAACCACGAAAAATTACCGTCGGACTCGACTGATTATTATTTTTATGTAAGGATTAGTATTAGAGGGTAATCCCTCGGAACCAGGGTGTACTGTTTACTCCTTTAAGTTCGAATCTCATGTCTTAATTGAACGGGTTCCAATGTCAATTATTTCGAACTAATCTTGGGTCAGATTTACTTTAGATCCCGAACTGATAACGAGAATTTTCTTTACCCCGGTAAAACCCCTGTCGAGTAACGATTGACATGTACCAAGAACTTGTGTCGTAGTGCTCCGTAGTAATAATGAAAACGATACCATTCACCGTCAGGGAAATATCTTTTAAGGTCCGACTCGGACCAGGAGATCCTTCCGTGGAGGACCCCTACGAAACGGGAAGTTACGGTCCCGGGGTAGACACCCGACCTCTTCCGAGAGGGGTCAGACGGAGTGTCCAGGTCCCGTAACACTGTGTCGTCAGAATCTCGACCCCAGGGTCCCGAGGAACAGAGAAGTAACGATCTCAGGACCACCACTGGAACCCGTTTCATGTCAGAGGGAGTCTTAAAACTCAGACTGGTAGTGCGTGAGACTAACGAGACGGTTAAAGAGAATGGTTCAAAAGACATCCATAGAATTTCAGCTCCGTAACTGTAGAAGGGTATCCGTTAGGGTCGGGGAACGGTTAGTGCCGTTTAAAGATCAGAAAAATGGAGGACCGAAAACGGAGGATTACGACCGAGTAGGGAATCTAGAACCGAGTTGAGAATGAAGGAGCCTCTTCGGAAGGGTCGGACCTGGTCAAAGGGGACAATAATCGATCCGATAGAGGTATCACCTGTGTACCAAGAGACTACATGAGGAGGGTCTCGACTCTGGAGACGACCCGTATATCTGTCTTTACCTACGTGTTACACAAGACACGAAAGTGAAGGATTAAGAATGGTATTAAAATTCAACACGTTAACTAATTACAGACAGAGGGACAAAGACCAATATCTGACTTTGAGGTGTTCCCATTCCTGAAACGAAACAACAAGTCAAATCAAATCAACTCAACGAGTCAGCACAGGTCGAGAAACGCTGGAGTACCTGACGTCGTACGGTCCGAAGGGACAGGTAGTGGTCGACGGTCGAATGAGTTTGAGTACAGGTAGCTCAGCCACTGCGGTAGGTTAGTAGAGTAGGTTCAACAGGGGAAGAGGAGGACGGAAGTTAGAAAGAGTCGTAACCCAAGAAAAGATTACTCAGTCTAGAAGCGTAGTCCACCAGTTTCATAACCTCAACGTCGAAGTCGTAGTCAGAAAGGTTACTTATAAGTCCTGACTAAAGGAGATCCTAACTGACCAACCTAGAGGAACGTCAGGTTCCCTGAGAGTTCTCAGAAGAGGTTGTGGTGTCAAGTTTTAGTAGTTAAGAAGCCGTGAGTCGAAAGAAATATCAGGTTGAGAGTGTAGGTATGTACTGATGACCTTTTTGGTATCGAAACTGATCTGCCCGGAAACAGTCGTTTTATTACAGAAACGGAAAATTAGACGACAGATCCAACCAGTATCGAAAAGAAGGTTCCTCGTTCACAGAAAATTAAAGTACCGATGACAGTGGTACACGTCACTAAAACCTCGGGGGTCTTTATTTCAGACTGTGACAAGGATGATAAAGGGGTAGGTAAAGGGTACTTCACTGCCCTGACCTACGGTACTGGAATCAAAAGACTTACAACTCAAACTTCGGTTGCAAAAGTGAGAGGAGAAAGTGAAAGTAGTTCTCCGAGAAATCAAGAAGCGAGAGACAGTATTCCCACCACAGTAGACGTATAGACTCCAATAACTATAAAGAGGGTCTTTAGAACTAAGGTCGGCCACGAAGTAGGTCGGGTCACAAAGAGTACTACATGAGACGTATACAATTTATTCGTCCCACTGTTATATGTAGGAACTGCATGAGGAAAGGACTAAACCTTGATCAGACAACAAGGTATAGGTCAAGATTAGCAACGAAGAACTGGACGGATATCTAAAGAGTCCTCCGTCTAGTCCACCAGACCATAAGGGTAGAGAACTTCTTAAAAGGTGTCAAACAACACTAGGTGTGTCAGTTTCCGAAACCGTATCAGTTATTTCTTCTTCATCTAAAGGACCTTGAGAAAACGAAAAAGTTACTAGGTTGTCTACAACCGTTGAACTAGAGACCAAGGAGACGGAAGAGATTTAGGTCGAACTTGTAGACCTTCAAGTGCTAAGTGTATGACAATTTCGGACCAAACCTCTTAAAACTGGTAATGAAAACGATCGTACACTCTACTCACGTTAACACACCATCAAACTTGTAAGAAACCGTAACGGAAAGAAACCCTAATCTTACTTTTGAGTGGAAAAGGTGAAAACAAAAAAAGAAGGTCAAAACTGGAAAAACAACTGGTAAGTTGTTTTGGTAAGCTGTTTTTTTTACTTAAGAAATGTGGGTCAAGTCAAGTCAGCGAGTCAGCACAGGCTGAGGAACGCTGGGGTACTTAGCGTCGTACGGTCCGCAGGGACAGGTAGTGGTTGAGGACCTCAAGTGGGTCTAAGTGCAGGTAGCTCAGTCACTACGGTAGGTCGGTAGAGTAGGAGCCAGCAGGGGAAGAGGAGGACGGGGGTTAGGGAGGGTCGTAGTCTCAGAAAACGTTACTCAGTTGAGAAGTGTACTCCACCGGTTTCATGACCTCAAAGTCGAAATCGTAGTAAGGAAGGTTTCTTTAGGGTCCCGACGATAGGAAGTCTTACCTGACCAACCTAGAGGAACGTCAGGTTCCCTGAGAGGTCTCAGAATAGGTTGTGGTGTCAAGTTTTCGCAGTTAAGAAGCCACGAGTCGGTAGAAATGTCAGGTTGAGAGTGTAGGTATGTACTGGTGTCCTTTTTGGTATCGGAACTGATCTGCCTGGAATCAGCCGTTTCATTACAGGGACGAAAACTTATACGATAGATCCAACCAGTATTGAAAAGAAGGTTCCTCATTCGTAGAAAATTAAAGTACCGACGTCAGTGGTAGACGTCACTAAACCTCGGGTTTTTTATTTCAAACTGTGACAAAGGTGACAAAAGGGCAGATAAAGGGTACTTCACTACCCTGGTCTACGGTACTAAAAGCAAAAGACTTATAACTCGAAATTCGGTTGCAAAAGTGAGAGGTGAAAGTGAAAGTAGTTCTCCGAAAAATCAAGGAGAAGTGAAAGACGGTATTCCCACCACAGTGGACGTATAGACTCCAATAACTATAAAGAGGACCGTTAGAAATAAGGTCGCACACAAAGAAGGTCAGGTCACAAAGAGTACTACCTCAGACGTATATTCAATTTATTCGTCCCACTGTTATATGTCGGAACTGTATGAGGAAAAGGATAAACCTTGGTCAGACAACAAGGTACAGGTCAAGATTGACAACGAAGGACTGGACGTATGTCTAAAGAGTTCTCCGTCCAGTCCACCAGACCATAAGAGTAGAGAAAGTCTTAAAAGGTGTCAAATAACACTAGGTGTGTCAGTTTCCGAAACCGTGTCAGTTATTTCGTCTTTATCTACAAAAAGACATTGAGAGAACGAAAAAGGTACTAGGTCGCCTACAACCGTTAAACTAGAGACCAAGGAGACGGAAAAGATTTTGGTCGAACTTGTAGTCCCTCAAGTGTCAAGTACATAACGACTTCGGACCGAACCTCTTAAAACTCGTAATGAAATGATCGCACACTCTACTCACGTTAATACGCCATCAAACTCGTAAGAAACCGTAACCGAAAGAAACCCTAACCTTACTTTTACCTGGAAAAGGTCAGGATACCGGTGACGACTCTAAAGGTTTAATCGACCGTATAACTCACGTCGTGAAAGTGTCGTAGTAGAAAGTCCTAACCTTTATCGAGTTGGCCTTAAGGTAGTGGAGGAGATCGAAACAAGTATCACTACGAAAGATTCCGGGTGAACTGAAGTGTAAGGTCCTACAGACCGAGATCCACTCACTAGTATGGTAACACTAATAGAACCAACACTTCTAGAAAAAACATGTCAAGAAGACACATAAGAACGGTGGACAAGAATTATAGAAGACGAAGACAACCCAGGTATGGTAAAGACAGGAAATAGCTCGGGTAGAAACGTCCTTTACAAGGGAACCATAGAGATTAAAAGAACTTCTCTAGAGATCAGAAAGGGTAAGACAACAAAAGGAGATAAAGAAACGTAACTAACGACTTCTTCCGAAAGAATAGAGAAGAACGATAAGAGACCTTGAGACGTAAGTCTACGAATATAGAAAGGAAAAGAGGAAACGAAAAGTGGAGAGAAGAAAAGTGTCGATAAACATTACGGAGGAGTCTCTCGGTAAAACGAAAAAACGTAAAGAAAAGGTCCCCCTACCAGAACTAGGGACAGAGGACATGTTACAGTACTTGGAGTAAGGTATCAAGTAGTCTGTGAGATAGATAGTCTAGATCTGGGAATTTAGATAAAGAGTGAAGGTGACATATTAGTATTCCCTAAACTAAATCCAGTATGGACTTACCAGATCGCCAAAAGGGATGAAAGAAGTTAAACTCAGACTTAAACCGTTATTCCTCAAGTACTAGACTCGGTGTCAGTCGAGAGCCAGAACAAAAACAACTGACATATCTCGAAGAGGTAGAAACCGACGTTTCTTATATTTATTAGAATAAAACCACAACTGGTAGACCACTACAGGTACACATCTCAGAAGAGAACAAAACAACCTTCTCCCACAAACGATACTGGTCACGTAAAAGAACCGTTTTGAGATAATCGGAAACGGTACGAAGTAAGGTGTAAGGTTCCGGTTTAAACGGACAATGGGGTCCACAAAGAACTGAAGGATGAAAACGTAAGGTCAGGGGATATTACTTTTCCTGTAGAAAAAAACCCATATGGGGTTTATCTCCTTTGTCAAAATGAGAAAGACTGGGATACCTGACATAGGACGGTCAGACGAGACGAGTACCCTAAAAGATCCGTTCTTATGACCCCACCCAACGGTACGACAGGAGATCGCCTAGAAGGACTGGGTCTCTAGCTTGGGTATAGAGAATTCAGAGAACGTAACCGTCCACTCAAGAAACGGTGGTCACGATGGACCCTTCGGGAATTCTTACAATCAACGTATTTTAGGGTACTTTCTCCAACTCTCCCGTCTCTGCAAAAACTAAATAAGTTTACTGTTCCAGGGGTCTACTTATAGGTCCGGAATCCTCTCGAGTGAGATATGGTAAGTAACGAAATAGGTAAGTTGATTACAAATGGGTAGACGGAGGAGAACACGATCCGTTACGCAAACGTTTTCGTAATTCTTTAGCAGAGTCGGAGGTACACCAGTGTCAGACGACACCCTCCCTCCGTAGACAACTGTGACCAGTATTATTAAGGTACACTGGTCACGACCTTGACCTAACCTCGTTCGTGTGTCGTCCCACACTACGTGGGTCCGGAGTTTCTCACCTCCCGTCTCTCCTCCGTCGAACACTCGACTTTACGACTTCGGACTCAGTCACCTTCCTCTTCTCGTACAATCTGTCTCCTTTGTGAACTTACTTCCGGATCTTACCTTTTCTTGTACCGACCATCCCCTCTCCTTAATTCGACGTAAGGACCTCGACACACCTCACTCCTCCCCGTCCCTCAACCCCCTACTTTGACCTTCTACCCCACCCGGAGTTTCCTGAACGTGTGTACGAACGGCAACGGGGGTGGGGATCTGGAAACATTGTCTTCCTCCTCCTCCCGTCCAACAGTAAGAACAGTTCGACCCCGAGTCGAAAACAGGGGTCAGACCCGGGTCGAAAGAAACTAGGATCGTTCCGGTAACAAAGGGGTCACGACCGGAGAGACGGAACGTCCCCTTTTACACCAGAAACAAGAAGACTCTGAAAAAATAGGTTCAAGACGGGACCACCCCTGTTCGGCCCTCCCCGAGGCACACTCCTAGGTCAGGGACGTCGACTCCCTGTTCCCGACGGGGACAGAGGACCGGAGGCGGAACGCACCCAACGAGTCTTGGAAGACCGAACGTGTTCAGTACGACACAACCCCCACCTTTCCCTTGTGACCCGTCAAAGTCGAAGAAATAAAAATTTTTAACGGAAACAATTGTTAAGGTCGCACTAGAATTATATTTAGTTTACGTCGTTTGTGAACCGCTTTTGGATGTAAACTTAGAATCACGTTGATAAATGACCGACCCAGTCGCACCCAATCTGTAAAGTGGATAACCCCAGAGTCAACGGAAGAGATGTGTTAGTCCTTTTACTTTTATAAATACGATGTCATAACGGTCCTCCAAAATAAGTAGGTAATTTATAGACAATTCGTAGTTGAGAAGCAGTTCGTGACACCAGACACGATATCTTCGTCACCTCTTACTCTGTCTGAACTAGTTTACGGAGGACTTCGAATGGTCTCTTCTTGTAAGTTGACTGTATAAACACTCAGGACGTCCTTCTTCACGTCTAACAGTCCCGTCGCACATGATCACGAAGTGACAGAACCACCAGTTCTCTCTTAAAACGTTTTTAAGCTGTACATAGTTTCCTTCGACCCTGAACCCTCGACTAACTTGTGTAACCAGGGAGGGTGGGGGTTTGGGGACGCGTCCTAGTCTAGGAAGTGGTTGTGGACGACCCAAACTCGTCCAAATTCTTTGAGGACCGGGGAGATCCCTCGTATGAGTCGACTTTTCCTCATCTCCGACCCTTGACGAGGGTCCCCGGACCTTTAACTACTTCTGCGCATGTTCCATACCTGTACTCCGACCGACACTGTAAAAGACACAAGGAATCACTCTTCATGACCCGGACACGATGAGCCTCTACTTGAGAACCGGGTCGAGGGGCCCCGACCTCCTCTTCCCCCTCTTCGACCGTCTGATGTCACGAAACACACCCCTTTTGTTTACCCAGACATTGAACTAGCTCCGCCAGTCCCCTCCGACGTCCTCGACGCTACTACTTCTTACCGAAGAGTCTCCTCACAGCCCCCTCCCTCGTCGGAGGAGAGGAGGTCACTCCCGTACACGTCTCGTCCCGGCTGAGGACCGTATCGGAGTTTAGGGTCACCCCCGCCCGCCTCCACCACCACAGGGGAACCCGTAGGAACCCGAAGTCACGATGGACATACCTCATGGAAGACATCCCATCCCTATAAATGTCCTTTTTTATAATCCGTCAGGAACGTCGTTGAGGTAGAACAGTCCTCATAAAAATGGGGGTAAAACGTCTACTCTGTCGACTCTGAGTCTCTTCACTCCATTCCATTGAACGGACTTCGGTGTGTCGATCATTCAGCACAAGACATACAAAAATTTATGAATAAAGAGGGTGACATAGTACGACAGTTAAAAAAGTCTGTTACAAAGAAAGACTTAAAAGACATAGATTATAAACAACAATAAATCAGTGATTCAGTACAGGTTGAGAAACGTTGGGTTACCTGATATCGAAAGGTCCGGGGAGACAGGTACACTAAAGACCCCGTTCTTATGACCTCACCCAACGGTAAAGGAGGAGGTCCCCTAGAAGGGTTGGGGTCCCTAGCTTGGACGTAGAGGACGTAACCGTCCGTCCAAGGAGTGGTGACTCGGTGGTCCCTTCGAGTTTTTACTATCATTCTTGGGGAAATACATTATATAAAATGTTTCTCGTGAGAACGTTTGTGGTAAAGTGTCAGAAATATCACGGAGGGGAAGTACCACTGTACAATAATAGGAGAATAATCCCTACACCTACAACTGGGTGTCAGTCCGTCCACAGAGGGGATTTACGATGAGTCTTTCCGCCGGTCCCTCAACTTGGTCCTCCACGGTTTAGAGTGCACGAAAGGTGGTAACACAACTCTGGGTCCACTCGAGGAGTCCATAGACGACTATAGGTCTGGTAGAGGATTAGGAAGTTTACTTTTCGGTTTCGTGTTTGTCAAACAAAAAGATTGTTCGAGTCTCGGAAACGAAACAAAGATTGAGAACTATTTTGGTCGTCACTTTTTAGGGGAAAGGACCCGGGGGAGGAGGTCTCGTTCACTACCAACCGGTACACATAAAAAGTGACCCCGAGGGTGTTTCTTACGACACACATTATCCTTTGTACACAGTGGCTACAAACGACCTCACGGGGTGGGGTCCGGGAAGGGGCGTGCCACCCTCGGGAGAGAACGTTCCTCAGTCACGTCCCACTAACCGTCCCTCTGTCTTAGGACATGTGGATCTCTCCAAGGGGGGTGTCTCTTGACCTTCACGGGGGAGGACGTCCGTCTCGGTCTTGGATCGAGGTAGTCGAGAGGACAGAGTGAAGGGGTCCCCTAAGGTATAGGGTGACACAAAGGTAAGGACCGTTACGCACCACTCGAGTAACGTGAGTCTCCACGGACTCACGTTCGGCCTCTGTACGTACCACACACACAGGCACACATCAGTGAAATCAGCACAAGTCGAGAAGCGCTGAGGTACCAACATCGGACGACCCGAGGAGACAGGTACCCTAAGAGGTCCATTCTTATGACCTCACCCAACGGTACGGGTGGAGGTCTCCTAGAGGGACTGGGTCCCTAACTTGGGTACAGAGAATTTAGAGGACGTAACCGTCCACTCAAGAAATGGTGACCACGGTGGATCCTTCGGGTCTGTATGTACCATGTACGAGATATTTGGACACCCCATTTAATGTTTCAATTGTTCCCTTCTTTTTCAGACGGAAGGTAGAGGTACGTAAAGTCCACGATCTCACAACGACTTCCTTTCTTATCACGAGAGACTACCCTGAAAGTACAACTACACAAAGATCTCTTGAGACTTCGGTTTCCTTCTTTTAACGATAAAGCAGATTGTCCTAATAACCTGTATGACCAAAAACTTAAACTCACACACAATCATAGTAGCCCTCAGGATAATGTCTAACGATCGGGGTGGGCGTTCCTATTCGTTCAAGGGACAACTATGCTACTACGATTAAGTCTCTTAATCCTCGGGTCCATCAGGAGTAAGTTCACCCCACTCCTATTTCGGATCATCCTTTTTTGTTCTTCTTTGTGTCACTGATAGAGAGCCACACCAACAGACTTCTGTGGAACTCCCGTGTCCTAGTCACACCTGATCTCGGTAGTCCCACCCGGAGGACTTTCGTACCGACACTTCCTAAACCTTCCGTGTTCCTTCTTCCCTTTCGACACTCACTTCCGTCCGTGTATCTGCCGTGACTAGTTTGTCGCACCTCCACTCCTCCGGTCGGACGTCTCCATGGCTCTGTTTTTGTCAGAAGGAGTAGTCCCAACGGACGTCAAATGTGACGTGCTTCGGGGACCTGTGTCGGGCACGTGTGTCGTGTTCGTCGAACCGTCCTGTCTTCAGGGTAGAGATCCGTCTTTTAGTCGCGCCCCCCAATACCCCTAACATCCCCCTCCAGATACCGGTGTCCCAACCCGTCAGGTAAGAAAACACTTTCCAACTGGAAAGGGGACGAAATTTCCGAGAAACGTCGACGAAAGGGTTCTCCACTTGTTACGAGAGATGAGGAACCGTCCGTTGTACCAAAGAGAGTGGACTAAAAAAGGACAAGGTCAAACGTGAATTTTTATAGTGGAGTCTTTGGTGAGAACAGGAGGAATTCAGTGACCGGTCACTGGCAGAGAAGAAGGACCAAGGGACTTTGGTTACTCCAAGAGGGGTTTCGGGACCCCTTCTCTCCCCTCATTTTTTAGACCCGACTTTTGAGTGATATACAGCCCTGGTGTGGAACGGGTGAATATGTACTTTAGAGTGCGTCAGGTACTGTGACTCCCGTACACACATCTGTTTCGACGACTTCGATCACGACCCCACTTCCAGTCCAAGTTCTGCTTCGGGGACCGGACTCCAGTACGACAATCTATCACCTCGGTCCTGGGTTGAGGGTTAGAAAGACTTAAGTCTACTCGATTTATTTGTTGTGATCGACTTTAATTTTCTGTAAATGAGGAACCTTCCTTTTAAATCTGTTTGGATTTTTCGTCTCTGTAATGACTGTTTTCAAGCAGATCAGTTTCGATACCAAAAAGGTCATCAGTACATGCTTACACTATCAACCTGGTATTACTTCCGACTCACCACTTCTTAACAACGAAAGATTAACACCACGATTTTTTTTGAGAGTTCTCAGGGAGTCTGTTGTTCCTCTAGTTGGGTCAGTTAGGATTTCCTTTAGTTGGGGTCGATAAGTAACCTTCCGGACAACGACTTCGACTTCGAGGTTAGGAAACCGGTGGACTATCTTTCTCGGCTGAGTGACCTTTTCAGGGACTACGACCCTTTCTAACTTCCGTCCTCCTCTTGTCCCGTTGTCTCCTACACTACCAATCTATCGTAGTGACTGAGTCAACTCCACCCAAACTCGTTTGAGCCACTCTGTCTCCTCCTGTCTCATCGGACCTCATGATATCAGTTACCCCAACGTTTCTCAGTTGTTGTCGACCAATTTTTTCGAGTCTTTGACCCCGGGACGGAATCTCACTCACACATCACCCTTTTATAACCGTCCTGTAGTACATAAGAAAACGTCCAAGTATGGATCGTGTACGACCGGAGGAAGGACATAAAAAGTTAGAGGAGACGGGTGTTCGAGGACAAGTAGGGACTTCGTAGGGGTGCTACGCAAACGCCAGGGGATGGATTTTATCCATGGAGAGGAGGTTGGAGGGGACTGAAACGTAAATAGGAATTGTACCTTAAATCGTGGTAGATAGTATTACCTACGAAAGGATCCGAAAAAAGTTGACTGATATTTGAGGGTCTTCGTCCGAAAAATACTTAGAGGTTTAGGAGGGACGAATCGTGTCGTGAACCGTGTGTCTTCTACAAAGTCCTCTAAGAACCGTTGATTTACCTACTTGTTTAGTTTCTTATTTAGAACGGGAGTCTTAGAAAAGTGGTGTCAACTAGACCATCAGGGTGGAGGCAGAATCTCGTCTCCTCAAAGTCTCTCTTCTTCACCGCACGGGTCTCAGGGCATCCATCGTTCTACCTTCCGGATTTTTCGATTTGTTTCTCTACTGGTTGGTTTCAGGAGGTAGGAGGTTGTGAAACGTTACTAGTCGACGGGTCTGGAAAGTGAGTCGTTAGAACAATGAGGGACTACTATAGGTAACAAAAGTAGAACGAATGATTAAATTTATTTAACTCCCAACGTTCTACGGGTCAATTTTTCCTGTAAAGGATCGAAGGAATCGGTGTTTTAAACCGGGACACTGGTTCAAGACATGTTACTCTATATTCTTCATTGACTAGACACGAAAATAAAAGAAAAATCAAAAAGGAAAAGGAAAGTCGAATCCCCAAGGGACTATCGAGTCAACCATTTCTTAGGCGGACGTTACATCCTCTAGGCCAAACTAAGGACCCAGCCTTTCTAAGTGACCTCTTCCCTATCCGACGGGTGAGGTCATAAGAACCCGAAGGGAACATCGAGTCGACCATTTCTTAGATGGATGTTACACCCTCTGACCGAAGTTAGAAACCCAACCCTTCTAGGGGACCTCTTCTCTTTCCGATGGGTGAGGTCATAAGACCGGACCTCTTAAGGTACCTGACATATCAGGTACCCCAGTGTTTCTCAACCTGTACTGACTCGTTGAAAGTGAAAGTGAAAAGGAATATTTTACACTATGTTACTATTGTCTTAACGTCTTCGTCAGAACCTGACACTTTAGTGTAACTCTCCCCTACAAACCACTCCTACCTCCTCGTCTTTCTACCTTCCCGGAACCCAAGGATTTCCGGTACCTTAGGACTCAACAAACGAAGATCTGGATGATGGACTACATTTTTATCTGAAGACAAAACAAAGTCAATGAGAATAGCCAAAGACAAATAAGTACCGTTCTACGTCCCTCCTTTCATTCCCCAGTGGACAAGACCCGAACCACCTGACCTCAAGACTTTCGACGGTCCACGGTGGACCGACTTACCCACCGGGCGTCCGGTCTCCCGAGAAGGGACGACACCCCAGGACCGAGAGAGTTGTGGAGGAGGGTGAGTCGAGATGGGTCTACCTTGTCCCATCCTGAACCTCCGACCCTTCCCCCGAGAGTCACTGGACCCAGACTAGAATCGTAACTTGAACCCCGGAAAGTACAGGAAGTCTTTGGGTCTCGGACACAGTCTGGACTCCCGACAGACGGACCGTCTGTCAAGGAACTACCAAAACAATAGTCTTGTGCCCAAATCAACGAACTGTACTATCAGGGAAAGGAAAAAGGACTGAACAAATCTATTCTCTGTACGCTAGTGGGAGCAGGGGGACAAAGGGGAAGACTTTATGTTCCCTGTCCAGACCCTTTCAAGAGATACAGGAAAAGAATTCTTCTTCAGGTTCCGTTTGTAATCTGAAAAGAACGGTAACCCGTAATAACCCACCCTCATACCTCAAAGGTCGACATCCTAGTAGGACTATGGTAATTTTTCGGTGTACCTTTGACCAAACACCGGGACTGTGGAAACTCTGTAACATTATGCGTTGGACCCTACGGGCATAGACTTGAAGAACGATAACACTCTACTATCTATTGTAATGACTAATAGTGAGCAAAGGGAACATCGGTATACATAGGATTGATTTTATCTTAGGTTGGAGAAATATACTGTTTATCCCTTCTACTCCGAATCTCTCTCTCTCGTTGAACGGGTTTTCATGTGACCTCCAGGACCCGAATGACCTATCGAGTCGTTAATTTCTTAGGCGAACGTTACGTCCCCTGTACCCTCTGCACCCAAACTGGGGACCCAACCCTTCTACGGGACCTCCTCCTTTGTCGTTGGGCGAGATCGTAGGAACGGACTTTTTAGGGAACCTGACTCCTCGGACCGTCGGATACATGTGTGACATCCATCTTCTTAATGGTCCAAAGAGGGCAGAAGGAGAGATTACTGTCTTTGTAAAAAAAAAGGACGTGTTGTGTACCCCAATAGAGTTCTTGTTTCACTCTAAGGTGTGCACGAACCTTATGGACCTCTGGTAGAGGGACCAAGACAAGAAAGATAAAAAGGTCTATCCCTCCTTGTCTGTTTCCTAGTTCAGATTAAGATGATGTTACTCGTATTTAGGGAGTGCTATAGTTTTTCTTTTTAACAAGGAGTTTAAACGTCTCGTGAAATACGAAATACGTCGTACAGCTGTAAACGGTTTCAAAAAGTGTAGACACTAACATAGTCTAAGAGTATTGTGATCCCAGACCCGGTCTTTCCTAATAAGGGTAAAATGTCTACTTCTGAGACTCCCAGTCTCTCCGATAAACTAGGTCAACTCGTTTTGGTCCAAAGCCTTGACTCTATGTTCCCCTACTTCACGTCCGAACGGTCTCTCAATGTTCCTGTCTAGAGAAATGACGGACGTCTCACGACGAAGGAGGACACCAGGTCCAATTCCGGGTGTTCGTGAGACGTTCCACCCGGTTCAGTCGTACGTAGGGGTAAAATGTCTACTCCTTTATTTCGAACCACTCCGCCTGTTACGGTGTCTCGGCTCAACAAACGGACATTCGGCGACAGAAAGTGTCGAGGTGTCGGGAAGGATACTAGTAAGGGTTGTGTATATGAACTGGAACACCACTTCTCCCGTCTATACCGGTGGGACACATTCACCGTGAAGTACCCGACTCTCTTCGACTCACCGAACCGACTCTATTGCCACGAGCATCGTTTCTAGACTTAGCCAAAGGACCGGGGGACGGGTACCGAGGAGGAAGAGAAGGATGAAGTGTCGGAATGATTAATCCATTATGACCGAGTACAGTGGAGAGGTTCCTTAGCGTAACAACCCTTATACGGGTAGGATTGGGAACGAGATGGGATCGCGGGTCTTGTTACAGACTGAGTTATTTATAAACGACTTACTTGTTTACTTAGATACTTATTGAGGTTCGTTTGTAAATGACTACCGACTGACGGACCACCCGGAACCCTCCTCTACTCTCCCCGTTTGAGTCGTCATTGTTTCGTGGACAACCTCAGGTGGAAAATTAAAAATAATAAAATAAAAATTTAATAAATAAATAAAACCAACGTGACCCAGAAATAACGACACAGTCCAAAAGAGATCAACACCACTCGTCCCCGGAGAGAACAACGCCTCGTGTCTGAGATCCCCGTGCTCGAACCCATCAACACCGAGTGTTCGAGTCATCGATACCACGTGCCCGAATCGACGAGACTCCGTACACCTTAGAAGGACCTGGTCCTTAGTTTGGGTGCTGGACCCGTGACCGTCCACCTATTACTGGATAACATGGTGATCCCCTCAGACCTCAGGTAGAAAATCAAGAGTGAGAGGGGTGCCGAGATACAGGAGTATGTGACCGGGGTACTCTGTAGGGTCCGTACGAAGTCTGGACTCGATGAGGTCCGTCGAGATCGAGATCGGGAGTACCCAGAATCTTTTCCGTACCGATAGTTCCATCGGTTTTCCAAATGATTAAGTCGAATATATAAGTGAGTAAGTACGTAAGGTAGGTAAATAAGTGAATACTTAGTTTGGTTGGACCAGAACCCAGGTCCCTTACGATTCTCAAAACCGTGCTCTCAACAAATGGTAGATCATCCCGGTGTTCATCACTTATCTATAGTCTTGTTACTCGATTTACCTTCGATGTCTATATTCGTGTCCCACGGGATCCCTTTGTCTCCTTCGTGACAATTAGGTCAGACCCCAGGTACCTTATGTACTTATGTCGACGGGAAATACCCTCGAAAGGTATACGGTTTAAGGTACGGTCCGAGGAATGAAAGTAATTGGTTGAATGAAGAGTCTTGTTGAGACACTTCTTTCACAAGTGTAAGGGTCAAATGTCTACTCGTTTGACTCAGGGTCTCTACCCTCCAGTCAAAGGGTTACAGTGTGTCGAGTATACACGATCGCGACTCTAAGTTGAGATTACAGGCCAGACGATTGGTAAGAAGGTGTAAGGACGACCCATCTTACAGAGGAGGATCACTCCAATGTGAACTCAGTCTAAAACTTTCTATACATACTCAGTCGTCCCGTTTAACCGACACCGTTCCGACCACCAACATCCTTAGCGTCTCACACTCCCCACCAAACCTCCGCACCGTTTCCGCACCGTTCCGTAACGTTTGTTTTCCCTTGTCGTGTCGTTTCTGTGTCTCCAACTTTTGTCGTCCAACACAGAGTCACCCCTTTTGATTACCCTCCACCCAGCAGGGACGTGTAGAAATACTTCTCAAATATACCCCGTAGAAGGACGGACAACTTCAGTCCCTTTCCAATAGGGTACTGGGACTGCTAAGGTATCATTAACACTGGATAACCACTGACCAACTCAGTAAACTGTAGTGGGTCTTTCAGGACGATCTTTCCTTCTTCGGTATTAACTCGAAACTAGAAAATCTCAAAAAGAGGTCCTCCTGATTCTTTTATAGACCGGGAACGAAAGTCTCCCTCTCGTTCTTACACCCGGACGGACCGCGACTCACCCGTCCTCCTGAACGACCCACTCGACGACAACAACCCCTCTCCGTAGATGAAGAAAGAGAGGAAAAAAGTAAAAAGAAGAACGAAAAGTGTACATAGGAGACTCGTAGGTAACACACAGACAGAACTACGACATCTTCGACGTTCCTTCCTACTTAGTGTGTGGACCAGCGACGACAGTCTCATAGATCAGGTCCTCCCCCTATACTTCATAACTATCTGTATGATCACTCACTACGGTCCGTCCCGCAGACAATGTTTCACAAAAATCAAACGATATGTAAACGTCTTCAGGTGCACACCGGTCCACACCCTTCCGTTTCTATTTATTGGTGTCTTGGGGACAAAGACTCTTCGGAACCAATCCTCTCTTTGACTTTTCCGACTCACAATTCTACCTTCGTCCACGTTTCACGGTGCTTCGTGTCTTCTTCCCCCGTCTCTCTCCCTCGGCGTCTGCACCTCCCTGTAGCCTCGGTCCGGAAGGGGGGTCGGTCCTCACCAGTGTGCGTGCAAAGGACGTGCATGAGAAACCCCTCTATGCACACACTACGATGGAGTCGTAGGAAGTCCTGACACTTTAGGGAGGGTGGTCAAGACGCAAAGACAACTCCCCGGACGTCGAGTCTCTACACTTCATTGGGTGGGTTCCAGTGTGTCGACCGTTCACCGTCTTACCCCCCCGTGTGGATCCGGAAAGTTGTGCACGAAAAAAAGTTCTTTGACGACGGTGATGTTTATCGTGTTCCCTCTCTCACCGTTCACGGTACACGGGCACACGGCAGACGAAAATCGACGACGTAACCTGGCTCCGGGTCTTTCACAGGGTAGCACAGTGCAGACAAGTTCCGACGCCGACTAGACACCCGAGCCCGAATTAGGTCATCCTCCTAAATCATTGTCCAACGGACCGGAGCGTCACCCTCTCGACCAATTAGGAGGTTTGAGGGACAAGATCGAGGTAGGAAGGCAGTGCGACTCGTCCTCCCGGAGGCTCGGGGTAGGACCTCAGAAACTTTACAGTTACCACCGTCAGTGGGACTTCGTAAGGGACTTCTACGGACCTCCGAGTCCCGTGTTCACCCCGCACCCCGTGTCGACGGAATAGGATCCGTCACTCCATCCGTTTTCACTTGCCCCCGAGAAAAATTTCGACAACATTCTGTTCCTCTTTTTGTAGACTCGATCGTGTCACCTGACTGACAAAATGTATGTAGACTCTCCTTCGTCAGTGATGGGTTTCCCGGCTTCCAAGAACGTCGTTTGAAGTAAGTAAAAAAAAATTTAACCTTATATTAACGAAATGTTACAACAATCAAAGATGACATGTTGCTTTACACACACACACGAGTCAGCACAGACTGAGACGTCTGGATACCTGACATCGGGTGGTCCGAGGAGACAGGTACCCTAAAGGGTCCGTCCTTATGACCTCACCCAACGATAAATGGAGAGGTCCCCTAGAAGAGATAGGTCCCTAGCTTGGGTGGAGAGGACGTAACCGTCCTCCTAAGAAATAGTGGACCCTTCGGGGTCTGTTGTTTCATTTAGTCGACACACATACACATATAGCGGAGGGAGGGAGTAAGGTAGGGAGATCCAGTAGTGTCTCGTGCCTCGACTCGAAGACCACATTATGTCGTTCAAGGGTGACCGACAGATAAAATGTGTACCAACATATATGTATGGTCAGAGGGTTGAGTAGGGTGGGAGGGGAAAGGGGAGACACAGTTGTCCAGACAAGAGATGTAGACGTAGAGATTAGGTCAGGACTTTTATCCAAGTAGACACGGTAAAAAGATCCAAGGTGTGTAGCCGTAATTATGAACTATAGACTTCTGGTCACACCCACTACATCAGGGATGGACCAGTAAAATGGACGATTCCATCGTCAGTGACAGTTTACTGTTCCTCTTTCGCAGGGTGAGCCGGGGTGGATCTACGCACAAAGGAATCAAGTCGTCTACTGTCGTTTCACTGGGCCCCTCCAGTTCGTCCCAGTGCCTTAATCAGTAACCATGACGACGACGACGATTCAGTGAAGTCAGCACAGGCTGAGACACGCTGGGGTATCTACCGTCGGGTGGTCCGAGGGGGCAGGGACCCTAAGAGGTCCGTTCTTGCGACCTCACCCAACGGTGAAGGAAGAGGTCACGTTCTTTCAATTTTCACTTTCACTTCAGCGAGTCAGCACAGGTTGGGAGTCACTGGGGTACCTGACGTCGGAAGGTCCGAGGAGGCAGGTACCCTAAAAGGTCCGTTCTCATGACCTCACCCCACGGTGACGGAAGAGGTTCAGTAACCATGTCGTCTCCGAATTTAAAACCAGAACCTGAGGTCTTGTCGTCCACCTCTTTCCCCCTGTGAAGGTCCCCTTCAAATCCTGGTGACTTGGGACTCCTCCTTCCACCTCGACCCCCCGGTACGGATAGGTACCATTACAAACGACTTACGTATTTTAGGTCTACTCTACCCACCTCTCCTTTCTCCGAACACACGACCCAGGACCCGAGACTTTCGTTCGAGAGTGTCTGTTTACGAACGCCGAGGCGAGAAAGGTCTCCTCGATCAGTCTAGGTTCGAGCCCTCCCGTTTCCGGTAAGGAGACTCTCTTACTGGCGAAAGAGAGGGTTTCGACGACGAAAGTCTCGACACCGAGGGGGTCGGGGTCGGTGACTTACGTTGATGTGGTTCTTTAGTTACCAAGAGTGCCGGTCTCTCTACGAAGGTGTGTCAAATTAAACCGTATTAATATTCAAAGAAGTTATGTAGCATACTACACGTAACAACAAAGTCGTTTTTAACAAACCGGTGTCTCTCAAAAAATAATAACTTTTTTTCCATTAAAAAAAGGGTACAAGAAATAGTAGGGAAGTCCGACCAAGAGGGGGTGTAAGTGTGCGAAGGTACTATCTGTGACAGACCCCAACGAAAGAGGGAAAGGAGATCAGATACGAAACCTCCCTCTCCCTTCGGATTTAATATACCATACTAAAATCTCCGACACCTCCGGTTCCCCTCCGGTCCAGTTACCCCATCCCTCCCTCCCACGGAGGACCTTTACCTCTACTGGAGTCCGAGGGACTCAGTCCGACAGACACCGGTTCCTGGGACTGTGTATCTGACCTGGGGTACTCGAGGGTACTAGTGACCGAGTCCTAAGACGAGTAAATCCTGAGTTTCGGACCCAGACAGTGAACGATCGACATACTTTAGTTTGTTCAACGAATTGGAACGAGAAAAAAGTCAGGTCAAACGGAGGGTTTGACTTCAAGTTTATAAGGACCTTCCTCATACAGTGACATGACGCCCCCTCCTCCCCCCGTTTCAGTTGGTAGTTCCTTAAAAAGTACTACGTGGTCAAAATAGTCTTGTCGTCACATACACACACACACACACACACACACACACACACACACACACGTCGTTGTCATTATATTGTAAATATACTTTTGTTTAGGACGTTCCATCACCTCCTCTATAAGTGTACGAGCACTTAAAAATTCCGACTTGTCCGTTGAAACTTCTATAAATTACAAACAGAACCGGTCGAAAATAGATGTGTAAGAGAGAATCAAGAATGAGTAAGAGAAAAAACAGGACAAATTTCTATGAAGTCTCTTTTAACACTGTCTGCTGGTAAAGAGGACATTTTATTTACAATACGAGGAACGGATTCTCGTCACCATAGTACGAATGGATTCTCTTGCATAAATTTTAGTAAGCTCCGAGTCGTGACTCAAAGATCACGACTCTTGTTCCCGTACGGGGTACTTTATTCTTCGATCATTGAACTTGAAATGATTTTAATCTTTAAAGACGAGGCACTTTCTGTTATAATTCTATCAGTCTTCTAGTCGGTGTCTTACGCTCTTTTATGAACGGTTTGTGTGTAGACTACTTTCTATATAAGTTTTATATGTTCCCTGAAGGAATCACCAGGTTACCGATTTTGAGGTACGAGGGGTACGTCCCCCGGACCCAAGCCAGTGAACAGTCCCATGACATAGGGAGTACGGTGTTGATTCTCAAGGGCACTCCTTCTGGCTTCTATTCTAGGGTTCACGGTGTCGATTCTGGACCGTGTCAGTTTATTTATTTATATTTATATTTAATTTTCTGGGTTTTATATCTTCCTGTAACTTCTGAGTTGTCATTCTTTTACACGTTTTCTAGATTTGTCTGAAGAGTGGTTTCTTCTAGATATCTTCGATGCACACGTACACACGATTCAACGGAGTCAGCACAGACTGAGAAACGTTGGGATACCTGATATCGGGCGGTCCGAGGAGACAGGTACTCTAAGAGGTCCGTTCTTATGACCTACCTAACCGTACGGGAGGAGGTCCCCTAGAAGGATTAGGTCCCTATCTTGGACGTAGAGGAGCCAGAGGACGTAACCGTCCACCCAAGAAATGGTGATCGCGGTGGATTCTTTTGGTGTCTTCTATTAGTGTATTTTTTGCTACGTGTAGTAAACGGTAACCCTTTCACTCTCCATTTTGTTGTTATTTACACATAGTGATGTGTGGATATTCTTACCGGGTTTAAGCTTGGTGACTGTCGTGGTTTATGACCACTCCTACACCTCGTTGTCCTCCAGAGTAACTAACGACCCCCTACATTTTACCGTACTGGAGGGATCCTCTGTCGACCCGTTAAAGATTGTTTCGATTGATACCAGAGTGATATACTAAGTCGTCAACATGACGATCTATAAAGAGGTTGACTAAACTTTTGAGTACAGGTTTGTTTTGGGGAGTGTGACCATAAATATCTTCGAAATAAGTATTAAAGGTCTTTTTGAGACCGGGAGTGTTTATGGGTTTTACAGGAAACTATCTACCTGTTTGTATCACATCGTGTTATAATAATAATAATAACCTTACCTTATAATAAGATATTATTTTATATTTCTTGATAATTCCGTATCTACACTGGGGTACCTGTCATCGAGTGGTCCGAGGAGACAGATACCCTAAGAGGTCCGTTCTTATGATCTCACCCAACGGTAAAGGAAGAGATCCCCTAGAAGGGTTGGGTCCCTAGTTTGGGTCGAGAGGGAGTGACATCCGTCTACGAAATGGCAGACTCGGTGGTCCCTCCTGACATCTTTCTGGACTCACTTAGGTTTTACGAATAACGATTCACTTCCTCACATCGGATTTTTCTGACGTATGAGATACTAAGATTAATGTAAGGTAAAATCTTTTCCATTTTGGTATCTCTTCCAGTTTTTCCGTCATCAATGGACTCCTAAACCCCCTCCCAACTTATCCATTAGTGATGTTTGTTTCGATCACCTCCACTACCTTAAGGTCATCTCGATAAAGTTTAGGATTTTCTACTACGACACTTTCACGACGTGAGTCATACGATCGTTTAAACCTTTTGAGTCGTCACCGGTGTCCTGACCTTTTCCAGGCAAAAGTAAGGTTAGGGTTTCTTTCGGTCACGGTTTCTTACAAGTTTGATGACGTGTTAACGTGAGTGGAGTGTGCGTTCATTTCATTACGAGTTTTAAAAGGTCCGATCCGAAGTCGTTATGCACTTGGCACTTGAGGGACCGTAAGTTCGACCAAAATCTTTTCCGTCTCCTTGGTCTCTAGTTTAACGGTTGTAGACGACCTAGTACCTTTTTCGTTCTCTCAAGGTCTTTTTGTAGATAAAGACGAAATAACTGAGACGGTTTCGGAAACTGACACACCTAGTGTTATTTGACACCTTTTAAGACTTTCTCTACCCTTATGGTCTGGTGGACTGGACGGAGAACTCTTTAGACATACGTCCAGTCCTTCGTTGTCAATCTTGACCTGTACCTTGTTGTCTGACCAAGGTTTATCCTTTTCCTCATGTAGTTCCGACATATAACAGTGGGACGAATAAATTGAATATACGTCTCATGTGGTACTCTTTACGACCTGACCTTCTTTGTGTTCGACCTTAGTTCTAACCACCCTCTTTATAGTTAGTGGAGTCTATACGTCTACTGTGGTGGGAATACCGTCTTTCCCTTCTCCTTGATTTTCCGGAGAACTACTTTCACTTTCTCCTCTCACTTTTTCAACCGAATTTCGAGTTGTAAGTCTTTTGCTTCTAGTACCGTAGGCCAGGGTAGTGAAGTACCCTTTATCTACCTCTTTGTCACCTTTGTCACAGTCTGAAATATAAAGACCCGAGGTTTTAGTGACGTCTACCACTGACGTCGGTACTTTAATTTTCTACGAATGAGGAAACTTCTTTTCAATACTGGTTGGATCTATCATATAAGTTTTCGTCTCTGTAATGAAACTCCTGATTCCAGGCAGATCAGTTCCGATACCAAAAAGGACACCAGTACATACCTACACTCTCGACCTGACACTTCTTCCGACTCACGGTTTCTTAACTACGAAAACTTGACACCACAACCTCTTCTGAGAACTCTCAGGGAACCTGACGTTCCTCTAGGTTGGTCAGGTAAGACTTCCTCTAGTTGGGACCCTAAAGAAACCTTCCTTACTACGATTTCGACTTCGAGGTCATGAAGTCGGTGGAGTACCCTTCTCAACTGAATAACCTTTTCTGAGACTACGACCCTCCCTAACCCCCGTCCTCCTCTTCCCCTGCTGTCCCCCACTCTACCGACCTACCGTAGTGGCTGAGCTACCTACACTCAGACTCACTTGAGACCCTCAACCACTACCTGTCCCTCTGGACCGCACGACGCTAAGTACCCCAGCGTTTCTCAACCTATGTTCACTCGCTGACTTGATTTGACTTGACTTGACTTATCTATTTCGTGTCCCCTAAAAAAATCCCACCACTTTGAGACTGTGACATTGACACCCACCTATGTACTGTAATATGTAAATAGTTTTGTGTATCTGCCAATGTCGTCTCACTTGGAATTATACGATTAATTTTTGAGTACATCCTCCAGTTCCTCAGGGTCCTACCCTACGTCTTACACTGTTCTATGATATTAACATAATGTTTAGATACTCTGTGAAATTCACTACACTCACCTCCTTTTCCAACGATTGGATTCATTGAAACCTTTACCCACCTCAAACATTTTGATTTCCATTTTCTTTGATATGTACTCGTGACATGAGATCAATTTTCAACGAAAAGGTACCGTTATACTCGATTGTCAAGACTATGACAATATGTTTATACGACCTTAACTCGTTAATTTATTCACCTACTACCCTCGGACCAAAGAATCATAACCTCACTCATAGTTACCCACTCGTTCTCCTCCTTCGATCTTACTAGGTCCTCCGTTACCTAGTCTCAACCTCTGTAGTCATATTTGATATAAACCGAATTATATCTATATCTACCAATCTAGGTCTATATATATATATATATATATATATATATATATATTTATATATACATATTTAAGGGATAAAGGGACCACCGAGTTATACCCTCGACGGACGTTATACCCTCTGGATCCAAACTAGGGACCCAACCCTTCTAAAGGATCTCTTCTTTTACCGTTGAATAAGGACATAAGAAAGGACCTTTTAGTGAACCTACCTCTTCGGACCGTCCAATGTCAGGTACCCCGACGGTTTTCAACCTATACTAACTCACTGATTGTGATTATTATTATTACATATTTATGTACCTAATAACGAATCATGTGTGTATTTACAAAGGAACGAGACATTGTACTCTCTTGGATCTTCAATACTGTGAGGTCAGTATTCCTCGTATGGATCACAGGTCTAGAGCCAAAGATTACGGTAAGACGTTATTTTCCTTGGTAAAGAGGAATCTCTTTACCGACTTAGATTCTGACCCCGTCTTTTAAATATTCTAATCCGATCTTGTGGAGTGTTATGGTCTTTTATTTCTTCACGAGTTTTTCTTTTATTTCGTTCCGTACTGTTACTACCCCAGACAGTTTCCCTACGTCCTTGGTTGATTTTCTTGAGAGTTACCGGTTCCGACCACGTTAAATCCGTTGTTTCGATTATTCGATTATAAGTCAATATGGTATTTTCTATCTTATTTATAGGTACTCAAGTACGACTACATTAGTTTACTAACTTATTTATTTAGTTGTTCCTTCTGGTATATTCAAAGGATAAGTCGTCTTGAGGTTTATTAAATACATCTATACGACGGTAACTCCTCCACTTTGTAGAGAGGGGTGAGTCCACGTCTGAAGTGTATGACCAAAGGAGGGTTTCTGACGTCATACCTTTCTCCCTCTTTTTCTCATTGAGACGGAACCTCTTTAGACTGTTTGTGATGGAGTCAGTCCACTAGTTTCACAATCAGCGAGTCAGCACAGACTGAGAAACACTGGGGTACCTGTCATCGAGTGGTCCGAGGAGACAGGTACCTTAAGAGGTCCGTTCTTATGACCTCACCCAACGGTAAGGGAAGAGGTCCCCTAGGAGGACTGGGTCCCTAGTTTGGGACCAGAGGACGTAAGGTCCGTCTAAGAAATGTAAACTCGATGATCCCTTTGGGGGTCCACTAGTTTCAGTTTTAGTTATTACAATTAAGAAGAAACTATAGTCAAATCAAGTCAAGACAGCGAGTCAGCACAGACTGAGAAACGCTGGGGTACTTAGGGTCGTGCGGTCCGGAGGGACAGGTAGTGGTAGAGGGTCTCAAGTGAGTCTGATTGCAGGTAGCTCAGTCACTACGGTAGGTCGGTAGAGTAGGAGCCAGCAGGGGAAGAGGAGGACGGGGGTTAGGGAGGGTCGTAGTTTCAGAAAAGGTTACTCAGTTGAGAAGAGTACTCCACCGGTTTCATGACCTCAAAGTCGAAATCGTAGTAAAGAAGGTCTCTTTAGGGTCTCAACTAGAGGAAATCTTACCTGACCAACCTAGAGGAACGTCAGGTTCCCTGAGAGTTCTCAGAAGAGGTTGTGGTGTCAAGTTTTCGTAGTTAAGAAGCCGTGAGTCGGAAGAAGTGTCAGGTTGAGAGTGTAGGTATGTACTGGTGTCCTTTTTGGTATCTGAACTGATCTGCCTGGAATCAGCCGTTTCAGTACAGAGACGAAAACTTATACGATAGATCCAACGAGTATTGAAAAGAAGGTTCCTCATTCGCAGAAGATTAAAGTACCGACGTCAATTGTAGACGTCACTAAAACCTCGGGGTTTTTTATTTCAGACTGTGACAAAGGTGACAAAGGGGTAGATAAAGGGTACTTCACTACCCTGACCTACGGTACTAGAAGCAAAAGACTTACAACTCTAAATTCGGTTGAAAAAGTGAAAGGAGAAAGTGAAAGTAGTTCTCCGAAAAATCGAGGAGAAGGGAAAGACGGTATTCCCACCACAGTAGACGTATAGACTCCACTAACTATAAAGAGGGCCGTTAGAACTAAGGGCGAACACAAAGAAGGTCAGGTCGCAAAGAGTACTACATGAGACGTATCTTCAATTTATTCGTCCCACTGTTATATGTCGGACGTGCATGAGGAAAAGGATAAACCTTGGTCAGACAACAAGGTACAGGTCAGGATTGACAACGAAGGACTGGACGTATGTCTAAAGAGTTCTCCGTCCAGTCCACCAGACCATAAGGGTAGAGAAAGTCTTAAAAGGTGTCAAATAACACTAGGTGTGTCAGTTTCAGAAACCGTATCAGTAATTTCGTCTTTATCTACAAAAAAAGACCTTGAGAGAACGAAAAAGGTACTAGGTCTCCTACAACCGTTAAACTAGAGACAAAGGAGACGGAAAGATTTTGGTCGAACTTACAGTCCCTCAAGTACCAAGTGTATAACGATTTCAGACCGAACCTCTTAAAACTCGTAATGAAATGATCGTACACTCTACTCACGTTAACACGCCATCAAACTCGTAAGAAACCGTAACGGAAAGAAACCTTAACCTTACTTTTGACTCGAAAACGTCAGGATGCCGGTGACGACTCAAAAGGTTTAAACAACCGTATAACTCACGTCGTGAAAGTGTCGTAGTAGAAAGTCCTGAACTTTGTCGAGCTAACCTCAAGGTAGTGGAGGTGATCGAAACAAGCATCACTACGAAAGATTCCGGGTGAACTGAAGTGTAAGGTTCTACAGACCGAGATCTAATCACTGGTGTAGTAGTACTGATAGACCCAGCACTTCTAGAAAAAACATGTCCAGAAGGCACATAAGAACGGTGGAGAAGAATTATAGAAGACGAAGAAAATCCAGGTATGGTAAAGACAGGAAATAGCTCGGGTAGAAACGTACTTTACAAGGGAAGCATAGAGAGTATAAGAACTTCTCTAGAGATCAGAAAGGGTAAGACAACAAAAGGAGATAAAGAAACGTAACTAGTGACTTCTTCCGAAAGAATAGAGAGGAACGATAAGAAACCTTGAGACGTAAATCTACGGATATAGAAAGGAAAAGAGGAAACGAAAAGCGGAGAGAAGAGAAGTGTCGATAAACATTCCGGAGGGGTCTGTCGGTAAAACGAAAAAACGTAAAGAAAAGATCCCCCTACCAGAACTAAGGACAGAGGACGTGTTATAGTGCTTGAAGTAAGGTATCAAGTAGTCTGTGAGATAGTCTAGATCCGGGAATTTAGATAAAGAGTGAAAGTGACATATTAGTTATTCCCTAAACTAATTCCATTATGGACTTACCAGATCGCCAAAAGGGATGAAAGAAGTTAAATTCAGACTTAAACCATTATTCCAATATACGATACTGGTTTTACCTTGAGACTTCAAACACTAGAAGGAAGGGTTTGGACAGATAGATTGGGATACTTTTTGTAGTCTACTTCAGATTAACTCCCTGTCAGATGTTTTATGGACTAGTTACTAGGAGTTTTGACAGTTCCGGTAGATTTCGTTCCCTTGAGACTTATTCACAGTATCGGTTCTCCTCGAATCGCCTGTTCTATCGATAAGACCTCTCCTAAGACCTTGTTGTTGTTTTTTTTTACTGTAATCCATTTTCAATTTTTATAGACTTGGTTTACCTGAAGTCGATATTATGACCATGTAATTACTCAATCCCGAAAGGACCACCGAGTTACCCGAGTTAGGAACCCAACCCTTCTAGGGGACATCTTCTTTTACCGTTGGGTAAGATCATAAGAACGGATCCTTTAGGGTACCTATCTCCTCGGACCTTCCGATGTCAGGTACCCCAACGTTTCTCAGTCTGTGCTGACTCGTCGATTTGTTGTTACTATTGTTTGTATGGTGTAACTACACGTTACAACCCCCTTAGGTTCACACTCTATATACCCTCGAGGAATAGAAAGATTAAAAGGACATTCAGATTTTGATAAGTTTTTATATTTCAAATAAAAATTTTACACGATTATGGTATTTTTTAGTAAACAAGTCACCGACGATACTTTTCTATTATTTACTATTACTCTAACTCTTAAAAATAGATGAGTCACCGGATGTTCCTTTCGTGAGTCTCCTTACAGGACTATTCCCAACGAGAATACCTTTGACTTTAAGGTTCCCGTACCTATGACCGACTACGGTTCGAAAGTCTCTTCCCCATGGTAATAAGAAAAACTCTGTTCCTTTAAAAAAAAAAAGGAAGACTTTCCCTCCTCCTTCAACTTATTATGTTATTACTTATAAATAAACCATGACTTGATACACGATGTACGAAATGACTATCTCCCTTTTTCTCCTTTTTGACTACACGTCTCTTGGACTGGACGGGTTATTGTATACTGAATATCTCCTACCCCCGAAGAGACCACCAAGACTGTCATTTCTTAGACGGACATTACGTCCTCTGTACCCAAACTAAAGACCCAACCCTTCTAGGGGACCTCGTCCTTTAGATGAGACCCTAAGAACGGACTTTTTGGGGTACCTGTCCTGTCGGACTACCCGATGTCAGGTGCCCCAGAGTTTTCTCACCCTGTGCTGAGTCACTGATTTGTTGTCATCTCCTACCCTTCATGCTTCGTCCTAAACTTGGGTCCTTCGAACCGAGGTTTCGGTAGAGGTACTCCGATGAACGGTCCTTTGTACTACAACGGGACACTGGTGAGTTTAGGAGACGTTATAAAGATTTAATGACCTTACACACCACACTCGTCATACAAAAGACATCTTTGTTCTTTTCCTGACTTATATTACCAGAACCTACTGAAACCTGACAGTTTCCAGTCAATCTCAAATCCAGTTCAAATGAATCGAGAGACTCAGAGTCCTGTTGCACCACGGCACCCTCGTGCCATGAATCGACTGTGACCTATTACGATAATAATTACGGTGACCGGTAGGGGAAGGACGGGGTGAGGGATGAGTGGGGAGTGAGGTTATGGGATCTCCGAGGAAGTTCGACCCGGAGAAGGAATCCCCTTTGTCCTACAGAAGATGTCCGAACCCGGTCCAGAGACCCCCAAGTCCCACCCTTCTCCGACAGATTAACCAATTGGACCTCGCCCCGTGGTCTCTCCTTCGGTACAAAGGCCCTCGACTCCTTTGGTGGTAAAGGAGGAAGTCGTCCTTCGCCGGAATCGATAAGAGTCGTGGGACACGAGGAATCGGCCCACCTCGTTACCTTTAGTGTCGGACCGTCACAGAGTCCGAACGGAGGACGACAAATTGTTAGAGGGTCAGTTTTATTTGACCGAGGAATCCAGAGGTCCCGTACCAATTCCATTATTAACTCTCCCTCTTCGGTCTCCGGACCGACGTCGTGTTTCCGCACCTCTCTGAAAATTTTATAGACCGACCATAACCAACGAACACGGAGTAATTTCACCAAATTAACTTCGTAACACTTCTGTTTGTTCGGGTCTCTAAAACAATACCAAAGAGTTTGTCGGTCAAAGGTGGAGAACTCTTGGACCTGATTACCCGTACCCCTCTGACAGATAGGAAATTCGTATCTGCACCTATTGAAAAGTTGTCCTTTCGACGCACTAAGTCATCTTTCCTTTGACCTTGTACTTAGTCTCTCTTCACCCAAGTCTAGACTTGAAGTGGTCTGTGTGATAAAACTCTCCCAGTATGATACCGACTGGATCCGAAAGGAGTACGGCGTTTTGTGTGGGATAAATATAGTCCTTCATTGCGACTCTAGTTGGACCTAGGGAAGAAAGGAAATAGAGGAGTGTAGATGGTCAAGGTCTCGGAACCTCTAAGGTAGGGAGAGAGGGAGTAAGAAAGTAAGGAAGGTCTTTTCAAACTCTCTTGTACTTCAGTGAGTCAGCACAGGTTGAGAAACGCTGGGACACCTGACATCGGGTGGTCTGAGGAGGTAGGTGTCCTAAAAGGTCCGTTCTTATGACCTCACCCAACGGTAAAGGAAGAGGTCCCCTAGAAGGACTAGGTCCCTAGCTTGGGTCCAGAGGACGTGACGTCCCTCTGCGAAATTGGAGACTCGGTGGTCCCTTCGGGGATTACAGACCTTCGTCAGAACGGAAATCCCTGAGTCCCTTACTGTATCGAATGTAAGTAAACTCCTTCGTCTATTGTCTAGTCATTTGTGTTTATACACTCTATTAAAATATAAGACTAGTCTTAGTACTTTCTTTACTCGTATACGAAACTGTCTTTCACCAAACACCCCGAGTGTAAACCCGTTACGGAGTGACTCCTCTGTCGACGGAGAAATTCCGTCAGTCGACTCACCCACTGGACTGGAGACTCACCCTCCCCCGTCCCGTTGATAAGTGACTACCACACAAAAATGACCCTCTATGAACTATGGTCTCCACATCAACACTCGGTCTGTCAGTTCCAGAGACGAGAGTACCTCGAATATAAAATCTCCCCCTTGTCTCTTTTGATTTGTTTTGGTCGATATCCATTTGTGAAAAGTACGTCTCTTACTTCAGTTCCAAACCAGTGTCTGTCACAACCCACTGATCCGCCTCCTTTATCGTCCGGTCTTCCCCGGACGATCACTCTATTCGTTTTCCTTACCCGACAAGGAGCCGGGTGTGGACCTGTAAGGGGTACGGGGTGACTAGTGTAAGTAGCAGTGGGTCTAGTGTTACCGAGACTCAGGGGAGAGGCGAATAGACACTCTTAAGGTCAGACCAAGAGGAAGACCCCCTCACGAGTATGTCAGCCGTCGAGCCCGTAACGAGTGGGTTTAGGAGGAACCTCCACTAGAGGAACTGGTGTGACTTCCCCCTCAACCGACAGATTGCTTGCACTACAGATCTCTTTGTATCGGGTAGTCGTGTCTCCATCCAAGTTGCATACTACGGCACACCCCGTGGGACTGAGACCCTCCGTATATCACACGATCGCTTTCTAGACCCACATGAGTAAGTCTTGTTAAAAAAAAATCCCACTGACGATGCACGATCTAACTATCCATACACGAGTCAGTGAAGCTAGTTCAGGTCAAGACACGCTAGGGTACCTGACACCGGACGGACCGAGGAGACAGGTGCCCTAGGACATCCGTTCTTATGACCTCCCCCAACGGTATGGGAAGAGATTCCCTAGAAGGGCTGGGTCCCTAACTTGTACACAGAGGATGTAGAGGACGTAACCGTCTCCCCGAGAAATGGTGATCACGGTGTATTCTTCGGGTCTCTTCGACCATTGTGGTCCCCTTTTCTGTCTGATCGGGAACGGGAGTGGTGGGTAACTACAATCTTCAATCATCCGGAAATTTTGTTTCCATCCCACAGTCTACGGTAAGTTTCGTCCTCCGTACACTCAGTGGTCCCTCTGAGAGACGCCGTTGAAGATTTCTCGGATCGGGTACGACCGCACCTCTTATTTCTCCCGAATGACCAAGTGGTATTGATTTTCCGACTTTCCGCCTGTCCGGAGTCTACACAAGAGTAGTCCCGAGGTCGAGATCCCGGGACACGAAGGGGACCGAGGTAGGAGGAGCGTGCCCGGTCGCGGAAGATGGACGACGCAAGGGAGGTCCAGGGGAAGTCCACTACCGACGGTCGTCTGGGTCTCCGACACGAAAGAGTAAGTACAAGACCTTTCTCTCACTCTCACTCTTTCCCTCGTCGTTTAATGAGGTATGGTGGTGTTTGCCATAAGTGAAGACTCTATCACCGGACAGGAACTTTGGACGGATTAGAGACGTCGGGTTAGAGACACCGACTTTCTTACCGAAGCGTCCACCGTGTCACCATCTCTTAGATGGACGGTTAGGTCCTCTTCCTCCGTCCTCTGTTCCCAACCTAGGGATCCAACCCTTCTAGGGGACCTCCTCTTTTACCGTTTAATCAGATTATAAGAACAGACCCTTTAGGGTACCTGTCTCATCGGACCGCCCGATGTCAGGTACCCCAGTGTTTCTCAACCTGTGCTGTCTCTCTGATTTGTTGCTGTCTCTCTTACGTCACCGGTCCAATGGTCGAGGGCATCGTCCCGGTCACCCTGAGGACCCTAACTGGTTTGGTGCCCGTCTACGCACCCGTCCTACCCATGACCCGTCGTCGTTGTTACGGATAGGGGTACCTTTCTAAAGTACGTCTTCAAACTATATTGGACTGAATGTAAAACTTTCTAGTGAGACGAGTCTTCTCCCTTTTTCTCTTTCGTCCTCTATGTCAGTTTCGACAATACTTCTCTCTACTACCACTGACCCGAGTCCCACCCTCCGTCTAACCTAAGGACAGAAACAATGAATCGTCAACTTCATCGTTACTGTACACGGAATTCAAAAGCAGTCAAAGGGTAAGTATAGTACCAACAAATCTGAAAATCGAAAGTCCTGACCTCACTATGATATTTGGACAGACGGTGTCACTTCCAGAAGTCATTCACTGTAACAATCATAATTACAGGTTTGAGGAATCCTACTGTGTGTACAGGGAAGTACACGACCTGAGTCCATTGAGATCTACCCCCTTTCTCACCCGCCCCTCAGAGGACCTAAGGTGCCTGTGTTCGTGAGAAGGGTACTGTACCATCCTGGAGGGCTCTACCCTTTTTCGATAGACTATCGGTCAGTACTTTGAAGTCCAAATAAGGGTCCCCTAAAACAGAGATCTGGCTAATGAATAACAGGTATAGAACTGGTCGTGTCTCTAACAAACAGCACAACAATCGGGTGTCTATTGCTGTTTTCTTCCTTCCAACCGGGTTCTGTTCTTTGTTTGGTCGAACGAGTCTAAAGGTCCTTAAAAAAAGAACTCGACTTAACGTCACACCAAAAACAGTGAGGGATTTTGGTCACAGGACTCGGGTCCTTTTGGGGGACGAATAACGACAGTCAGGTCTGACAAACGTGGTTTCAGTTACCTAACTCACAAAAGGGACTCTTATTAAGACGTCTTATTTTACCTCAGAGTCAAACGTTCCCTCTATACTTAAGGACCGTCTTTCACTCGAGTATCCATTATCTTCCCGCCATGGATCGTGTACATACAACACCCACCTAAGTTTCCCCGATCACCCTCCCCGAACTAGTACTACCTCCCCCAGTGAGAAAGACAAAAGTCAATCCAAAGTCACCCCTATCACCCTTGGGTACTTAAACCCTTAATTTGACTGGACCCAAAATTAGAGTAGAGACGGTAACACTCTAAAAAGTAAGTAAATTTTGTCCCTAATTTTTGATATTTTGGGTGGGATTCTTTACTGACAGATTGTTATCTGTTTCTCATCATCTAATATTGTCTCATACCTACCCCCTCTTTGAACCTTCGTCTTCCAATACTCTCGAGTCTCTAGCCACCCCGCCCCGTGGTTTAGACCAGAACGACACCCCTTTTCAGTACCTCCCGAAGGACTTTCTTCGTACTTTGAAACCCATCCTTCTCTATAATCGAACCTCTTCCCGTCACCTCTCCACTCGTTCACAGTTTATTACTGCCGGGACTCTCAATGAAAACAAAGTTGATATAGACTCTTGTTCGTCTTCAAGAACTTTCTAAACTTCATTCCCTTTCCACACCACCCGTGTATACGTAAAATGTGGTAAAAACCAACGACATACTTCTTACCCGACTTCCCCTTGTTCCGTCCTTCGTCTCTGTTTTCACAACTCTCACGGTACGTCGGTTCCACTCTCTACTGCCTAGGACCCAATTCTGACACCCAACCTCTCTTTTTCATTATGAACCTTAATTCCCTATAAACTCTACACCAATGAACTAGAGTCTCTTACTAACCTTATAATGTACGGTCTGTGAGATTAACGAAGTAAGACAAAGAACATTTCAGAGACACTCCCCTCATACCAAGGTTCTCCAACTCGTTGAACAGGTGTTGTCACTCATGTCTTAAGTTTGGGTCCGGACGGACAGGGACTTAGGGAGTGAAAGGTGGTGATCTAGTCCGACGAAGGATTCAGTTTATATTGTTACATACCAAATAGTACAAATTTAATTCAATGGTATCTTCAATATGTCAAGACTTCCTAAATTCGTCTCACTATGTTTAAGTCTGACTCCTTTCAACTACTGGTTATAGAAACCCTCATAGTACGCCTGGTGGTGGAAGTAGACAGTTTTTAGGGTGGGTGGTAGGAACGTCCCTCAAATTGATCCAGTTAACAGGAAAGTGAACCTTTGGAAGTACCCACCCAGAGGAAGGGCTCCGTCTTAATTATCGTGAATAATAGAAGAATAGGAACGGACAGAAGTTCAGACAAAACGGGGGACCGGACCCTCGTGGAACTCCGTGTTACAAGAGTAACGACACAATATGGGTCACGCTTCGATTCCTACTATCTGAACAAACTGTAACCTACTTACTTACTAACGTTCTTCTAGTACCAGAGTTACTATATTAGACAGTACTATCTTACACGGTGACTACCGAGTCAACCACAGATAATGTGGTTCACGAAACGGAAGAAATATGGTTCACGTCAAAGGAGGACCCTTTGACATAAAAGACAAGCACAAGGAAGAAGGAGGAGACCTCAGTACTGACTTGACGTCACAGGGAACACATACATAAGTTACGCTAAGAAGGAATCGACAACAAGCGAACCGGGAGCCTGTTTAATGTCCAAAGAGGATCGGACCGAAATTAGTAGTGTTGGAACTGAGGAGTAGTCTGAGAGACGGGGTAGAGTTTGGTCACGAATTTCCTGTGAGAATGGGAGTCTTCTTCACCATATTAAAAGTATTTGTGTCCAGTAAAGGAGGAACGTAGTTACAGTCTATGACTTTGGTAGTGAATTGTTCTACATCGTCTTTATGTCTTACAGACTTATTTCAGCCACCTGTTACCATAAAAAATAAAAAAAAGACAAAATCTCAAGGCACCTTAATGAGAGGGTTTTATAAGGATTACAAAATAAATGAAGTCGAAACCCAAATAAAACCCTCTTTGAAAGGACTTAGACTCAGAATCCTACACTAAGAATAGGACCAGTGTAGGACCCCGCAACAAACCGAACTTACCCGAGATCGAGAAGGTCCCTTGGGGTCCGCTATTCCTTCTTCGACCTCCTACAGTTGAGGGCTCTCGTCCTGTCTCTGTCCCTACCGCTTGGATGTGAACCTTTGTGAGGGGTTTCCTTCCGGTCGTAGGGCATGACATTCCTGTTACCGTTCCCTGTCGGGTCGAGTCTGAATTAGTTAATAGATAAGGCCTCTGACCACACAGAGTATCAAAGGTTGTAGACTCACTAAACACTTATAATCCTTAAGTCTGTGACCTACTAATTTTGGTGATCACGACCCTTAAAAGAATAAAGTCCTTTAAAACCACCACTCCGTACGACCTTGGAGTGGTCGTCCGTCTGGCTTCCCTTCAGGTCTGTCCCCCACCCTTACCCTGACTGCCTTTACTGCTTTTCCGTCACGTTCCTGAACCGAAAGAACGGTCTGTCTTGTCACGCCCGTAGGACGGAGGGACTTGGAGTCAAAGGAGAGACCGTTTACCCCTACCATTATAGATAGAGTATTCTCACAACCCTCTTAACTAAAATTATGCCAGTACGAGCTGTGTGACATTTCCGAATCCTGAACACTCAAGGGGAGATAAAGACATCCCCACTCCACCTCTCTTCATATCGGATCGATCCTCCCAGACTAAACTCCTGTTCACCACCAGTCACCAGGTAGATTCGGTCTTAGACCTCAAGTTCCCTGACCTAGACTGAGTCTCCACCCCTTTCACGACCGATTCCAGTTCTCCCAACAGTCTTAGTGGTCCGAATCCTGTCCCGAAATTATATTTGACTAGGGGTTCCTCCGAGTACGTAAGGGTCCAAATAGAGTCTCTCATGACATATCTCGTCGTCAAGAGTTTCACACCAGACTCTTGGTACCTCCTTTGACTCTGTGATAGCGCAAAGGTACTCTAGGTTTGATAAAAATCTAACGATTACTCTAATCTAAACGGGAAAAGTAACACAATCGCAAACTAGACTACCACGTTTTTACCGTCACCCACTACAACTACGAAATCATACTTAGTTTCACTACCATGGTTTGCAGTCAACAAATAAAAGGTGTGCACGACACTCTAGTCAGTGATACAACACAGACTGAGAAACGCTGGGATACCTGACATTGTAAGACCCGAGGAGACAGGTACCCCTAAGAGGTCCGTTCTTGTGACTTCACCCAAAGGTACAGGAGGAGGTCCCCTAGAAGCGCTGGGTCCCTAACTTGAGCCCAGAGAATGTAGAGGACGAAACGATCCACGCCAGAAATGGTGATCGCGGTGGACCCTTTGGGGTAAATGGTGGTGTGTGCTTGAATTTTATTCTTTTTTTTTTTTTCGGTTAAAGTGAATTCTTACAGGAACTTACTTCGTCACAACACGATAAACGAATCAACGAGTCAGTACAGGTTGAGAAACGTTGGGGTACCGGTCCGAGGAGACGGATGCCTTAAAGGGTCATTTCTTATAACCTCACCCAACGGTAAGGAATGAAGTTCCCTAAAAGGACTGGGTCCCTAACTTGGACTCAGAGAACGTAGAGGACGTAACCGTCCGTCGTCATTTTTAGTAGTTAAATAATTTAAAGTTGGAAACTCATAGACAGAAAACTTATAAAACAAACTACCTTACCCTACATATTTATTTCGTAAAGACGACGGACAGTTCCGTGTTACCTTGGAGCTCCTTTTAGAGACTGTCAACAAACCCAACCCTCGACCTGGTCGGTAGAAAGAGTGTTCTGTGGTAAAAGGGTACTTTCTTACTGACTATATACATGACACCAATAAATCCGAACCCATCGGGCATTAATCCATCCAACAAACAAAACAAAAAATTTTGTTACTTCAGTCCCGACATTGAAACTCCTTTTGTTTACTACCATAAACAACGATTACTATTTTAAACTCTCAAGTCTACTTTTTACTCCTAAAACTTTTTAGACATAAGAGATGAAACTCGACAGTCTAGGGTGTGCCGTCGATGGGAAATCCTTTGGTGGAGGACAGTCGAACGTGACATATAGTTTCTTCTCAGAAGTGTTACTAGACTTCTCCGATGATTCTATCAGGAGGTAAAAGGTACAGACGCACTCCGGTCCAAAGAAGTACATATCAAAAATTCTAAGTAAAAATAACCTCATCAACGAAATGTTACAACGTAGTCAAAGATCACGTGTCGTCTCACTTAATCGGTATGCATATGTGTGTAAGGGACGGAAAACTGACGGAAGGATAAGTCCGGTGGTACCCCGGACGCATCTCGAGTGACACGACACGCACGTAGACTGACAAAGACTGGGACACCTGACATCGGGCGGTCCGAGGAGTAGGTACCCGAAGAGGTTCGTCCTTATGACCTCACCCAACGGTAAAGGAAGAGGTTCTCTAGAAGGACTGGATCGCTATCTTGGACACAGAGGGCACAAAAGACGTAACGTCCGCCTAAGAAATGATTGTCGGTGACCCCTTCGGGGAGAGATACGAGATGAGAAGTATTATAAAGTTCACAATTCTATGATTTGTTCCTCCGATAGTCTGAACTCTACTAAGATTACGAAATCGTCGGATACTTTTGTTGGGTTTTGGATTCGACGTTTTCATAGTTTAAATTCTTGAGTTTTGGTCTCCCGTTGGTTAGTGTCAGTTGATCTGAAAGGATTTACTCCGTTGGTGAATTCGATGTCAGTTAGTCTGTCGAAGTAATAAAGTGAAGGTGTAGAAAAGATATTTTCGGAGAAAGGACCAAGAAGCACCTTGTGAGCATTGGTGATGACCAAACCACGACGGTCTAAACTTGACTAAAAAACGAGTCGATTCAAGAATTTTTAAAGGTGGACGGAGTCAAATAGAAAATTATGTTGGTTTATGGCATAGTGTTATCTATCGTGTTTTCTTCTATACTCTTATGTGAATATACGATTCAGTCTGTGATTTCTCTAAATGTTTGTATTTTACTACAGTAAGAAGAGTGGTTAGAAATACAACTAAAAAAGTAAATTTTTACACAATAAAACTAAGTACACATCACCCAAATAATAACGATAAAATCTATTAATTATTTACAAAATTTTTGCAGAATTGAGATTAAAGATTATATCATTTATAGTGATCTAAACTAGGTGTATTTATTTTCGAGAATATCACAGTAATCAGTAAAATTCTCACATTTATTCGATACTAGTTTAGAACTAAGACTGTAAATTGGGCGACACGATGAGACCCGTTTAATGAATCAAAGAGACACGGAGTAAAAGAGGAGACAAGGGTTTATCTTTATTAAAATTGGATGGGGTATTTCTATCCAACACTCCTAATTTACTCCGCACAGTACACTTTACTCATCTTACCGAGACGAAGACCGTATCTTGTTCACGATTCATTGATAACGTTATCATTATCGGTCGCGTTGTGTCGAAGTGTCACACTACCAAACACAAGGACAGTCAAAACAGGTGGCCCGACACTTTGGGGGTCTCACCCCATACGGGGACTAAATAGGGACACGGGATCATGTTTCGAATCATAGGTGATCCCTCAGTATTCAAATCTTTCATTTGCCTACACTTCGATCCTCTTCCGTCCCGGCTTCGTCCCGCCTAGGGTCTCCCTACGGTCTTTTCTGTTGGTTTAAGGACTTGGTCCTCTGAGTGTAGGGTTCACCATTCTCACTCCGTACTTGCCCTGGACCTCACTCCACCGTCGTCTATCCCTACTCTCTCCTTCCCGGATGTACAAACGTCAGGGAAGACGTCTCGGTGACCACGACCGGTGACCCACATCGGCCGACATAGTTCTAGGTCCCGCCTCTGGCCGAGGTGGACCACCACCCCGACCCACTCTGTCGACGGAGTAAGGGGGACCTGATGTCCCGCCTAAACGATCGTTACCCCTAGAGGCACAGACGACGACACACCTCAACCTCTCTAGTTTCGAGTTTCTTAATTCTGACCTCGTAATTTAAACTCAGAAAGGATTAAAAAGTATGCATGCAAAATATACCAATCCATGCACAAACTGGTAGAACGGAAACACTTAACAATAGGACTCCATAAAAACCTATAGGTCCTTCCTTCCCCTTTTACAGTAAGTTACGCATGAAAAACGGTCCTCAAAATAAATACGAAAGATTAAATAAAGAGCGTTGACGGAGTACTCCTTCCACGACCAGAACGACAAACCCCATACTCGATTGACTCCGAGTCCCTCACATTCGGTACAGAGGTACCAGCGTAACGAGTGGTCACCCGATCGACCGTAAACTTGGATTCAGACATACTTGTGACACAGGTACGGGAAATTTTTTCGTTTAAAGTAACATAAAAATAATAAATTCATTACGTGCAAATAGTAGACTTTCACTCTTTTATGACTATTCACTCTTTATTTTTAATATGGGTATATAAGATGGTAAGTTTATACTTAATAATAGTGTAAATATACAACAAAGTCTGAAAGGGGGAACGTACATAATGGACGAAAAGACAAATTGTTATATAACACCTACAGAAGGACAGATACTGACTCAAAGATATATCAAAATTTTCTGGTGTATCATGAAGTAATATACTTACATGGTAAATAAATTGGTTAGAAGACAACAATTCATAAATCGAATATAGATCAAAAAGAGATCATAAATTTTTTTGTGACGTTATTTGTAGGATCATCGAATTAGAAACACAGATAGAAATGAAGGAATCCTGTTTAAGGATCTTTGACTTGACTACTAAAGTTCACGTAAACCCAAAATTTCTATAAAATTATATGAGATAACGGTTTAATAGGGGGTCCTTTCGACATTTTTAAACTTAAGGGTGGTTATCGCCCACTTGAAAGGGTAAGCGGACGAGGGAGTTTTGACTCATATTTTTCTAGAAATTGTTAGTGCTTCATGGTATAAGAAAGTCAAGGTAGAAAAACGAAGAACTAGATCAAGTTCATTGCCAGATATGATACTTCAAAGTTATACAAGCAATGGGTTCTTCTGTCAGACGCAAAGGACAGACTCGACCCACCCCACCGTCACCGGTCCCTCGGTTCGCCCTCCCTTCCATACCCAGACGTAAACCAATCCGTCACCCTACCCAACCAACTTCTCCTTGACCCATGACCATTAATAAGAGTAAGTATCCCACAACCGACACCAATCTCACTTCCGGTTGACGTGTTTTCCCCTTCTTACTTAAGACGGTTCCACACGAAAGAGGGGTCCCTGACACCACCCGGCAGGTCTAACTTTCGTCCACGGTTCTGGAGGTGGGCCGGTTCACTCCAGAGACCCCTCTCCCACCCGGTCGTCGAGTTATCCCCGTCTGTCTTACCTCATGTCTTTACGTGAGAACACCCACCGTCGAAGTCCTCCTTGTCCTTCTTCACCTTAAAGTTTACGTCCTTTCTCGCGAGAAGAACCTTTGACATGCAGGATGGGTCACTTGGGGTACCGAACCGGTGGTTTCCCAGAGTGTTAAACAGTAGGTGGGGAAAACACTTGAGAGGTAGTGGGACCCCCGAAAATCTGAATCTGTAGATGAAACACCCCAGAGACCGTCGAACAGACACTGAGTCCCCAACTAAGACGACACTCTAAGCTCCTCCAGAGTCTTTGGGTCAATAAAGAATTCATTGAGTGATTTAGTTCCAATGGCCCTACCTTACGAGGGTAACCGTTATTGTTTAAGCACGAAAGGGACTCTTGTCTGCATGACCCTTTTGAGTTGGGACATACGTTACAACACACTATTCTTACTTGATCTTTGTTCCTCTTTATCTAAGTACTTTATGAATTACTGTAGAACTATTCTGGAGAGTTAATAAATAGTACACCATCCCTACCAGGAAGGTCGTCCCCACACTTCAGATGAGTAACAAACCGAGTCAGGTATCCGTCTCAGGGGATCAAACTGAAAGACTGGAACAAAAAAAAACAGTCAATTATAACAACCGACCGAAGAAGGGACTATCGAAGAAGTCCGAAGAAGGGACTATCGAGTCGACCATTTCTTTGACGGACGTCACGTCCTCTGGGACCAAGTTAAGAACCCAGTCCTTCTAGGAGACCTCTTCCCTATCCGATGGGTGAGGTCATAAGAACCCGAAGGGACCACCGAGTCGACCATTTCTTAGGTGGGCGTTACGCCCTCTGGACCCAAGTTAAGGACCCACCCCTTATAGGGGACCTCGTCCCTTTCCGACGGGTGAGGTCATAAGACCGGACCTCTTAAGGTATCTGACATATCGGGTACCCCAGAGTTTCTCAACCTGGACTGACTCGCTGAAAGTGAAGTGAAGTGAAGCGCCAACCGGTCGAGGGGTCGTCGTACTGAGTCGAAGGAAGCCTCCAGTACCCCCAAAAGTCGGAGAGGACGGACCCTCAGAAAAGTCCAGGAAGTCCACTGAAACGTATAAAGACAAGAGTGGATGACCACTCCGGTGAGACGCGAGTAGAGGACGGGGTCGACCTCCGGAGTCCCAGCTGTGTCCTGAGACCCAAAATCCTCCACCAGACTGACCTCGTTTCGGGGGAATGACCTCCTTGAACCCCTGACCTGTCCTTTAGAGTCGTCCCCCGTCCGGGTCCCTGGCTACTCCGTGGAAGACTCGGTACCGGAGGTCCTCGTGGTAGTGACTTTAACCCCAGTGGGAGGGTCACCTAAGTCGTCCGACCGGATGCACAAGGGGGTTTGGGGTTGACGGGTGTAGCCCGTAAGAGTCACGTGGACTAAGTGGATGGAAACACTTTGATGTCCATCTCACTCTCCCCTGTTCACGTCCTTACTCTTCCAGCTTTCCGTTCCTGAAGTGTTTTCCACTCCTAATTTTGAACAACAATCAGCTCGTCACAGATTTGAACCGGACAGATGTGAATTCATTCCCACTCCATCCTTTGACCGACGTATACCACTTAATAAACGAATAGGAGATGGAACGATATCACCAGTACATACCTACACTCTCAACCTGACACTTCTTTCGACTCGCGACTTCTTAACTATGAAAACTTGACACCACAACCTCTTCTGAGAACTCTCAGGGAACCTGACGTTCTTCTAGGTTGGTCGGGTAAGACTTCCTCTAGTTGGGACCCTAAAGAAACCTTCCTTACTACGATTTCGACTTCGAGGTCCTGAAACCGGTGGAGTACTCTTCTCAACTGAGTAACCTTTTCTGAGACTACGACCCTCCCTAACCCCCGTCCTCCTCTTCCCCTGCTGGCTCCTACTCTACCGACCTACCGTAGTGACTGAGCTACCTGTACTCAGATTCACTTGAGGCCCTCAACCACTACCTGTCCCTCCGGACCGCACGACACTAAGTACCCCAGCGTTTCTCAGTCTGTGCTGACTCGCTGACTTGACTTGACTTGACTGGAACGATACGACGACGATTCAGCGAAGTCAGCACAGGCTGAGACACGCTGGGGTGTCCGACACGCTGGGGTGGTCCGAGGGGGCAGGGACCCTAAGAGGTCCGTTCTTGTGACCTCACCCAACGGTAAAGGAAGTGGTTACGTACTTTCACGTTTCACTTTCACTTCAGCGAGTCAGCACAGGCTGGGAATCACTGGGGTACCTGACGTCGGATGGTCCGAGGAGGTAGGTACCCTAAAAGGTCCGTTCTCATGACCTCACCCCACGGTAACGATATCTTGTATGCTTTCTTCGAAGGAATGTTTCTAGGTGAGTTTCGTTGTTCTATTTCATGTAAAGTTCAGTTTACCACGTCGTTTCTCTTCTAGATCCGTCTTATCTTCCTTCTTCGGTGCCCGTCCACTCCATTTACGTGTGTGGTGTCTACGACGGGTCAGGAAGTACATACACCGCCCCTCTGTGTGTGACCCTAGTCGAAAGGATCATCAGTTCCTATTTCCCCGGATAGTTTGGGTAAAAAGTTTCGGGTCGGGTATACAGAGTGGAGGAGGTTTTTCAACGATGACTTATATGTACCTGTATTTTGTATAATAAAATAAAATAAAAATTTTTGAAAAATAACTACATATGAACTAAATGTTCTAACACAATCAAAGTCCACATATCGTGTCACTTAGTCAATATGTATACGTATATGGGCGAGAAAACAAAAGTCTAAGAAAAGGGTATATCCGGTAATGTCTCATGACTCGTCTCGAGGGAGACGATATCTCGTCCAAGAATACTTATAATCAATAGGTAAAATATATATCGTCACACGTATACAGTTGGGGTGGGAGGGTTAAACAGGGGGTGAGGGTTGGGGACCATTGAGATTCAAAGAAACGATGTATTCTGTCTAAGAAAATCTTATTGTTGTATTGAAGTGAACCCGAAGGGTCCACCACGATCATCATTTCTTAGGTCGACAGTCACGTCCTCTACATTCTCTGCACCCAAACTAGAGACCCAGTCCTTCTAGGGGACCTCCTCCTTTACGGTTGGGTGAGATCATAAGAACGGACCTCTTAGGGTGCCTGTCTCCTCGGACCGCCCGATGTCAGGTATCCCGACGTTTCTTAGCCTGTACCGACTTCACTGTCGTACGTGTGTACGTATTGCCGAGAGTTTTTGAACTCAAACGAATTTCGTTTCTAGTGTATACACAGAATAAAATGAAACCTTCGTACTCTGAACCCTCTACACTAAACCCTTAATCTGTCTTGACCCAAGGTAGACCCAAGACCTGCAATCGATACACTAGAAGTTCGGTACCGGTCGAACTTGGAGAGACTCAAAGTCCTCCAACGACTCTCCAAAGTTCCCGATCACAAAAACGTCAAAATAATAAAAAAAAAATACCTACTTCTTGGGTCGTGAGTCTTTCCGTAGTGAAGAGATCAAGAGGTGAAAGAGACACACACCGTCTAAGTACAGACAGACTAAAGTATCTGAGAACCGTTTCTTGCGAATCTTATAAAGTTGCTGAACAGTTTTTATGGTGTCGGTAAACACTCCTGGATTTGGACCAGGACGACCAAAGGACCAGGAACGAGAAAGGTGGCATGTACGACGGAGAGGGGTAGTGAGACCAAAGTCGACGGACAGTCTCTTCAAAGGAAAATGTTCACCAGGGTTCAATCGTCTTTACAGTAGCCCAACTGTTCTGTTCACGGACGAACAGGAACCCCACCGAGACTGGAAACGAAGTAGTGAGGTAACGACCCGATAAAACTCAGAACTTTTACATTCCTTCTAGATACCACCCTTCGACACACTGGTCACAAAGTCTGGCGACTCTAGGGAACTCTTTCAGAACTGAACTACGGACGACTCACGTATGTTTCTAGGACCGAAACGACCTGTCGTCTCCCAAGGGAACCAGAACCCCTCTTTTGAATCTTCCTCTTTTTGGAAAGGTGCCCCGTAAGACCTTACTTCAGTTCACCCTTCTCCTCGATCTGACCCGAGGTCCTCTGGAGTGACGGCACCTTGCACCTTTTCCTTCACCCGCAGTCTGACGACCCGAAGTCTCTCATTCTGTCCCACCCGAACCACGATCCCACCGGAGGAGGTACCCCTCAGTTCAAGGACACCTTCGCCTTCAAGTGAACGGGAGTCCTAGAGAGTCCCTACAGACCCACACAACTAAGTCTGATCTTTTTGTGAAGGAACCGACGTTCGAGGGTCACCGATGATTGATAAAGGGTGAAGAGGTTGGTCCCGTCCGAATGACAAGTTCCTGGAGTCAAAATGTCTGTCACTGACACTTCCCTCCGGTCGGTGTGTTAGGGAACCCGGACCCCTACGAAACCACTCCAGACCCCGGTGACTCCAAGACATGGTCTTTTGTCACTTCAGCGAATTAAAAAAGGGAATATCTTTCTACTCTTCAATGTATTTATCCTAAACTAGGGTTAGTCCTCGTGAAACAAGTACTATAATTAGTCAGTTATCTGTGTTACATGGTTCACAACCTACACTGAGAACCCCTACCTCTATGTCGTTACTTCTTCTACATCCGGAAGGAGTTCTCTTAGAACACTACGTCTTTCTTTAGATTAGTCCAGGTCAGGACGTCCCGGAAGACAGGACTGGATCCAGTGCGACACAAATCACCCCACCACCCTTTGACGACTACCAAGGGTCGCCCGCCCACCGTTCCGGAGACCGGTGAGAGTTCCCACTACAACTCACTTTGTTCAGACCTTCGTCCCTCTCGGAGTCTAAAGTCTTTATAAGTCCTTGTAAGTCCTTAAAGGTTTTCATACGGCTATGTCCGTTGTGTTAGGACCTACGTAATTGACTGTCAGTCGAAATTGTTACTGGATACAACTAAAAAGTGACTTGTAGAATACTTTACATAAATGGCAAGAAAACTCGGAGGACTTTAAGAGAAAACCGTAGTGACCCCAGAAGGGTAATCAGATGACCATACCCCGAGTCTAAGATGATACTCCAAGTATGACGGAAAGAAGGGTTCATCCTAGACCCACTCCCCAAGATGGGAGTACTTCCTCCCCTTTGAACGACAAGAAAGGTTTAAAGGGACTCTAAAGAAGAGTCAAGAGGAATGAGAAAAGACAGGGACTCAAACCACCGGAGTGACTGTATATTGAGGTCCCCCACTCCAGCGACTGACACACTCCGGAAGACCCGTGTCGATTTGGACATTTTTAGGGGTCACCAAGTTCGACCCTCCTCCCTTGGTTGTACAACAATCAACCCTCCACTAGAGTTATAGACATCGACCGTCTCACACCTCCCAGTTCAAGTGACCCTTCCCACTTCTACATTCACCTTTTACCGGGTACTTCAGTCTTACAGTTCGTATCCCTCGTTCCACCCCACTCTACCCTCCTTCTCAACTCTTTAGGAGATCCTGAAGTCAAGTCAAGTCAAGTCAGAGAGTCAGCACAGGCTTAGAAACGCTGGGGCACTTAGCGTCGTGCGGTCCGGAGGGACAGGTAGTGGCCTCAAGTGAGTCTGATCGCAGGTAACTCAGTCACTACGATAGGTCGGTAGAGTAGGAGCCATCAGGGGAAGAGGAGGACGGGGGTTAGGGAGGGTCGTAGTCTCAGAAAGGGTTACTCAGTTGAGAAGAGTACTCCACCGGTTTCAGGACGTCGAAGTCGAAATCGTAGTAAGGAAGGTTTCTTTAGGGTCCCGACTAGAGGAAGTCTTACCTGACCAACCTAGAGGAACGTCAGGTTCCCTGAGAGTTCTCAGAAGAGGTTGTGGTGTCAAGTTTTCGTAGTTAAGAAGCCACGAGTCGGAAGAAGTGTCAGGTTTAGAGTGTAGGTATGTACTGGTGACCTTTTCGGTATTAGAACTGATCTGTCTGGAATCAGGCGTTTCATTACAGAGACGAAAAGTTATATGATAGATCCAACCAGTATTGAAAAGAAGGTTCCTCATTCACAGTAAATTAAAGTACCGACGTCAGTGGTAGACGTCACTAAAACCTCGGGTTTTTTATTTCAGACTGTGACAAAGGGGTAGATAAAGGGTACTTCACTACCCTGGTCTACGGTACTAGAAGCAAAAGACTTACAACTCGAAATTCGGTTGAAAAAGCGAGAGGTGAAAGTGAAAGTAGTTCTCCGAAAAATCGAGGAGAAGTGAAAGACGGTATTCCCACCACAGTAGACGGATAGACTCCAATAACTATAAAGAGGGTGGTTAGAACTAAGGTCGAACACAAAGAAGGTCAGGTCGTAAAGAGTACCACATGAGACGTATCTTCAATTTATTCGTCCCACTGTTATATGTCGGAACTGCATGAGGAAAAGGATAAACCTTGGTCAGATAACAAGGTACAGGTCAGGATTGACAACGAAGGACTGGACGTATGTCTAAAGAATTCTCCGTCCAATCCACCAGACCATAAGGGTAGAGAAAGTCTTAAAAGGTGTCAAATAAACTAGGTGTGTCAGTTTCCGAAACCGTATCAGTTATTTCGTCTTTATTTACAAAAAGACCTTGAGAGAACGAAAAAGGTGCTAGGTCTCCTACAACCGTTAAACTAGAGACCAAGGAGACGGAAAAGATTTTGGTCGAACTTGCAGTCCCTCAAGTGCCAAGTTCATAACGACTTCGGACCGAACCTCTTAAAACTCGTAATGAAATGATCGTACACTCTACTCACGTTAACTCCGAGTTGTCTGGGTTAGTTTCGTAACATCGGTTTATAGTTAAACTTTTCCTTGGATCCAGAGTAGCACAAAATCTGTTTCTGTTTTCATTTTGTTCATTAGTTTCTTTTTATCCACAGATCGTTTTTCGTTTGTCGTCTTTTTTTTCCGTGTTCGTCTCAATTGTAGGTGAACACCATTTCTCGAGAGCACCGTTTCTCATGTACCAAGACTGTATTATAATCTCTGGTTTGGAGACGAGTCTAATATATCCGTATCAGTATCTTCCTTGACGTTGATATCCGGATTATGTCCTTTCTTTTCGACCTCCCCCAAACCACTTTTATATATTTAAGTTTGGTCGGTCGAGCTTCGAAGATTTTTGACACCAAAAAGACCTTCTCACGTCTTTAAAGGTCAACTCATAAGTCGTACTCGTACAAGTACTGAGAGAGACGGAAATGAAAGACCTCCCCCACTCTAGTAAGACCCATGGACAAGATTGGGTCTACCCCTACTGTCACTCCTACCGAAGAACGGAGAACGATAGTGGTTCCTACTAACTCTGGTAGGACTTCAGAGACATGAACCACGTCTAAATGGAACAAGAATTTCCCCGGTGGTACTGGACCCCGGTGACACTTCCTCCACCTCCATAAAGGATCCGTCCCTCCCTCCGGATCGACTCCCCCGCTCTACGTCGAGTTCGGGTCGAACGATTTGGTGCACGAGACTTACCTCCTCGCCCACAGAAAAAGATTAAACGTATTTTGTGGTATAGACCTGGTCACAGGACCAGGACTGGGGTATGTACTATAGAGTCGAGTAGTGTAAACGTTAAACATCGTTGGATCTCTTTGTCTTCGTGCGACTACTAATATCAACGGTCATAATCTACTCCTCTTCCTTCCCGTCTCTTAATGTGACCGACTAAACCCGAGTAGAGAGTCAAACAGATCCCGAAAGGTCCACCGTGTCATCATTTCTTAGACAGACGGTTACGTTCTCTGTGTTCTCTACACCTAAGCTAGGGACCCAACCCTTCTATGGGACCTCCTCCTTTACCGTTGAGTGAGGTCATAACGGACCTTTTAATGTACCTGTCTCCTTGGACCACCCGATGTCAGGTGCCCGGCGTTTCTCAGTCTGTACTGACTCGTTGACTCGTACGTGTGTCCGTGTGTCAAACAATCCCAGTACTCAGCTTAGACGACTCTGAATTAGTTTTTAGTTCATGAGAGAGGTGGTACGGAGGATGGTCGTGGGGAGAAAGAAGTCTCCAGGGTAGTGACCTTAAAGGTCTCAGTCTTTCCGACGGTGCTGTCCCAAGGATCGAGTCGTCGTGTCAGACTACGTCCAAGAAGGAACTTGTGTGTCGCGGTCCGGACACACCCACTGACGTCTCTTCTGGAACGACCCACAACTGAGCCAGACGAAGTCTAAGAGAGGAAAGAAATCATTAAAGTCCGAAAAGGGAACGTCCCACTTCTATCCGTTCCCGCATTGCCCCACCCCTATCCCACCCAAACGTTTTGTAATTACTGACATTAGACGCGAAAAGGGGACTGGGTCGAAACGGTCGACGTGACCAGACTTTAAGGTGTAAGGTAACAAGAGGGAGATTCTTTTGTCTTGACCGAGATAAATCCGGATCCTTAACAGACACATTTGAACAAATTCTCTTAAACGTTTGGTCTACCCAAATGACAAATGACACAGAAGAGATCTGGTTCCCATTTTATAATGAAGACTTCCGGTGGTCACTGTATAAAACTTTCCAAGAGGTTGGTGACAAGAGTAAGACCAGTGACGCGACCGAATTATGCTGAAAGAGTGAAGAATGGATACACACTCTAACCTTTACGTACGTGTAAAGAGCGCAGGGTCGGTATCGCCAATAAGTGACGGGTCAAGGAAAGACACACTTGATGGGAAGAGACAGTTAGATGGCATGTACCACTGTCACTGCTCCGGGACCGTCGGTGAAACATGTCACGGAAGACGTAGTAATAGAACCAGTGTCCTATCTGGTCATTACCCATAGGGTAAGTTCGTTCAGAGTGCTTGAACCCAGACCGTGTCACTTTCTCAGGGACGACCGAGTCGTCATTTCTTAGACAAACGGGTACGTCCTCTGTACCCAAACTAGGGGCCAGACCCTTCTAAGGACCCTCTTCTTTTACCGTTGGGTGAGGTCATAAGAACGGACCTCTCGGAGTACCTGTCTCCTTGGAGAACACGATGTCAGGCACCCCAGTGTTTCTCAACCTGTGCTGAATCACTGACTAATTGTTGTTGTTGTTTGTCACTCTCTCAGAAAGAAACCCAACGACCGAAAAGTGCGACAGTAGAACCTTTTACGACCGACAGAACACCAGATAGAGACCTATCTTCCCGTCTAAGTCCTCGATCATATTTATCTTCTGTTTATTTCGTTTAAAGTTTCTCTTCGGTTCTACTTTCGACTCTATCTCCAGACCGAGACCAAGGTCTGGATAAACTCTGAGTTAACACAAGGAAGGAAACCCACTTTCCTGTACCTTTTTACGACGAAACCTCGAGTTTAATAGAGGTCAACCCAAAATGATTACTGTTAGGAAAGACTATAGGATTGGTTTACAAAGAGTTTCACATTAGGGGTCTGGTCGTAGTCGTAGAAGTGACCCTCTGCACAATTTTTACGTCGAAGAGTCCGGGGTTGGGTAAGACTGATTTTAGACCTCCACTTCTGGTCGGGAGACCCAAATGGTCAGGGAGGTCATAAGAGTACAAACTCTTGGTGACACTCTCGACCTGACACTTCTTCCGACTCGCGGCTTCTTAACTACGAAACTTGACACCACAACCTCTTCTGAGAACTCTCAGGGAACCTGACGTTCCTCTAGGTTGGTCGGGTAAGACTTCCTCTAGTCGGGACCCTAAAGAAACCTTCCTTACTACGATTTCGACTTCGAGGTCATGAAACCGGTGGAGTACTCTTCTCAACTGAGTAACCTTTTCTGAGACTACGACTCTCCCTAACCCCCGTCCTCCTCTTCCCCTACTGGCTCCTACTCTACCGACCTACCGTAGTACCTGAGCTACCTGCACTCAGACTCTTGAGGTCCTCTACCACTATTTGTCCCTCCGGACCACACTACAACAAGTACCCCAGCGTTTTTCAGCCTGTGCTGACTCACTGACTTGACTTGACTCGACTTGACTTGAATCAATAGACATCATTTCCCACCCTTTTCGGACCTGAATCTAAATCTGACCGGACCTAATCTTGCGATCTAGGTACTTGTTCACTACACTAAGACCCGTCCAGTGTAGTGGAGAACCTCTGGGTCTAAAGAGTCACCACTTTACCTCCCATCACAACAAATGTAATACGTTGTTGACTTTCTTTTCGTGTGTGGAGACCCGTGAACTTTTGTAGTTAAGAACAGAGACACCTGGGACAAGACTGTACGTTTCTCTTCATCGTCACTGAGTCCAGTGAGTGATACCTCTGTGTTACACTCGAAAATTTTTCGTTTGGTAACGGAATTATTCGTCCAATGACAAGTCTCGAGTGTGGGGTAAACACATGGATCTGCAATCGTGACACGGGTCTAAGAGAATCTGATAGTGACCCACCAACCCTTAATTTGGGTTATTTGGGGTTTGGGTTTTAGGTAAAAATAAGGGGACCAAATTAGCTGGACAAAAAGAGGAAACAACACTTTTAGTACGGCAGGTCCGGTAGGATCTTATTTTGTTCCTTTAGTTGGTTAAATATAAACTCCTTCCTTTTACGTCCAAAGACCAATAATTAAATAAGGAAATGAATAAGTAAGTGATTGAGACTAAATAAGAAGGTGAATGAGTAAATAAGTAAGTGGCTAAGTAGTAAGTAAGTAGGTGAATTGTGAGTTACTTGATGAAGATCTATGGAACGATCTACGATCCCTCAATATCTATTCCAGGGGAGGGAGGAGACGGTTAACAACTGTTCGTTTTCTACCTACACCCCCATCTCTACCAGTATCGGACTCCCCTAATGTCAGTCCTCAATAAGGTACGACTCTTTTTCCTACGTACCCACAATCAACGAGTCAACACAGGTTGAGAAACGTTGGGGTACCTGACACCCCGAGAAGACGGGTATCTTAAGAGGTCCGTTCTTGTGACCTCACCCATCGCTAAAGGAGGAGGTCCCCTAGAAAGTCTGGGTCTCTAGTTTGGGTCCAGACGACGTAACGTCCGTCTAAGAAATTGTAGCCTCGGTGATCACTTCTAAGTTTCACTTCTTATCCACAATTCTTCATAACTCCGTACTTACTGTCACTTCTAATTTTTTCGACTCTCAGTCATAGACGAAACCAAAATTATCGTATGAAAAGACATTAATTGTCTCACTTACAAAACGTTCCTTGAGGGTCAAGGAACTCAGTGTAAACTTGACTAAGACCTACCTACTGGGATGTCATCCATCTTTTCTTCTTTCTTTCTTTTCTTTCTTTCACTTCAGCGAGCCAGCACAGGCTGAGAAACGCTGGGGCACCTGACCGAGGAGGCAGGTGCCCTAAGAGGTCCGTTCTTATGACCTCACCCAACGGTAAAGGAAGAGGTCCCCTAGAAGGGTTGGGTCCCTACCTTGGATCCAGAGGGCGTAACCTCCGTCTGTGAAATTGAAGACTCGGTGGTCCCTTCACGTGTCATCCATCTACATAGACGGTTTATGACAAGTACGACAAGTATGAGATGTTCCCCACCCGATCACTCGAGAGTAATTCTTTCTTAGGAGCACAGACGATGATGAACTGTCTACTTAGTTAGGTTGGGGTTCACTTGAGGAAGACCATAGGTCTTACAGACCGAAAAAAGACCTACTTAGAGGTGGGTTAAGAACCGAAAGTATCGTGACCTTGAAGATCGATACACTTTCTACCCCGTTTTTGTAGGTCGGAGAGGGGTCTGTCGAGAAGCACTTCATGTAGGTTAACCTACGAAGGAGTCTACATAGGAAATCCCGACAGACCCTGGTCATAAAGTCTACCTCTTCTCTGTACTTATTAGACTCTCTGTTCTGTCACCGACTGACGATTTGGGACGCAGTACAAACTGTTTGCCAAAAAGGTAAAAAAACCAATGTTTGACCGACTCACTCCCAGTTTAACATACGAAGAATAAAAGTCTGACATATCTTTTTTTGACTTTATTACTGATCGTTCAGTATACCCCAACTATTGTAGGAACTGAAGTGAACTGGGAGCAGTAATGGCATCTCCTCCTCAATAATCGTAAAGTAAAGGCGCCTTGTCTACTACCCTCCACCAAGTAAAGTAGGTTCACAGATTCGAACGAGAATTAGGGTGAAAGAACTGGCATCTAAACTACGAGTAAGGCGAGGTGACCAAACAAGGGTTCCTTTTAACAACAACGGTCGTGTGTCTTAATATTCGTTGAAGGACCCTCTTGAGTCTTTATACCTTTGTACTAATAGGAGACTCTCAATTTCAAATTCTCTCCGTGTCTCCTAATCTTTCCTCTGTCCTACCGAGCGTCCTGACACTCTCAGTCGACTAGAATTAGGCTGACATCTAGAGTTTATATAAACTTCTTCCTTCCTTTCGTCTCAGTGTCTCCCTGCAAAACCGTGAGACAGGTCCGACACACGAGTCTTAGTGTACTCCAATAGAATTAATCCACGATAATCTCTCAAATAAGTAGATTAAAGAGAACACGATTATGAGTCGAGTAGGGCGTTGGAAACCTCATACTACACGGGTTCGTCGTACCGGGTACCCCTCTTTTCCGTGACGAACACGACTCCACACTCGAGGTGGAGGTACTCGACCATGGAGGACCAAGAGAGAGATAATTATGTCGTCGCGTAGTCGTTGGGACGAAGGTCCTCTGATCGAGAACCACACGTCCTCTCTTGCTAGTCGAGGACCCCCGGGAGTTTTAGTCCAAAGACTCGGACACTTTGACATGTTCTTCAGATTTCGATCCGTCTCAGTCAGTCCTTCACTTGTTTTGCAAAGGGGACCTTCCGGAGAACCTTCGGACTTGACAGACGACGGAGGAAAACCGTCACTCGTAAGAGGTCGGACTCAATCCCTGGGTGCGACACGATTTGGAACCGGCACAAAGATGATCTCCAGTCCCTCCGACTGTGTAGGTCCAGTATACAGTTGAGGACGGGGTTTAGTAGTCGACTTGCGGGTTAGTTAAGTTCTCATTGAAGATCCTGGAATTTACTTCCGTTCTTTGTGGCAAGGAGGTTATGTTCACAGGTCAGAATGTCCTCTCTGTCGTAACATGTATTCATTACAAATACGTGTGTGTGTGTGTATACACTAATAAAAAGTGTTGATTAGGTACGTGTCTACGTTTGTACATCAGAGGTGTACAGTGCCCGACCATGTACTATCTCGTACCTAAACTGGGGACTCTGTGTTTGACGTTCTTTCCGATACTGACCGTAAGGTTTGTCTCGTCTCCTCTGACACCCCGACTCTAACAAGAGGACGGTCAATGAGGAGTGAAGGGACCAAGACAGGACGCTCGAGTAGTTTTAGTCCCGGACAGAACTTCTCGTGACAGAAGAAGTTCTGTGTCCTCTAAACCTGTTTCCCTAGGGTCACTCAGGTTTGTCCCTCAAGATCGGATTACGTGTAACTATTTCTCCCAAATTCTTAGCAAAAAATTTCGTTAAAATTTTAAATGAAAACCAACGGGACCCAGAAGCAACGACGTGCGTCAGAAAGAGACCAGCATCGCTCCCCCCCGACGAGAGATCGACGTCACACGCCTGAGAAGTAATGCCACCGAAGAGAACAGCACCTCGTGTCCGAGATCCGTGCACCCGAGTCAGCAACGCCTCGTAGGCGACTCACCGAGACACCGGACACCTTAGAAGAGCTTGGTCCCTACCTTGGACACAGGGGACTTAACCATCCGTCTAAGAATTGGTGACAGGGTGGTTCCTTCAGGGTTCTTGATGAATGTCAGTGTTTTTAATACTACCTTTAACAAAGAAATAAAATCTATTATGATGTGTATAACTGCTTTGTCAAAACCGATCTTAAAATAGTGGGGTAAGATCAACGTGACTTATAGATAAGGAGCACTCAAGACTAATCGATCTGAGAAACTGAAGAATGGATGACACATATCCCGTGACACAAGATCCCTCTGTCTCTGTTTTTTTCTGTAAGAAAGGTAAAGTTCTTCGAAAGTCAGATCCCTCCCTTCGTATAGAATTTTATAAAAGAAAGTTTAACAATATTATAAAAGAATTACTTTGTTTTTTCATCTTTTCATAAAAAAAAAATCTTGATCTCCCGGTAACTCCCTATAATACGAGTCCGTTCCATCATTTAACCGTAAACCTTTCTACGAGGACCGACTGTACATCTCCAACCGGATCTCGACCCGGACCGACCTCCGTCCTTTCGACCTTCTGAACGTTTCTCCGGTACGTCCGTGGGTCTCTACCCCCGGATTGGGTCCCTCCTCCGACGACCCCACCCAAACTTTCTAGTGACCCTCCTTTACACAACCCCCTGACTCTTATCCCTTTTATTTCAGTGAAACTGAATTCTTTACCCAAAATGATCTGTTGTGAAAAGTGTTCGACCAGAGGACCTTTTCCGGAACTTCTGTGTCGATTGGTTTGTTCACAGGGAGGGTCCGTTTCCGAGGGGTGGTCCACTTACCGAACGGTATAAAGACTAAGGCCCTTGACCGACCTTATTGTGAATACGTTACCCTTGTGTACTCCGGGTACAGGACCTCGGACCGACGATCTCTTGAACCGTTCCGACCTCAGGAGATACCTCACCTTTCAGGACGACTAGATGGTGTTCACCTGAAGGGGACCGACCGACCGAGTCTTTCGGTCTCGACCGACACGTCTACCAACACACCTGCCGATACACCCGGACTCCAGAGACCGTTCCTCCTCGACCCCCACCCGTCCCTCGCCACCTAGTGGGAAGTTCCGGAGAAGAAACTATCTTGACTGTCTCCTGTGACCAGTCTATCCTTCGAAATGACAGAGAGGAAACGTCACCCATTTCACTCCAAAATTCTCGGGTTTATAATCACAAGGAGACGACCGAGTCACCACTTCGTAGGGGACCGTTACGTCCTGTGACGGACGGTTAAGACCTCTGTACCCAACCTAGGGACCCGACCCTTCTAGGGGACCTCTTCCGTTACCATTGACGGAGGTCATAAGAACGGGCCCTTTAGGGAACCTGTCTCCTCGACCGTCTGATGTCAGGTGCCCCAGTATTCTCAGTCTATACTGAGTCTCTGATTTGGTGGTGGTGTTCTCGGGTTTATCGGACAAGACAGTGAAGTCGTGGTACCCCGGGACCCGTTCAGTGAATTGGAGAAACTAGGAGTCACAGGAACACACTGTATCGTCAATAGTGGATCCTAACATCGCTCTTATTCTCTTTTAATCACTATTGACTATTATGACATGGGTCGTGGAACGACTTTCATTTAGTCACTATTAGTGGCAAACTTCCCAGTATTGAGATTTCCGTCGAGGACCCTCCAACCCCACCTGTCCACGTCTCTCCGTCTCCGGTAGACAGTTCAGTCTTCTGTTCATTTCTTATTTGAATATTATTATTTTCATAAGAGACACGTGGACCTCATTCATCCGAAGACTTATAAACAAACACTAAGTTTGTATACATTTATTTTAGCAAGAGTTTCGGAGTTCCTCCCAAGAATATAGGTCCATAGGATCACCCTCTGAAATATTTAGCTACGATGGCGACTAATGTTATTTACGATGACAGGGTGGACGTCGCTAATCTCCTTTCTTTCTTAAAAAGATACATTGCAGTCGTGGAGAAACCAGGAGAGAGAAATAAAAAATAACTTGGTTTAACAACTTAGAGTATAAATACATCACAAGAACCAGTTTGACAACAAGTCAGTACAGTCTGAGACACTAGGGTACCTGACTTCGTGGGGTCCGAAGGGACAGGAAGTGGTAGAGGACTACGAACGAGTTTGAGTACAGGTAACTCAGTCACTACGGTAGGTTGGTAGAGTAGGACAATAGATGAAGAGGAGGACAGAAACTAGAAAGGATCGTAGTCCCAGAAAAGGTTACTCAGCCGAGAAACGTAGTCCACCGGTTCATAACCTCGAAATCGAAGTCGTAGTCAGGAAGGTTTCTTATAAGTCCTGACTAAAGGAAATCCTAACTGACCGAACTTGAGGAACGACAGGTTTCCTGGGAGTTCTCAGAAAAGGTTGTGGTGTCAAGTTTTCGTAGTAAAGAAACTACCAATTGGAAGAAATACCAGGTTGGGAGTGTAGGTATGTACTGATAACCTTTTTGGCATCGAAACTGATCTATCTGGAAACAACCCTTTCATTACAGAGATTAAAAATTATACGACAGATCCAAAAAGTGGAGAAAAGAAGGTTCCTCGTTCGTAGAAAATTAAAGAACCCACGTCAGTGGTAGACGTCACTAGAACCTCGGGTTCTTCTATTTCAGAGAGTGACAAAGGTAACAAAGTGGTAGATAAACGGTACTTCACTACCCTAGCCTACGGTACTAGAATCAAAAAACTTACAACTCAAAATTCGGTCGAAAAAGTGAGAGGAGAAAGTGGAAGTAGTTCTTCGAGAAATCAAGGAGAAGCGAAAAACGGTATTCCCACTCCAATAGACGTATAGGCTCCAATAACTATAAAGAGGACCGTTAGAACTAAGGTCGAACACGAAGTGGGTTGGACCGTAAAGTGTACTACATGAGACGTATATTCAATTTATTCGTCCCACTGTTATATGTTGGAACTACGTGAGGAAAGGGTTAAACCTTGATCTGACAACAAGGTACAGGCCAAGATTGACAACGAAGAACTGGAGTATGTGCAAAGTGTCCTCCGTCCAGTCCACCAGACCGTAAGGGTAGAAAAATTCTTAAAAGGTGTAAAACAACACTAGGTGTCAGTTTCCAAAATCGTATCAGTTACTTCTTCTTCATCTATAAGAAGACCTTAAGAGAACGGAAAAGATATGTCTTAACATCTGATTCCAATCTAAGTTTAGACAAAATAAATAAATACTTTTTGACTGAACTTTAAATCAACTAAATGTCACGACACAGTCAAGGTCCACAGGACGTTTCATAAAGTCATATCTATAGCTATGTGGATAAGAAAAAGTATAAGACAAGGTGACATCTAATAATATTCTATAACTCGTGTTAAGGGACACGATGTGTCATCCTGGAACAACGAATAAAATATAAACCAATCGGTTTTTCAAGTAAACCCAAAAAGGTATTGTAGCAATACTTTTTAGGTTTACTTGGAAAACGGGTTGGGTCATATATATCATTACACATATATAACTAAGGTTTGAGAGTTAAATAGAGGGATGGAGGAAAAGAGAAACCATTGATATATCAAACAAAAGATACAGACACTCAGATAAAGACAAAACATTTATTCAAGTGAACATAGTAAAATTCTAAGGTGTATATCTGCTATAGGACATAAACAGAAATATACTAAATAGTTCAGAGACAAAATTCCACTCTTTGCCTTCAAGTCTCCCTAGTTAGTCTACCAAAGGGATTTCAGAGATTCGATCCTTCCCCACCTAAATCTTAGGTTTGGGTACAGAAGACACAGAGTCCGGTCACAAACACGAAGAGTCGAAAGTCGAGAAGAGTCCCCGCGCTACTCGTAGGGGAGAGAACGTGTGCGTATTCTCCGTCCTGTGGCTTCTGGGTCACTACCGCTCACCCACCCACTGGTCCGCCACCCTAAAGTGGTACCTCGTACCAACAGAACACAGACTCACATTCACACATCCTCTTTGTGAGTGGGACGAACACACACACCCTCCCCTAAGACCCATTGGTGGTGGTCGTGGTGATGGTAATCTTATAGTTATTTCATAAGAAGTCCCGTGTCGGATTTTTAGGAGGGTAGTTTGAGTAGTGGTCCAAGATCCAAAATCTGTTTCTCAAGATCGTTCCTAATCGGACTTTTAAAGAGTGTTTGGAGGAAGTGGTCGGAGAGGGTCGGATCTACGGAGACATAATCACTGGAAGTAACAACCCATCCTTGTGGGTCCTTTGTCCCGAGGACGGGGACGAGACTAGTCTTCGTCCTGAGTGAAAGGGGGTAGTTTCATTACGGGGTACAATTCCCAATAGTATCTACCCACAAAAAATCTAAACATTGTTCACTGATCTTTCAAGTGAACGTAAAACTATAGTTTCCTGACTTTCCATCAAAGAGGTAACGGGAAGTTTTCTCCTTACTAGATCGAAACTTAAGACCACGAGAACAGAGTCCCTTCGCCCCTACCTGTTCTCCCCAGGACCCTTTTCCACCGTAAACTCAACTTCGAACTCACTCCTCTTCCTCGACCGTACATTTAACTATCACTTCGTGTAAGGTCTTCCTCTCTTGTCGCCTACAGGCCCTCCACGGTTCCGGAACTCCACCCTCACTCCATCCTCACTAGAACCTCTCAAGTTCCTTGTCTTCCTTCTAATCATATCGAGCTTGGTTCGTGCGTGGATGAACACTCCACACCTCTTATAGATTTCTCCACCCTCTCCGATCACAACATCCTGAAACTAAAAGAGGACACGATACACGTCTGTTGAAGAGAGGATAATCTAAGATCCGTCCACTTTCTTGAAACGTATGACCCTACGTGAGAAGGTTCAGATGTGGCAAAAGAGAACCAGGACAAAGAGGTTCCTGATTCCCCTGTGGATTTATGTTCTGTCGACAGCACCACCATCAGCAAAGCAGGGATTCAGCACAGACTGAGAATACTGGGGTACCTGACGTCGGGTAGTCCAAGGAGACAGGTACCCTAAAGGGTCCGTTCCTATAACCTCACCTAACACTAAAGAAAGAGAAGGACTGGGTCCCTAACTTGGGTGTAGAGGACGTAACGTCCGTCTAAGAAATAACGACTCGGTGGTCCCTCCGTGTTCTGTCGACACCCGACGTCATAAAAGAACCAAAAGGGCAGTGGGCTATCCGTTCTCTCGTTTGTCGTTCTGGTTTCGAAGACCAAACCGTTTTCGTGAGACGAACACCGGTAGAATATTAGTCGGACACCCCAAACTCACTACTCGTATCTGGTTCACAGCAGTGACGGTTGACGTCGTGGTGATAGAATCTTAACTCTCTCGGTCTCCTTCCCCGACTCTCGTGAGTCAGGGTCTGGATTCTGGGAAAAGGGTCTCGGGAGGAGAGGGACGACAGAAGTCTACCAAACGGTAGTAAGGAAGTCGTAAACCACTGTGCTACACAGGAGACCGGTTACACTTCGAGTAAACCGTGTCAAGTTAAAGAGTTTTTGGGTATCACGAACGAAAGACTGTTATACAAGGTCCCTACCACCTCCCCTTCTGGATTTAGAACAAAGGGAACATTCCGACTGATCCCTGACTTGACGATGTCTACTTTTCATAGTCACCTCAGTCCGTGAGTAGAAACTCGAGACCAAGTAGCCAATCACGTGCACCGTGTGAGTTATTAATTTCCGTGTAAAGTCTTTGTCCGATTCCCAAAGGGGACGTCCGAGAAATTCGGGTGAGTACAGGGTTCACGACGAACTCCCCTTTTGGGTGACAAAGGAAACAGGAGTTCCTTTCGAAGGCTCTACACCACCACCCCGGGTAAGCCACGAGAAAGAAACATGATGTAAACCAGGTACGACGAAAGTTCAGGTACCACAGACGAAATTAAAGACCTGAGTGAAAGGGAGAACTGGGACTATTAGTCGAAATAAGTAAGATGGTGGTGACCCCGAGGGGGAGTCGGGACTCAAGATAGGGGAATACCAGAGTGAGTACGGACCCTTGGGTTGTTGGAGCCATAAAGGGAGGTCACCCGTTAAGATACCCCGGGGATCCCTGGGATTTTCGACCTTAATTGTGTATCTTAATGGGGAACCAGTGGACCAGATGGGGTACTGGGTGACGTAAGTACAAAGTCCCACATCATAGAAGGAGATCCCGGAAGGGTCCACCGTCTCACTATTTCTTAGGTAGACGGTTACGTCCTCCACATCCTCTACTCTAAAGCTAGGGACCCAGTCCTACTAACGGACCTCTTCCTTTACCGTTGGGTGAGGTCATAAGAACACACCCTTTAGGGTACCCGTTCTCTTCCAACCGACCGATTTCTGTTGCCCCAGTGTTTCTCAGTCTGTGTTGACTCGTTGTGTGTGTGTGTGTGTGTGTGTGTGTAGAAGGAGATCGAACTTCCCTTATATAAGTGGGTTGTCGGTGTGAATGAAAGGTCGTAAATATCCCATAGATCCTTACACGACCTAATCGTAATATTCTTTTCCTCTCCTTCAAACAATATTGTCTCTTCTTTGTCTGAAACCTTATATTCTTCTGTAAGTTCAAGTTTTATTTCGACGTAGTCGATCAGTATACTGGAACCCAGTCAATAAACTGAGAAAATCGGAGACAACAGGGTAGACGGATTACCTCGATTAACGATGGAATATACCACTACCCACTTAACCTTACAAGTCACCCTAATTCGTAAATTTTATGAACCGGAAGTCCTCGACGACTTACTTACCGTCGAGACGTGTTACGGGTGCCTGTGTGACCGTTTATAACCCCTTTTTTTCACAATCGGAGTTCGTACCTCTTTACTAGATAAAGGGGGTGAAGCAACGGGGACACGGTAGAAGAGGGATGGATGATCGTACACTGGTCAACATGAAGAGTTTACTCCGTCCAATTATGACTCTAACGAGGAAATAAACATTTGGTCGAAAGAATTTATCCCTGGGTCACGCGACGGAACTTTAACGGTGGTGTTTTCTTGTGACGTACATGGGGACCCACACACACGAACACACGAACACTGTTTTGATCCGTACCACACACACACTATGATACGTACGGGAAAATACACATAAAAGGATACACGGGAATAAATAATTAACACCATTTTTATGAATTATATCTTAAATAGTGGATTCGGTAAAGATTCACGTGTCAAGTCAACACAATTTATATAAGTGGAACGACATATTGGGTAGAGATCTTGAAAGAGTGGAACGTTTTGACTTTGAGCTATTGAGTAATTTGTGGAACGGTAAAAGGGGAGGACAGTTGAAGACCTTTGGTGGTAAGATGAAAGACAGAGACACTCAGACTTATGAGGTCCCTGGAGGGCATTTACCTTAGTGTCTCGTAAATAGAAAGATTAACCGATTACCTAAGAGAACAACTTAGAAATTTTGGTAAGAGACTCTACAAACATACACGAGTCGGCGAGTCAGTACAGGCTGAGAAACACTGGGGTACTTGACACCGGGTGGTCCGAGGAGACAGGTACCCTAAGAGGTCCGTTGTTACGACCTCACCCGACGGTACGGGGAGAGGTCCCCTAGAAGGGGTGGGCCCCTACCTCGGACACAGAGGACGTAGAAGACGTGACGTCCGCCTAAGAAATGACGACTCGGTGGCCCCTTCGGGGGACACTCTATAAGAAATAATAATAAAGATGACTACCGACTCCTTTATTTTAGAGGTCCTGTAATTCTTTAAACAAGTTACAGTGTATCACGTACTTGGTCCGTCCTAAGTTTGAGTCAAGAGTATCAAGGTACAACCTGGTACAACCTGGGGTGTCCGTGTGTATGTATACTTATAGGACCTTTTCTCACGTCTTTTTCATCTATTTATACGAAAATACATATGTAAATTTAGAGAGAGAGATATATATATGTGTGCGTGTGCATAAATAGTTATATATTGATATACGTCGTAATAGAATTTTTCCTTCTTGACAAACCGAGGTGTAGACACAATCTCCCAACAACACTATGAACCTTTACCCTCATTTCGTAAAAACGACCACGACCGGCACGAAACTTCAAATAAACCCCTTTGGACACATCAATTACCTTTCTCGTGTTCGTCCCCTCATTCCTCCTACCCCTCGAGTGGTAGGTTCGAAGTCGTAAATGGTAAACCCCTCGAGTCCCACCAGTCAGACGAAAGTCTACTGTTATCGACAAGGGCACACCGGGTCTCCCAGGTCCCTCCACCACACATACTCCTGGGGCGAGACGGGGGTGACGTAGAGGGGGAGGTGTCGTGTGGGAAGAGTCCTTCGTAAAAGGATGGACAGAGGCAGGACCCAAGATTGTCTCCGACAAAAGGGGTGACGAAAGAGGAGGGTGAGAGGGAGGTTGGAAAGAAAAGAGAAGGGAAGTAGGAAGAAAGAGAGGGTCTAACAAAGTGGAGATTCCCGAGAACGGGTACCTACTTAAGTGATTCTTTGACTTAAGGTACAAGTCCGACTGACGTCTTGAGGGTGACGACAGTCCCTCTAAAGATCCGGAAATTACTCCCCTCTTAAACTAGGATTCTGAGGAACAATTCTATTTCTGGACCGACCAAATAATTGAGATAGGTCGACCCCATGTCTGAGTGTCATTTTATTAATTTGTGAGGGACGGATTTCTTCCCGGTCTCGACGTCTCTTTTGGACCGGACCTAGAACACTCTTTCTCTTCCCACTAGGGAATGACGAAAATCCTTAGTAAAGAAGAACTCACGGATTTCGACCAGACTCTTGAGAGAAGAGGGAAGGTGTATGGACCTGAAATAGTATTTCACGTGGAGTCTCACCGTCTCAAATAAATAAGTGAACTGTTTATAAATAGTTTATGGATGATACACGGTCTATGATACGACTCAAACCCCACTTTTAACTCCATGAATCCCCTGTAAGTTGAGTAATTATAGTAAAATATATCTTTCTTTAACTCTGGGTCCCTCTTCATTGAATAGATCCTATTGTCTAAGTCAGTCCTGGACCAGGGAGAAAATGACTATATTTTATAAAAGAGTACGATTCGTCAAGACGTCCACCGAGTCACCATATCCTAGGTGGACGGTCACGTCCTCTACGACCTCTACTCCTAAGTAAGGGACTCAACCCTTCTACGGACCTCTTCCTTTGTCTTTAGGTCAGGTCATAAGAACAGACCTTTTAGGGTACCTGTCTCCTCGGACCACCCGATGTCGGGTGCCCCAACGATTTCTTAGCCTTTGTTGAATCGCTGATTTATTATTATTGGGGTAGGTATGGAGGAGACCGGGAGGGAGTAGAGACAATCCTGAAATGAAAAACAACAACCGTGGAGTCTCTAAGTCGACGATCTGTCATTCGAGGGACTACTACCTTGGTACGGAAGGTGGATCACCGACCGAGACATTGGACATAGAGTCATTAGTCTACTGATGTCCATTTAGTAAATAATTTTGTCTACTTTATGCTCTGAAGGGACCACCAGGTCACCAATTCTCAGGTAGAACGTTACGTTCCCTACTCCCAAACTAGGGACCAGCCCCTTGATCCTAGGGTGTATAACACCTCTTCACCCGGATGTTCGACGTTGACCTCTCAGACACGTGGTGTTTTCTAGGACACACTAGGTGGATTCTGGGCTACATCGGTTTATTTATTTTGACCTCTTTTGTCATCTACTTTAAGTTATTTCTGGAAAGAAGTGACACTCTCTTTCATAAATTTACCAGAATTTTCTTCCCTATCACAAGTTCTCTCTCTATTCCTAATCTACCCCGTACACGAACACACGCACACACGACACGGTGTACGAGTACACACCCCGTCCCCACATACACCCACATATCCGGTAACGTCTGGGTTATCGGATTCACCCAAGACGTACTTTGTACCATACAAACGTCTTACTATTAAAACTTTCGGACAGGACCTTCCACAAAAGTACTCCGTCCGTGTACCCCTCCTTTGTCTTCCTCTTTCCTGGGCTCCACACATATCGACCATCCCCACCTCAAGTTTAGAGGTAAGAGACTGAATGATCAACACACTGAGACCCGTTCAGGGAATAGAGTCGACCAAAGGAAAAGACACTTTACTAGTATTATGACTGATGTCGTTCCACTAACAGTCATAACACAGTTGTGGTGCACCGGATCCCGGTCGAAGAAGATCCACACGTCCTAGTCAATCATGACAGAAAGTCGTCTCCTTTCCCGACAAAACACCAACCACTACGTTCCAGATTCTTCCTTAGAATCCCGACTAGTACTTCGTATCTTACTGTCTGACATCGCAGACTTGTCACTGAGGCTTGTCACTGAGGTCTAAACCTTCTACAACCTCCAAACGCTCTCACTACACCTGTTTAGTAGAAAAACGAACGAAAACAGACAAACAACAAAAATCTTTTAACACGAATCCTATCCTTGTGTCCTTCCCCCTCCGGCTAGGTCGTCCCTCAACGAAATTCCTAAAGTCACTCTTCTCTTTAAGGACTCTTATTGCTCCATCCTCCCCGAAGGGTCCACCAAGATCCCCATTTCTTGGGTGGACGGTTACGTCCTCTGTATTTTCTGCGTCCAAACGAGGGACCCAGTCCCGTCCTGTTGGGTGAGGTCATAAGAACGGACCTCTTAGGGTACCTGTCCCCTTATACCGCACGATGTCAGGTATCCCAACGTTTCTCAACCTGTGCTGACTTCACTGAATCGTGTGTACGTACCTTACTCTATCCTCTCCTTACCCTTCCGTTCCGTCTCTATTTACTAGTCCCTTGTTGTTTTTATTGTACGTAACGTAGGAACGATACACATCCATAACAAGATTCGTACAATTTCTGAATCGAATAAATTACACAGTTTACATAATAGGACAGGTTATGAATCTCGTATGGACTTCCACTTTGAGAAAATTACGATAAGTCTCCATGTCTTTGACTCCGTGTCTCTTTAATTCCACGTTTCTTCCGTGTAGAGGTGGGGTTGAGTAAATCTTACCTAATTTTGTTAAGAAGTTCTTCGTACGAGTGAAAGACCTTTTAAGTCTAAAATTAAAAGATGGAGAGAAAACGTGGGTCACACTCATAAACCATACAAAGAAAACTCTTACAAAATCGAACAAAAGAGGTGCTGAATGTACCTTGACATTGTCACCACACGGAAATATCTAAAGTACTCGTATAACGGGGACAGAAGTACTATCAGTAAATTTTATCACCAAAGTATAAAATAACTCACCTATATGGTCTCGATAAAAAAAGGTGATTATACTGGTAGAACCCTGTATTTAGAAACTGTCGTGGAGAATAATACAAAATTTCTATGTAAAGGACTTAAACTTAATGACCGACTTTATCTCACTGATTAAAGTACCGGAAATTAAGTGTAACGGTTAAACAAAAAGGGTGTCCCAACTTGTATGTTGTAGGAGTTGTTACTTTTTCCGATAGTTAAAGTAACGTGGGAACGATCGTAACCCGTAATAATAATAATGATCATTTCAATAATCTTCTTTACTCCAATCAGCGAAATTAAAATCAAACGTAGAGGAAAGGGGAGGGTACCCTGACTATGAACGTCAAAGAGTAATTAATAATGACAATAAAAAAACCTCCGGTAAGAAAGTTTCGTTTTCAAACACACAATCTTGCTTCCTTCATATGTTATCCCACTCCTCACCCCATTGCAACTCCTTGGTCCTCCAAAGCTCGGATTGTTTGACTCTCTTCTCGGTACTAAACTATAGGTGGTCGTATCCCCTCCTGTCCAAGTGACCATCTGACGAACCTTGGCCACAGGTACGATAATCCCTTCTCCACTCCGAACGACAGATAGGAGACCGATTGTAGAAAAATTGAGAATAATAAGTTTACCTTATACAAGTAACGTCTTTTTTATTTCTATTCCTCCTTTCTCTATTTTTAATGTCTTAATTCCACGTTCCTTATATCTAAGGGTGATAAATTTCTATTCAGGAAACGACAAAATAATATATACCAATGTCTTAGAGAAATATATGTTTTGTAATATCCTACACATATGATGTGTGTCCGGAAGGGACCACCGAGTCACTATTTCTTAATCGGATGGTCACATCTTCTACACCCAAACTAGGGACCCAACCCTTCTAGGGGACCCCTTCCTAAACCGTTGGTTGAGACCCTAAGAACGGATTCTTTACGGTCCCTGTCTCTTCGGACCGCCCGATGTCAGGCACCTCTGTGTTTTCTCAACCTGTGTTGAATCGTTGATTTGTTATTGTTACGATGTGTGTAAGAGTGTTGACATAGACGTCAACCGACGTCAATAAAGACTGAAAAACACACACATATACTGACTATGATAAACAACGGTATAAGGAAATTGACTGTCTCCTGTTAAACCTTTTTAGACCTTCATCTTTGTACCCTATTTAGAACACACACACAAGTACATATATTAGTGAAACCACGTAGAGACTATTTAAAAGAAGTTTCTTCACAACTTTTTCAAGTACGGACCGACTGGATTAATAGAGATACTACTTTCTTAATTTCGCCATCTCCGTCTAAAGAAGTGTCCGAGTTAAATACCTTCTCCTGAGGTGAGACAAGAATATCAAGAAAGAACAGAAAATTTTAGCCTAGATATCCCTATCAACCCAAAATTACTCCGGAATTTAAGGATCAGTCTCCCTCTTGAAACCTACCTCCTCGGTAGCGTCAAGACAATGTGTGAATTATATACTATACGAGAAAATATGTGTATATTAGATTTAAAAGATCGGAGAGGTTTGGAGTTCAGGACGCCGACGTTTCAATCCTTATTATTTTTATGGATGAAATATCCAAACGAATTTACTATATTTCTTCCATTTGTAAATCATCTTCCTGACCTTCTTCACTTTCAAGAGAGAAAAACATATTTCCCCGACCTTCCTACAAGAATGGGATAGTGAATGGTACTGGACGTCAGTTCAACCTTCGCGGTGACCCTTTTCCTAGTGGACGTCTATTATACGTCCTACTAACTGTGTGTGGTAGGATAGGTTAGGGAGGTAGTAGGATCTTCCGTTTGATAATGGAGGTAACATAAATAAATTCCTAAGTTGTTATTAATATTCCATGGAAGATACCCGACCCGTGATAAGATCTACAAAGTCTGTGTCCCCACTTGTCTCAGTTCACGAACGAGAGTCCGTTGTTCGTTAAATTACTTATAAATCCATCGTCATTCTATAACACCACAACCTCTTCTGAGAACTCTCAGGGAACCTGACGTTCCTCTAGGTTGGTCAGGTAAGATTTCCTCTAGTCAGGACCCACAAGAAACCTTCCTGACTACGATTTCGACTTTGAGACTATGAAACCGGTGGAGTACACTTCTCAACTGAGTAACCTTTTCTGAGACTACGACCCTCCCTAACCCCCGTCCTCCTCTTCCCCTACTGGCTCCTACTCTACCAACCTACCGTAGTGGCTGAGTTACCTGTACTCAAACCCACTTGAGGTCCTCAACCACTACCTGTCCCTCCGGACCGCCCGACGCTAAGTACCCCAGCGTTTCTCAGCCTGTGCTGACTCGCTGACTCGACTTGACTTGACTTCTATTACTCCCTCTTATTTCGTCTTATACCTCCTGCTACGACGTCCTTTCCTCCTCCAGCGACAGTACATCCTCCCAATCCCCACCACAGAAACTGTCACACTCTAAACTCGTCTTTAGATTTCTTTTCCCTCGCTCACTCAGTATACCTATTCGTCCCCTTCGTGGAGAGTCCGTCGCCCTTGTCGTAGACATCCCTCGGGACTCCACCCTGTACGAGTGACCTCCTGTCACTCCTTCCACCGTACCTTACCCAACCCCACTGAACCTACTGTCTCTCACACCACCCTCCTTTACTCTCTTCACACCCGACACTCTCTCCTCCTTTATAAAACATCTCGGGACATCCTGTAACATTTCTGAAATCGAAGATGACTTACTCCACCCTCCAGGGTGACTTCCTAAATTTAGTTTCCCACTAAAATATTTTATAGTGATACCGACGACTCCCTGTTTTCAGATTTTCCCCGTTCTTACCTTCCAACCTTTGAAGGGCCCCTCCACTGCCGACGTTGACAGGTTCGTCCCCATAACCCTTGAACCCAGAGTCACCATTACCCCACCCATCACTCTTCCACTCTAACTTCCTCTGTGTCGTCTGTCCGAAACTACTACCTGGTCTTCTCCCCTCACTTCAGGCTATGCTAAGCTTCCAGATATATGGACGCAGACATGATCTTACCTCAACGATAAATGATTTTTATCCCTTCTGTCCCGGCTCGTCCCTAGGTCTACAACCAAACCCCATATAATTCAAACTCTACAGGTACTGTACCAGGTCAACTCTACACTCCACACATCAATTCATAGACCCAGACCCCAAAACCACTCTCCAGACCCTGTTTGTAAATTCTCAGTAACCATGTTTGCTTCATATATTTCGGACCTCATTCTACTACCTGTTCACTTCATCGGTCTCCTGACTCGGAAGGTTGGAGAGTTTCACCACGTCCACTTGCCTCAGAGAACGTGTACTCCTTTAGTTTTGAACCCTCAGTTCGTTAAACGAAGTGTCATTCTCTGTCTCTACCCTTAGACACGAACTCCCAGACTGGGACTTCAGACACAATAATTGGGGAATCGTTATGAGGTTTCCGACCTCGTTTCTTCAGAAAAGGATCTCTGTACTTAGTACCCACCAAACGGTCCCGAAGTGGAGACTGATACGACCCTATCGTTCGACTCGGGAGTCCAGACTCGTTTATTCTGTGAAGAGAAAACGACCATCTTGGACTGCTGAGTAGATAGTCGGGGTGGACCACATCATGAGTTCCTAGAGTCCCCTCGTTCTTTCCAGACCATTAATTCTTTCTAAGGAAAGGACTCGACGTCACCCAGTGTCACTGACAGTCCCAATTTTCTGACTACCGAAGTATTTCTGGTGGACTTTTCCGTTAACTGGTCGTTCCTCTTTTTTTGAGTAACGGTGGGTGGGTGATGACGTCGCGGAAATAAGTCTCTGGACGAGTGTTTGTCTCGATGAACCTTGACGAACATGGTCAGTGATGAACCGGGGTAAAATACCGACATTTATTAGGAGTTGTTGGTCTCCTACACAAGGACGTAAGTGACTAGTTTCAACATAGAAGGACCAAGGAACTGACCTACACATCCCTGTTTATTTTGAGTCAAGGGAATGAGAGTCCCCAAGTAGTACCTCTGATGGTGACGTAAGTTCTATGAGTTGTTCAGGTTATAAGATAAGATATTATAACGTACAAACTTTTTTAAGTGAAGAGATCACTATACTTTTAGTCTCAGATCGTACATCATTTATAAGTAATTCAATAAGTGTCTTCATACACACCTCAACATCTGTTTCTCAGGTCTTAATTCGGTTATAACGTCGATATATATCGAAACGATTTTGGTTTCGAAGCACCGCAGTCTATTCAGTGAGAAGGGACGTAGAATCAAACGGATAGACAGTTTTTCCCCCAACCTAGTTTAATACGAACTTCTAGAAAATAAATAACTAACTAAAAATTAACTTCATATCGACTATACACACAAAGGGACCACCGAGTCTACCAATTTTTTTAGACGGACGTTACATCCTCTGGACCCAAACTAGGGACTCAATCCTTCTAGAGGACCTCTTCCTTTACCGTTTGGTGAGGTCATAAGAACGGACCTATTAAGGTACCTGTCTCTTCGGACCACCCGATGTCAGGTGTTCCAACGTTTGGTCACTCTATGCTGAATCACCGATTTGTTGTTGCTTATAAGGTAATATGTGTCTACGTGGTATAGAAAAAATTAGATAAGTGGACAACTGTGAATCCTACGAAGACATAATACCGATAACGTTTGTTGTGACGATACTTGTGACCCCTCGTACATAGAAAGGTTTACTCACAAAAACAAAGAAAGTCTATTTATGGGTCCTCACTTTGACGGTCCAGTATACCATCAAGACACAAATCAAAAAACTCTTTTGTCAAAAGGTATGACAAAAGGTGTCTCCGACGTGGTCAAATGTAAAGGTGGTTGTCACATCCCCCACCCCAAAGGAAAAGAGGAACCTCTAGGAAATCTAGTTTCCGTTCTACACAACTTTCCAGACTTTTCGGGGTCATTTTAGAGGGAAGGATTTTACGACAATTTACGGTACTACACAGAACTATCCTATCCGTAAGATCTCCCAAATTCTTTTCTTTCGTGGAGGTACGGAAGACACACGTTAACCGGGAAAAGAAACACCTTAGTTGGAGGGGGTCATAAGAAATCTAGTGTCAAGGGGTCTTCAAATCGGGTTACCCTCTGAACCGACCCGTCTAACGGTACCCCGTCGGGTTGTCACCGTTCCACCTTTTAGACACTTAATGGAACGGAAAAAGTCACGGACGGTCGTAGGCACGTACACGACCGGTCCTTATAACGGTAGTATCTCGAGCGAGTGTGGAACTCGGTTTACTGAGGGGTTGGGTCTTAAGTCCGTCGACCTTCTTCCGTACGACGTTCCGTCTTTCAATGAGAAAAGTTAGTTATGTAGGACTTTCTCTTGAACGAGATAAAAGTGGAATTCATCTCCTTCGACGGAAGGCCCCCGACGATCTCACCTCAAAAGGATTCCGCCTGGGGAGGGGACTCCGACGAGGGAGGTAAGAACGACGGTAGTCTAATCAAGACCGGACCTAAAAAAAAAAAAAAAGAGTTGTCCTGTTAGTACTTAAGAAGTAACTCCTAGACAGAGGTTAGAGGAAGGTTAGGTAAAAAATAATTCCTTGATCTCAGTAGATAAACCTTTTTTTATTTTCTCTTTTCTTTTATATGGTTGGTTTGATCCAGTACGATAGGAGTCCGAGTCCTCGGAAGTTTTCAGAGGGGACTAATTGTAGTTCTGTTTGTGAGTGGTTCCGGACGTCCTGGGTCCGTCACACCAGACAGGTGGGAAGGTCCGAGAAAACCGGTTTAATACAGTACAGGGAAGTGAGTAATTAAGGTAGGTCAAACCCAAAGAACTTAAAAGATACAAGGGAGGACGGAACCCCCAAAACGGATTATAAGACAAAGACGAACCCCAGGAAAGGAATGAGGGAAAGAAAAGAAAGAAGAACCTACTTTAAGTGGAGGAACCTCTCTGAAAGGGATAAGTAAAATGGACTGCAATTTCGCAAGTCAGAAAAAGACCGAGTCGATTAACAGGCAATGTTACACGTCTACGAAAAAAAGTAAACAAACACAAAAGGGGTAGTGAGGATAATTTGACACTTGCCATTTGAGGTCCCTTCGTCTTTGGTAAAGGCACAACAGATACCAACAGAAATAGAGGTCCCGAACGAAGTCACGACTCGACCGTGAGGTAGTAACAAACGGTTTACTAATTAGACCAAGACGAGTCGAAGGATCGCTCTAGGAAGTGGGGTCGGGTGAAGAGGACGGCATAGTCTCATGGTGGGGGATTCCCGTCATAAGAAGATCGGAGACGAGGACGCTAACGGGACACGGAAGACGGACTTTATGTGAAGAAGGGATAAAAGGAGGACTTTTTACTTGAGTCGGAAGTTCTGAGTCGAGTTTATAGCAGAGGCGAAACTACGGACAGGGGTACGGAGGACCGTTTTACTTTTCGTACACGAGACACCAAACACGTGTAGACTTAGTGTCGGAAACAGTGAGTCGTAACAGGAGTGTGAAAAGACACAGATAAAAGGGGTGATCTGCCTGGAGAACCCTCGTTCCTACTCTAGATTAAGTAGAATGTAAAGGTGAAGAATGTTCATAAATAGTGTATCCTTCCGACCTATTTCCGAAAACCTCCCCTACGTATGTAATTATTTATTTTCTCACAGGAACCACTTTAAAGAGACATACCTTAGAAGGAGAGACTCATTAGGAATACATGACTGCGGGACAAACCTATAAGAGAGGACCCTTAAAAGAGACCCCAAGGACGAAATCCCTCTGGTAGAGAGACACAAAACAGAAGATCCTAATACGTAGACCAAACAAAATCTTTCGTCTCAATCGAGAACGGATGAAAAATTTTCCTTGGACCGTCAAGTATGTGCAGGGTACCATCCATCCCCGAAGGGTCCACCGAGTCACCATTTTTTTTTTTTTTTTTTAGGTAGACGGTACGTCCTCTACGTCCAAGCTGGGGACCCAACCCTGCTAGGGGACCTTCTCCTTTGTCGTTGGGTGAGGTCATAAGAACGGATCTCTTAGGGTACCTGTCTCCTCGGACCACTCGATATCAGGTACCCCAAAACGTCTCGTGACCTGTGTTGACTCGTTGTGTCGTGTGTGCGTGCCTTCCATCCTATTATTCATCGGTTCGAAGGGGTTTATGAACAAAGCAGAAAGAAGGAAAAAAAAAAAAAAAGTGATGAACAGGGTCAGACCGTCTTGACCAACAATTTATAAGTAAGTAAGTAACAGATCGGTAACAAGACAATAAACGGTCCATGACAAAACCACGATACAAGTGTCACTACGTTCTCTAGGACAAGGATTTCATAAAAAGAACCTCCCCCTTCGTGGCTGTCTGTCTGTTACACTAGTCACGAGACTACGTCACATACAAACGTCTCAGTACACCCTCATCCTCAGTTTTTCCGAAGGTAGATGGACCCCCATCCCCCCACAATTCCTGTAGAAGACTCAGGTCTCCGAGAAACACAACTGAAAACTATCTACTGATCTTAACAAACTACCCTTTCCCTGTTCTCTTTCCCTCCTTTTCTTTTGATCCCTTCCCTCTCCCTTGCCGTATGTGTTTCCGTTTTTCCCCACCGTCCACACCAAATTTCAGCACTCTTCGAGTGTCTTCAGGTCTCGAAAACGACGAGTCAAACGACACACCGATCGTTCGCGGTCGTAGTGGACCCTTGGAAGATCTTGTCGTCTTAAAACTCGAGGTGGGACCTGGTTGACCCGAAGGGACCACCGAGTCTACTATATCTTAGTAGGACGTGACGTCCTCTAGGTGCGACCTAGGGACCCAGCCCTTCTAGTAGACCTCCTCCCGTGTCGTTGGGTACGGTCATAAGAACGGACCTCTTGAGGTGCCTGTCTCCTCGGACCGCCCGATGACAGGTACCCCAGTGTTTCTCAACCTGTACTGACTGCCTGATTGTGCGTGTGAGTGAACCTGGTTGATTCAGTCTTAGATGTAAAATGGTTCTAGGGGTCCATCAAGGACAGGTGTAATTTCCAATTCTTTTTCATCGAAAAGACCGGTACTGTACGTAGTCTTAGTAGACCCCCCGAATAATTTTCTGACCTAGTGACTCAGGATGGAATCTCAAAGACTTACTCATCGGGACCCACCTGGACTCTCACACGTAAAGAGTTTTATACACTACTCTACACACGACTACGACTGATCCACTACGACTACGAAGACTAGACTCCTGGTGTGAACCTCTGGGTGATCCCAACTCAAATCACCCTTCCCATTAAAGACCCTTCACTCGAACCCGTCCATCGTCCTAAGTTTAGGGTTTCCCGAGACTGCCCCTCCGCACCCGAAATAGGACCTCACGACGTCTGTAGACGTCTCAAAACTACGACCTCCCACTTCATAAGTCTGAAAAGAAACCCCTTCTAGTGAGACCGTCGTGCACCATCTACTCGACCTCTCATTGTTCCACTGCCTGACAGTGACAGAAGGTCCACTCTGACTACTTAAGACTTGATTCCGTCACCTCGACGAGAGTTCTGTTTAAGCCCCCAGTCTTAAAACCCCTCAGTCACTCATCAACTGATATTCCCACTCTTAGTGTATGGAGGGCGGATGGGCCTTGGACCCACGTGTAGTGTCGGGCACTGAGAAAGGGAGGGGCACCGACAACGGGAAAGTACGGGCCTTTCGGTGGGACAAAGTAGACGGAGGAAAAGCGTTCGGACGGAGACCGAAGTAGACTGTCCAAAGTCGGACGTCACAAACTTCTTTCCCCACGTCACGTCATTTGGTAAGTCTTTATCCTAAATAATTACCCTCCGTACATTAATGACGGTCTGTGTCGTTAGACTTCTCAAATACCGGATTCACAAACCACAGTAAGTAATTTTGTTTCACCCGAGAACCGTACCTGTGACAGTGGGACACTGGTCTGGGTAGACAAAGACACTATCGGGGAGGGGGTGGGGACGAACACATTCAACTCGGTCCGACCTCTCCGTTTCCGTCTATTTAGTGTCCCGTCCCCGAACCGAGGTCCCTGGTTCCGCGAGCGGACCTGGGGAACCTACCCGATCAGGGCCAAGGGATCGTCCCCAGGACCTCCCCGAACACGGGACTTACGAAAGACAGACTTCCCGAAGACTATGTCAGTCGTCTGCGAGACTTCTTATAGGACATGTGAATTCTGAAGAGGTTTTGGAAGAAGGGTGGGTAAAGTGAAGAATCAGTTGGGAGTGTCTTGGGACCCTACGTCCCTCGTCTCGAATCGTAGGGGAACACTGTTCACCTTCGGATCTTCAAAACCACTCAGAGGATTTCAGGATCCCGGATCTCCTGTTCGAACACGGTTCTGGGGTACTTCGGTAAAGGTGGAGAGGTGGTCCGTCCGGTCCGACCGGGGTAAGATCCTACTCTCACGACGGAACAAAACTCCTGTCTGACCCGACACTCTCCGGGTCGAAGACGTCCTGAACCCAAGTTCGGGTCCTAAAGAGAACGGATCAGGACACAAGAACCTTTTCTGTGAGATTCGGAGTCAAAGGAGTCTCCCTTTTACCTCCCTTGCTCCAGTCGAGAAAGGGTCCTGGGAGACCCTTCATTCTCCGGAACGTCCCGAACCGCGACCGACCAGGAGAAAGGGCACTGAACAGTAGTAGAAGTCCGGAGGGTTTTTCGGGACATCATGAACTGTGTGCCCACGACTCGAGTCTACTCTATTATCTCCCTTATACGAAGCCTTTTAAGTTCGTGTGGTAAGTTTACACTTCATTATTATCCTTGTTGCTTAGACGGCATTGGGACGGTTTTTTGGGGTCGTTGAAAACTCTGTTTTTCGTCTGGACCTAAGATCTCAGGAGTAGTAGTACTAACCAAAACCTGTCTCCCTGAAAAGACGGGAAAGTTTGTAGATAGAGTTTTCCAACAAAACAAGGCTCTGAACGTCTCCGGTTATACCCCCCTTTACCTATTGACCGTTCATGAACACACGATTAATCCTCCGACGGTACGGACCTTGAGAAAGCCCCTGATTGTAGAATATATAGAAACATAAACGATCACGGGTCGTGTCCCGGACCGTATCCATCTATGAGTCACTAATAAATAATTTATCAACCTTGGTTCGAGCTAAGACAGGATAGGACACACAAGAAACTTCCGTCCCGGACACAAAATGAGTAAAGAGAGAAGGGTCTCGGTCAGGGTCACAGACCGTGTCTCATCCACGAATCAGTTAAGTCAGACCTATCTTTAATTCGGGGTACTTTTTATTCCGTCTGTATAGAGCACAGACGGGACTTGGTGTCCTCTTGGGCCCCGAGGTCCATCCTTTCCTCAGACCGTAAACGTCGGCCTCAGCCATGACCAGTCTACTGTCCGAATGAAGTTTCCGTGCGCCACCCCTCCCCTCCCCTGACACCAAAGAGGTTACGGAAGAACCGACGCACCCTCGAGAACAACCGTCGTCTCCACCCCTCCCCTCCAACCGTCGGGTCACCTCCGGAGCCGGCCCTTAAGTCCTACCTTGTTTACTCGGTCTCCTTTCCTTCGTTGAGTCTACCTCTACCTTGTGCGAATTTTAGAGGAAGGGGAGAGACGTAGGCGGCCTTGTCTACACCGTCAAGACACACACATACACACGCACGCGTGCGCACGTACGTACGTGTACACACACAACCTTCCTTTTGTCCGAAATGTCGGTTTATTTAGAGACGCGGATAGGGGAGTCACGTTTCGGTCCCGACACCCTAGAACTCATACAAAATAAAAAAAAAGACTTAGAGGTAAAGGAGTAGAATTTTTTACCCTAGTCACTAAGAATCGCAGGTCGCACCGACACCGATACGTCACACAAAACATTCGTTATTTTGTCGGCAAATACTTCGTGGACGAGAGACGATCCGTGACTCGGATCATCGACCTACCTAAATTAGACATTAGGGGAATTGGTAGGACATTCCACCACTAATAGTAGAGGTCAGAGGTCTCGTCTCGTCTCCTTCGACTTCAAGTCTCCGTTCCTCGTTAAACGAGTTCCCTCTGACGGTCTTTAGGTTGACCCAAGAGAAACATTTGTAATGTGATACCTTTGTATGTCCTACTAATATAAAGCACTTAGAGTCAGTTCGGATTTTGAGAGGGTGTCGCCGTCGAAAGGAAATAACAGTCGCGAAAAAGAGGGAGGTAGAGGGAAAACATTTTTTCGATTTGGAAACCGATTGGACAGACAGACACCTTCTTCCCACTCGAGATGAGTCACTAAAGTCACACTAAACTAAGAGAAACAGGTCCACGAAAAACCAAAGGTACCCTGCCTCTAGTCCTTTAATACAGATCCACAAACATTCTCCCTTCACCTTTTCGACGACTCTGAATGTGAAAACCTGTTAGGTTGTCGTAGATTTTACAGTCTTGATAGTAAGGTTTTTTTTGGATAGTTGGGAAAACTGTAAAAACCCTCAGAAAGAAATTTCGGAGTCGGTTTATACTCCATTTACACCTTCCAGTCCTTTCGGTTAAGTGAAAATAATTTTAGATGGGGCACGGGCCTACGAGGAGCACCAGTGGGACATACCAATCATAACAATCTAGGTAAACGGTGGATTCCTATGAGTCTTTCCAATTGTAAACAGACTCTAGTGTGTTCGTACTCCTTAGTTTCAGTTCTAAGTTTGGAATCGGATTTTGTGTCCGAGAAAAAAGACGATAAAGGACGAAGGCTCAGGGGTCCAGATGACTACATTTGACAACGAAAGAGATGTGAGGAAAATCCTCGGACAGGGAAACAAGACGTATCGGGGTCCGCCTAGACCTCTTTTCCTTATGGACGGCAAAGTCTTCTTTTTCCGGAATCGTAACTCTGACGTCCTCTGGTGGTTTCCGTCGGAGTCGTTTCTGTCTACTAGGGTTGAAAACCTTCTACGAGAAACACTTTACCTATGGTCAACCTACGAACATAAAAACCCACACTCAAGGTCGTAGTCTTCGTCCGACATAGAAAAAAAAAAAAAAAATTAAAAAAACCGTCCCATCCAACCCGAAAGATCTCCTCCTTCTTTCTTCGTCCCTTCCCTTCGAGAGAAATCGAGTAAGTCGAGTTTTGTTCATAGTACCAAAATTCAGTGTATTAACGTCTAGGGTAATAACTCACCAAAATAAATCTAGGTCCAGCGACTTCCACCTTCTACAGGATGGACAGGGAGGACTAAATTAAAAATTACTTGAAAACTTAACTTCAGACCTTTTTTTAGTTTTGTTCGATGGTTTAAGAACCAATCGTCCGCTGGGTGTCTCAAGAAAAGATCTTACGACCTTTTGAGTGTCTAAAACCTCAAATACTCTTCTCTCGAGTTGAAAGTCGGTACAGTGAGTAGACGTACCGAAACCCGTTCGGCAGATCGTAGTGACTGGAGTCAAAGAAGTAGACATTTTACTCATATTATTACGGACGAAATCTTCCAACAGGCCCACCAGTTCACGGATCGTCTGTGAGTAATTTACAATCAACGAGAAAGGAGGGATATAGTGTTTCACGTTTGAGAAATGGATTTAAGAACGTCCATTTCTCGACCCGTACTCACTACTGGACATTGAAAATCCTGTCGAGTCTAGGAGGGTCTAGCAACCGTCCCGGGTAGTCGGCACCAAATTCTGAATTCGGTTACGGGTTATACAGTAATACCTCGGACGTCTTCACTAATGATTACAATGAAAAGGTCAAGTGACACCTCGTCTCCCCTCTCAAAAAGTGTGACGACCGCAAAACAACCTCGTGCTGCTATGTTTAGTGTCTACCGAAGGAGCCGTCTACACCGAGACATCTTGGCGTTACACCCAAATGTTCCCCAAATTACTTTTGGACCGTGGGAAGGTCCGAACTTAGTTAGGAGGCCCCAAGAGCCGAGTACGTGCAATCCCGGTTAGACGTTTACAGGTGGGACAACTGCCATTCCCCTCACGCTCCCACTTTTCAAAAAATGGACCCTTTGTTTCGGTTTGGATGGGCCGATTCAAGTGTCGGAACCCCCGGACCCTCGACCTTGCCACTGCACCTTCCCTTCGACCATCCTCCTCCCTCCAAAGGTCGACCTTCCATAAGTCTACCGACGACGGACCGACCCCCACTCGCCTCGGGTCCTGTCTCGCTACTGAAAGGGTCTACGAACCCTGAGTGAGTGTGAGAAGAAGGAACGACACCTAACTCGATTTACCTCACTTGCCCTCGACGTTCAGTCCCTATGCCTTATTTTTTTATCAAAGTTGAATCAACTGTTATATTTGACCTTGACCTAACCTGATAGTGACGGAGAAGAACTTTACGTTAACGAGAAGTTTACCAATGGAAGGATAATAAAGGACCAGACAAAATAAAACCGTAGGTACAGTAGAAGAACCTCTTCGGAAGAAATAGTTGTAGGACTTTCTCTTGGAGGGTCGGTATCGGATAGACTCGAAACATAAACAAAGTATTATATTAGTGTTAAATAAACGGACAAACGAAAGACAAAATCAGGATATCATTTTGTGTAACAAGGAATTTTCTTTCTCGAGTACTGGTTTTATCGGGTCGTGGGTCACCTCATGGACCGTGTAATATCTGTAAGTTATTTATAACAACCTTCTTACTTATGTAAAGTCCTGTTTTTATTCTATCTAGTCACAAGCATCGAATTGTGACACTAATTATTCGATATTTTGACAGGTTTTATGTATTAGAAAGAATCAGACCCTAAGAAGTAGACATTTTCTCTATTTTTATGTTATATTCCATCGACAAATACATCTCGTCACAGATTACGTTTTCTTTATCAGTGATTCAGTTTCGAAGATAATAAGGCAGTAACTTCTTAATTCAATTGGCGATTAGGCATAAATGGTCATAAAGGTAAGTCGATTATAAATGACTCTGGATCGGACACGACACGGGGGATGATTCGTGAGAATATACGTAATAGAATACACTAAGAACTGTTGTTGGAACCCTCTCTCAGAAGGGTCAAATCTTGTTTTCTTTGCCTCTAAGTCTCCCTAATTCGCCGAACTGGTTCGAATGTGTCGATAACTTACCGTCTTCGTCATAATTGAGGTAAAGATAAAAATTTCGGTATTAAAAGGAGGTATTAAGGTCCGACGAAGGATAATTGTGAGCGAGACCTATTTATTTGTATTCCTTCGGTGTAAGAGACAGGAGACCTCCGAGACCAAATCCACTATTCTGTACACATTCTCATTTTGCTTGTGATTATTTCTGGGTACAAAAAGGTGCGACGAAACTTCAAATGTTTCGAACAAGGTTATAAATGTTGTGTCAACTCAAAATTTTTGACTAATAGGTCCTATGTATTTATTAAGTTTGTTCAGTTATTCTTTTTCTGTTTGTTGAGTTACCTTTTTGACTGACTAACACTCGTCCGTAAAGTTTACCGGTTATTAGTGTACGTTTCTACACACCGTAATGACTAGTGTCCCTTTAAGTCTACTCTTGTTACGTTATGGTAAACAGTAGGTAGTCTAACCGTTTTTCTTGTCTCTGATAGTTCCCAACTACTCCTATTCCTTCGTTTCCACCACGATTTTTAACCATTTTAGTCAAACTCTGTATTGTCACTTATCTCTAATGGTACTTTTACGGGACCGTTGGTCCCGACGGAGACCCTTCGTTTTTCGGATCTTTTTGAGAGCGGATACCCGTCTTCCTCTCTGTGTTTTTACAAGTGAAAGTAGTAAAATAGATTATGACTTTACAACCTTTGGTAGATTTTCATGTAGTTATCCCCTTACCTATTTGTTTGACCAGTAAACATCTACTTTATACTTTGTTGACTTCCTTAGTCAATCTCGAGGTAAATCACCGTCCCTATTTAGCGTCTGTGTATGACAATTTATTTTTTCTCACTCAACGTCTTTCTTGTTCCATTACAGGAAATGCGTGTAAATTTTTTGTACATTTCATTCGGGAGTACAAATTTTACTTGAGAGAAATGTACTACATTTATAGACCAGTCCTTCTCATAAATATGATACGTTATCATTACTGAAGATCCCCTCTTCATCTCCTAACTCCAGTCCTTTCAAACGTTTCTCCTGAAGATGACTTGGAAGTTGATTTACAAACTTAAAAAATTTTTTTGTAGACTTCGTTTATGTCGTTTTACAATTGTAACAATCTAGATCCACCACCCAAGTCGACAAACAAAACAGTCAGAAGCTTGACAAGAAATACATGTCCTATAAAATATTTCGTTCGTTGCTAAGTGATTAGGTGTAGAAGAAGGGATTGGAATAAGTTGGACGGGGTGTAAATTTTGAAACCTTCGTCGCTACCTTCTCTTCTATGGGTAAGACGTCCCAAGTCCGAAAGGAGAGGACCGCGGACGGAAAAAACAAACACACGTACTTGTCCCATTTCATGACCCGTCTACCTTTTATCTGATTGATTGACTAAAAGAAAAGAAAAAAAAAAATTAAAAATAAAAATGAAATAAAATGAAATGTTATGACATAACCAAAACGGTATGTAACTGTACTTAGGTGGTGTCCACATGTACACAAGGGTTTGTACTTGGGGGGAGGGTGGAGGGAGGGGTATTGTAGAGAGACCCAGTAGTGGTTTCTCCTGTGATTATCTACCTCTTTATATGGTACAAGTACCTAACCTTCTTAGTTATATGACTAAAAGAAATCCTTCCCGGACGTCGAGACCAGCCCCGTCCCTGTCTCCAGTCTGTTTTCTCCCTCTGTTGGTCTTCTCGTTCTACACGATTCCAAAACTCTTTTCCGACCTCTTTGACTCCAAGTCTCTACGTCTCAGTAAATAGGTTCCGGTGTATCTCCGTCTCGACCTTAGACGGAGACCAAGTCAAGTCAAGTCAGCGAGTCAACACAGACTGAGAAACGCTGGGGTACTTATCGTCGTGCGGTCCGGAGGGACAGGTAGTGGTTGAGGGCCTCAAGTGAGTCTGAGTGTAGGTAGTTCAGTCACTACGGTAGGTCGGTAGAGTAGGAGACAGCAGGGGAAGAGGAGGACGAGGGTTAGGGAGGGTCGAAGTCTCAGAAAAGGTTACTCAGTTGAGAAGCGTACTCCACCGGTTTATGACTTCAAAGTCGAAATCGTAGTAAGGAAGGTTTCTTGTGGGTCCCGACTAGAGGAAGTCTTACCTGACCAACCTAGAGGAACGTCAGGTTCCTTGAGAGTTCTCAGAAGAGGTTGTGGTGTCAAGTTTTCGTAGTTAAGAAGCCACGAGTCGGAAAAAGTGTCAGGTTGAGAGTGTAGGTATGTACTGATGTCCTTTTTGGTATCGGAACTGATCTACCTGGAATCACCCGTTTCATTACAGAGACGAAAACTTATATGGTAGATCCAACCAGTATTGAAAAGAAGGTTCCTCATTGAGGGTATAAGTCCGGTGTCCGTTCACGACCCCCGTCCTCCTCTGGTGACCGGAGCGTCCAGCTCCAGTTTAGGGTCGGGACAACAAATCGTCGTTACTCTGGAACCCGTGGGGTGGACTGAGACTCTAATTCAGTGAAAATGAAAAGAGTCTGACTGGAACTCTTCTTGTACATTACACACATTTTTCCGATCACCCTTCACGACCCAGATTCAGAACCATAACTAAGGTATTTGTCAATGGTAGTGGTAGACGTAGTAGTAAAGTTAAACAAAGTTGGTAAGAAATTATTGAAGTTCTTGATAAAGAGAGAAGGATGTAAAAGGGGGACGGGGGTTAGTTACAGTCCCGTCAAAGGAACTCCTGTTCATTAGTCAAATGGACACAGGTTCCTAACCAGACAGTCGTTACTTCAGACAGTCTAGAAGGGAAAAAAAATCATCGTTGATAAGTTTTGTTTGTTTGTTTGTTTGTTTTGTTTTGTCGAGGGAGGAACGTGGGTACGTTCAAAAATAAAACAATAACAGTGCTAGAATTATCCAAAAAGAGAAATAACAACAGCTCACACGACATTTAGTAATGATCGTAATAAACAAAACTAAAGAGTTAACTAAACTGGTCAATTCAAATCAGTGAGTCAACACAGGTTGAGAAACACTGGGGTACTTGACGTCGTGGTTGAGGACCTCGAATGAGTCTGAGTACAGGTAACTCAACCACTACGGTAGGTTGGTAGAGTAGGAGACAGTAGGGGAAGGGGGGAGTTGGAAGTTAGAAAGTCTCGTAGTCCCAAGTTTACTCAGTCAAGAAGTGTAGTCCACCGGTTTCATAACCTCAAAGTCGAAGTCGCAGTCAGGAAGGTTACTTATAAGACCTGACTAAAGGAAATCCTAACTGACCCTAGAGGAACGTCAGGTTCCCTGAGAGTTTTCAGAAGAGGTTGTGGTGTCAAGTTTTCGTAGTTAAGAAGTCGTGAGTCTAAAATGGTCATCTCTAAGAAAATTTGGTCACAGACAGGAAAACTGTACAGAGGTTACTAGAGAGTCATGAAGGAGTAAGAGACCGTATTCTACAAGGTCTGAATGGAACATTAAGGAACAGGGTCCCGGTCTTAGTCGAGAAAAAGGTTCCTCGGGACCAAGAAAAACCACCCCTTACCCTAAATCTTTGGTTCTAAACCTGTAATCCACACGAGATATAATGTTCCCATAGTAACGAAAACCCTGGAAAGTCATGTCTTGATTTTATTTATTTATTTACATATACACAAATGGATAGAGATAGAGACAACAGATAGCTTCAGACACTACCAATTACATTTACAGGTGAACCAACCTGTGTGCAATAAGACCTACAAGGATGTCCCTACAAAAACCTACTCAAATTGTAAATTTATACACTGAAACTTATATCGTCTACCGGGAGGTATTACACCCCCCTGGAGTAACTTAGTCACCTTTCGGACTGATACTTTTCTGATTAAAAGAGACTCGGTCTCTCTTAAGACGTCGTCTATCGGGAACTAAACTTAGTGTTCAACCGAGAGAAAACTCAGAGATCGGACAACTGGGTGGGAAATCGAAAACCTGAACAGTCGAAGGTATTGTCACACTTGGTCAAGAAACTTTTTTTTTTTGTTTTGTGTTTTTGGGAGAGAAAGATATATATGGAACCCATACAAAGAGACCTCTTGGGATTGTACTTCAAGTTTAGATTATACTAACCCAAGAACGAGTCTATTGAGTAAGTTTAAACAAAGAATTAAAAAATGTCACTCTTAGGGTCAAAGATGAGTAAATAAGATTTGGTTTGTGTGTATTCAGTTGATAGGACCTGAGAAGTTTTGACAGTCACGGTACTTTCCTTTTTTTTCTTTTTCCCGTATTCTTGATAACATATGATCTTAGACGGACATTGAGTCCTCAGAGCCCTCTGTACCTAAGCTAGGGACTCAACCTTTCTAGGGGACCTCCTCCTTTACCGGTGGGCGAGGTCATAAGAACGAGTCTTTTAGGGTACCTCTCTCCTCGGACCACACGATGTCAGGTATGCCACCATTTCTTAACCTATACTGACTCACACGCACGCACTGTGAACTTTCTCTGTACTGTAGGTTCACACCACACACTATGTACGAACCTACGACCTAACCTTTTTCTTTCTTGTCGACATTTCTCTTAATGACCCTTTACAATTTATACTTTGTACATAAGGCATTATAAAATATTTATAATTTAAACCTCCGTACTATTACTATAGTATACTCTCTTATTTTAACATTCTCTACGTGTAATTTAATAAATCTCTACGATCACAAAACTGTAACCATTCGATACAAGGTTATTAAGTGTTTGATATACACACACACACACACGTGTATATATTTCTCTCTCTCTCCATTCCTTTCTCGGTTATGCCGTTTTATAATTGTCAATAATTCAAACATATCTTTTGTATCCTTAATTAACCTGATAATTAAAAATACAAAATTAAAGAGACTTTGAAAATTTTAAATTTCCACCCACTTTACCGTCGTCCATAATGTATAATTCCCAGTATATAGATCATCGTTCTCATAATGTATAGTTGATGGTTCACGACGACGACGATGATTCAGCGAAGTCAGTACAGGCTGAGACACGCTGGGGTATCTGACGTCGGGTGGTCCGAGGGGGCAGGGACCCTAAGAGGTCCGTTCTTGTGACCTCACCCAACGGTAAAGGAAGAGGTTACGTACTTTCCCTTTTCGCTTTCACTTCAGCGAGTCAGCACAGACTGAGAAGCGCTGGGGTACTTGATGTCGGGTGGTCCGAGGGGGCAGGGGCCCTAAGAGGTCCGCTCTCGTGACTTCACCCCACGGTAACGGAAGAGGTGGTTCACGATCATCGTACATAATGTTTAGTTCATGACTGACACGATCCGAACACAATTTACCGTGGGGTGAGGTCATGAGAACGGACCTTTTAGGGTACCTACCCCCTCGGACCATCCGACGTCAAGTACCCCATCGATTCTCAGTCTATGCTGACTCGCTGAAGAGAAAGTGAAAAGTGAAAGTACGTAACCGCTTCCTTTGCCGTTGGGTGAGGTCACAAGAACGGACCTCTTAGGGTCTCTGCCCCCTCGGACCACCCGACGGTAGATACCCCAGCGTGTCTCAGCCTGTGCTGACTTCGCTGAATCGTCGTCGTGGTCGTCGTCGTCGTAGTGTTAGGAGATTCCGTCGGTCGTAAAGAAATACGAACTCCATAGACTCCACGTCTCTCCACGTCTTTGAACAAGTTCCAGTGAGTCAATCGTCCCTTCCTTCGTCTCCGTGGCTCTCTCCTCATTGGACGGGTCTGGTAGTCGTTTTATCACCAGGGCCGTCCCAATCCTGACTCCACAGACTAAGAATGACCCTGAACCAGTTGACATAATTTTTCAAATAAGAAGGAACAAAAGAACGGGTGACCCTGAGGTAGATCTCTTTGCAAAGACGGTCGAGATGATCTGAGTAAAGTTTCTCTTTTCTAAGGCAAAAAAGTAAGGTGAAACTTTTCTATTCCGTAGGTCGAAGGACATGAAGACATGATCAAGAGTCGTTACGCACAAGAGGTACCAATAACCCAGTGTTGAAAATAGTCTAAGGTCTCTACCCTTTTGAGTTCGTCCGTTGTCTTCGAAGCCTGACTCTCGTTCGTCAGAGAAAGTAATTATCTCCCTGTCACTAAGAAACAGACGAAGACTGATAAGTAAAATTTGTGTTCGTGTCTCAATCGGACTATGTCACAAGACGTTCGACTCCCAGTACTGGGAAATCACCCAGAACTCTAGTTGCATCTACCACCGACCGTCGCAAATCTTTTACTAAAAATTCTATTGTTGTTCCTGGATGATATATCGTGTCTCTTGGTGTAAGTTAAAGAACATTATCAGATATTACCTTTTCTTAGACTTTTTCCACATATATATATATTTACTTAGTAAAAAGACATGTAGACTTTGTGACATTTAGTTGACATATAATTATTTTTTACTAAAATCTTAGTGTAACTTATCTTATCTTTTATAACCACATACAAGTAATACTTCCATCTAAAAAAACACTTTCATGAGTGTATGTCTGTGTGTGTGTGTGTGTGTGTTCAAAACCTACTACCATATTTAAAGTAAAGAATAATACTCAGTGTCAATTTTGTTAAGTTTTCGATGACGAAATCCTGTCCCCCAGTCGTTTACGAACAAAACACCTTGTTTTAAATAACCTTGTATCGGATGGGTGAGTACGTACATAACAGAAACCGGCGGCAGTGTGGTGTCACCGTTTCAACTCTTCGATACTGTGTGACTTACCGGCCGTTTCGGACTTTATAAATGATAAACTATGTATCTTTTTGGACGACCTGGGATGTCAGATTCTATAACTCCGTTTTTAAAGATTAAGTTTATTTCGAAGGTAATATATATTAAAGGTCTTAAAGAGAGAAATCACAAACAGGGGGTGACTGATTCAATCGTAAGTGTATATCTAAGTACATTTCCGTATATATTGAGATCTTTTCATCCGTGTCGTTTTCGTTAATAGTGGATTTGAGATATAAAGATTGTATTATGGCCCTCATAAGTCTCGTTCCAGGACGACCGTGTACCGTTTGTCCTACTGGAAAGGTAGGATCCTTTTATACAGCTACAAATTGGAGTAACGTGAGTTGGTCTGCAAAGGAACGTGTTTAAAAGTTCACTTTATAAAGTTAGGACGTAAGTAAAACCCCCGGTGTACAGAATAGGTTCAATTTATAAAGGTCTTTTATTTACAGATCTGTGGCAGAGTATATTTAATTCGTGGGCCAAAAATTTTCTAAAGATCGTCTGGAGGAAAAACCACACACCCACTCATATTAAACTGAGGACACTTGTTAAGACCCAGTCTAGACTACACGGATTCGGACACGTGGACGTCCACCAATTACTCGTGACGACTCAGTACCACCTGTCACACCCAATCCCCTCCCCATGTCCCAGTTCCTTCCACCACCACCTCCTCCCCCTGTACTACCCTTCTCTCCTGAGACCTCCTATAAGGTATCTTCTCGTTTCTCTAGACAAATGAACCTCCAGTACCAAAAGTTCTTAGAACCTAACTTTTTCAGGAACATACGACTTTAGATGGAGTCCCTCCGAACGGTATATAACCAATTGGGAGAGTAGCCTCTTATTTCTTTCACACTGACATGTACTTCTATTTTAAGGTAACTTAGAGACTGAAAGGCAAAATAAATGTAAACTCTAAAAAGTTGAGCATCACCAAATCAGTGATTCAGTACGGACTGAGAATACTTGGGTACCTGACATTGGACGGTCCGAGAAGACAGGTACCCTAAAGGGTCCGTTATTATGAACTCACCCAACGGTAAAGGAAGAGGTCCCCTAGAAGGGCTGGATCCTTAACTTGGGTCCAGAGGACGTGACGTCCATCTAAGAAATGGTTGACTCGATGCTTCCTTCGGGTACTGAGGGTTAGTACCGAAACAAATCAAGTTCACTTGATAAAAATTACGAAAACAATAAATATCATAAAGGAAAATATATATGAAGTCACAGTGTCACTAACATTTAATGAAAAGGGGGGTGATAAATCTTCACTTTAGAAATTTTTTCTCGTCTATGAATCCTCTTTCAAGTTTTACCAAAAAAATCGAGAGTGATATAAAATATTGTATATAAACATAAAATATGAAAGTATTTATAATATCAATGTATCATATTTAAAATATACTATATTTATCTTTCGAATATTTTACAGAATATTTTATATTTATACTAGTTATATAAGTTATATGAATATGTTTATATTTATAATATATATTTATTTAATATATGATATAAAACAACATATAAAATAACATATAAGAATAATATATAAAAATCGACGTGAATTTTTCTTTCTTAAGGTATACTCCCTTAAATATTACCTTACATAACTTGGTGGACTTTAAGACACTCCTCCACTAAGTTCTTTATCAGTAATATAAAACGAAAAGATCTAAAAACGTGTATCACTCCACCAACCCAAGTTGAAGACCCTCAAGAGACCCAAGACTTATACTCGAGACACCGTCTAACGTAGGAGGTTTTTACCGGTGTCGTTACAGAGGGTCGGGTGTACGGGAAGAATGTTATATTAGAACTGTAAGTACTAAAATTAATACACTCAGATCAAAGAAGTAGAACTTAGATCCACCCGAACACTGATATGATCATCTCTCAGATACACTGGAGTCTCTGGTCTAGTATTTTCCATTGTATTGGAGGTAAACCACGACAACCCCACCATTACGAACCTTAGGTCAACGGTACAACACTCCTTCGTGTCCGTCGGTGCACGACTCCGAAGGATGTCCTCAAGACCAACTATCAGAGTCTCCGTCAAGAGTGTTTGTCGTAGTTGAGGTCTGTACACTCCTTTCCTCGGAAGTCTATCAGGAACGAGGGTGGACAACTCAGTGGGGTCGGGTTTCAAAAGGTCAACCCAGGGGTCTGTAACATTACGTCTTTTGTCTACATGGGTAGTACGAAAAATGGTTAAGGACTGAGTGTCTTAGACCCTCGTGTTATTTTACTAACGACAAAATGTGGGAGTTCAAACCCGCCAGATAAAGTACCGTAATCTGACTACCTGTATAGGAATCGTGGAAGTAACAGTTGACGCCTGTGACCGTCAGAGAAATCCGTTCTCTCTTATGGTGAATCCAAGATCGTGGTAACATGATTTTTCAATTGGCACACCTTTATAAACGAATATTTTACCTGATCATCCGATCTGATGAGTCTGTCCAGTTCGACCCGGTTTTTCACCACTACGAGGGGAGGACATATAGAAACGACCATCCTTCGGTCTGTGGTAGATACAGGGACCTGGTCCCTGATGGGTCACTGAAAGTACGACGGAAGGTCTTACTCCGGGGAGAAGGTGTGCTGGAAAAGTGTCTCGATTTCTGTCCGTAACAGAAGAACGCCAGGTTGGTTTACTTCAGTAAACGGTAAGAAACTCCCACCAAACGCCTAAAGGTGGAGTACCCTAAACTAGTTCCGGAGGAGAGGACGGAATTTAAGACGTACGATTGTGTCGGAACAGTCCACCCTTTTTAATAAAATAAATGGAGGAAACGTCAAATATCGTAATTCAAATTATTGTCTCAGAGACCTCCATAAGACGGACTGAGTCTAGGAACGAGTTATTGAATCATCTAGATTCATGTAATTTTATATATTCGGAAGGATTAGACATTTTACACGTCCTACTATTATCATGTATAACGTACCTCTATCATACTCTTAATTTACTCAATTAAAGATTCTGGTAAAAATTTTTCCACACCGAGTCTAATTCGTCATATCATTATGGATGTGTACTTTATATATGACTATAAATTATATTATATGTATATCCTTCATACATCCGATATATATCCTCTCCAAATGTGTTCATGACACATAGTCATCTCCATATATATATATAAACAATAACAAATTAGTGATTCAGTACAGGTTTAGAAACGTTGAGACACCTGACGTCTTCCGGTCTGAAACGACAGACAGTGATAGAAAACCTCAAACGGGTTCAAGTATAGGTAACTCAACCACAACGATAGGTTGAGAGAGTAGGAGATGGTGGGAGAAGAGGAAAACGGAAGTTAGAAAGGGTCGTAGTCCCAGAAAAGGTTACTCGACCGATAAGTATAGTCCACCGGTTTCATAACCTCGAAGTCGAAGTCACAACACGCATGCGTATGTATATATATCATATACGTTTATATATAGTACACACGTATATATTATATAAATAAACTTTATATACATATATGTATAAATAAGGAAGTACAGGAACGATGGAAGTTATAATATAATTAACATAATATCGGTACACCAATACGTATAAGGAAATAAATGTTTGGGATGTTTGAGTAACTATACTCACTCGTTCAAAATCAGTACCGGTAAAGTAGGACCTTATTACGAAGTAGAAGAGGTCCCATCCCATATATGGAATGAATGAAGACACTGGAGTCTTTAGATCGTGTTGGAACTGTGACATTCTCGAGATATTTACAACGAACTTAATTACTTACCACTTCACTAGGTCCACCCCTCACAGTCGCACTACACTTCGGATTGTCATACTATGACTTTTTCTTAGTCACAGAAGAAGGTCCTCGAGAGACTGATAGACAACGGAGATAACTCTGTTCTGGTTCACTAGACTGTACAGTCGGGGTCTCTTTCGGTTCCAGTCTCTTTATACTCAGTCAGGACTTGGTACTTTCTTCTCGATCTCGTTGTCTCTTGTAAAAGACACAACATTGTCGTAGAGGGTAGACAAATATTCCCACTTTCCCCAAATGGTGACTAAGTCCCTTAAATCTTTCTTTTTCGTCGAGTTAAAGGGGGGATGTAAATTCTTACATCTGCTGAGGTCCGTTACTGAACCCACGACTCCAGTAAACGAATCTACCCGAATGTTTTAAGTAAACAGTAGATAAAGTTCTGGTCACGTTTTGTTGACTTTTACCTACACCTACCAAGACCTTCCACTCCCTCCTCGTCTACATTATGAATGGCGGGTACTAGACTCACCCTTGAAAACTTTATACTAGATTGACCTGTACCTTTTTGTCTGACCAAAGTTTATCCTTTTCCTCACACAGTTCCGACACATAACAGTGGGACGAATAAATTGAAGATACGTCTCATGTAGTACTCTTTGCGACCTGACCTTCTTTGTGTTCGACCTTAGTTCTAACGGCCCTCTTTATATAGTTAGTCGAGTCTATACGTCTACTGTGGTGGGAATTCCGTCTTTCACTTCTCCTTGATTCTTCGGAGAACTACTTTCACTTTCTCCTCGTACTTTTTCAACCGAATTTCGAGTTGTAAGTCCTTTGCTTCTAGTACCGTAGACCAGGGTAGTGAAGTACCCTTTATCTACCCCTTTGTCACCTTTGTCACAGTCTGAAATAAAACCCCCCGAGGTTTTAATGACGCCTACCACTAACATCGGTACTTTAATTTTCTGGGATGAGGAGCCTTCTTTTCAATACTCGTTGGATCTATCGTATAACTTTTCGTCTCTGTAATGAAACGGCTGATTCCAGGCAGATCAGTTCCGATACCAAAAAGGTCATCAGTACATACCTACACTCTCAACCTGACACTTCTCCCGACTCACGGCTTCTTAACTACGAAAACTTGACACCACAACCTCTTCTGAGAACTCTCAGGGAACCTGACGTTCCTCTAGGTTGGTCAGGTAAGACTTCCTCTAGTTGGGACCCTAAAGTGACCTTCCTTACTACGATTTCGACTTTGAGGTCATAAACCGGTGGAGTACTATTCTCAACTGAGTAACCTTTTCTGAAACTACGACCCTCCCTAACCTCCGTCCTCCTCTTCCCCTGCTGTCTCCTACTCTACCGACCTACCGTAGTGGCTAAGTTACCTACACTCAGACTCACTTGAGACCCTCAACCACTACCTGTCCCTCCGGACCGCACGACGTTAGGTACCCCATGTGTTGACTCGTTGACTTGACTCGACTTGACTTCGGATCCTGGTCTCGTCCGACTTCACCAGTCCGTGGACTTACACCTTATACCTCCCTCCTCCCCTTTGGTTCACCTCATATGGAGTCGGGTCCAGTACTCCCTTACATCTCAGGACACGTAAATTCGTAAAAATTTTAACTGTTACTATTCCTGTTTCTCTAGTTACACTAGAGGCAGGAGTACTTTAATTATTCGATTGCGTTCCGTGGTCGTATATTCGTCTGTACTCATGATTCCCATCACTTTCTCGTCTCGTCTCCCCTACACCTTCGTTTCTCCTCCTCGGACGTATGTGGACGGTTGTACTCATCCATGACGGTCACCTCCCTTGACCCACCTTCCTTGGGAACTGAATTGCTAAGGACGTACGGACTGTCCCACTCGAAAGATTTAACGATTACAATGGTATAATAAAGGAAGAACATTGTGGAAAAATATTACTGGTAAAGATGTCTGACCTACAAACATAGGGAGGGTTTAAGTACATAACTTCAGGAGGAGGGGTCATACTACCATAAACTTCTACCCCGGAAACCCTTCATTCATCAATCCAAATCTACTCTAGGACTCCCACCTCGGGGGTATGTTGTTCGTCTACCGAACAACATTCGGTCCCTCTGTCAAGGAACATTCGGTCCCTCTGTCGAAAGTGGTTTCGGACTGGTACTACCGTGGGACTAGAGTCTGGAGGTCGGAGAGTCTGACACTGTGTATTTAAAGAGAACGAATAAAGATACTATAAATAACATTGTCGGACTTGATTCCGTTATTAATTTTTATCATTATTGATTATAAACGATTTCCGAATGACACACACTTCGAGACAAGATTCACACACAAAAAATTTAAACGTAACTGTAATGTAGGTATCGAAAGACAACGAATATTCTCTTTAAAGTCAAAGGAACCGTTTGGTCAGTTCCGAGAGGTACTAGACGGAGACTTGAACAAAAGGTGAAAGTAAAAGATGATGAAGGGGTATTCTTGGAACCTGGTGTCGGTATGAGTTTCCGAACGTCAACGAAGACTTCTTCGAAGGTACGAAACCGTAGACGACAAGACAGACAAGACCACCACAGAAAGACGTGGAGCAAACACTCCAGACAGGACGACGACTCAGCGAAGTCAGCACCGGCTGAGACACTGGGGTATCTGCCGTCGGGTGGTCCGAGGTGGCAGGGACCCTAAGAGGTCCGTTCTTGTGACCTCACCCAACGGTAAAGGAAGAGGTTAAGTACTTTTACTTTACACTTTCATTCAGCGTCTCAACACAGGTTGAGAAACACTGGGGTACCTAACGTCGGATGGTCCGAGGAGGTAGGTACCCTAAAAGGTCCGTTCTCATGACCTCACCCCACGGTAGCGGAAGAGACCTCCAGACAGGATCAGGGTGAGTTTAAGTGTAGAATTTCAGGAAGTTCCGAGATAGTGAAGGAAACCCTTCTAAAGAGAAAGAGAGGTCCCCTCCTTAAGTATCAGTACGAGACACCCGGAGATGTTACAACGTGATCACCGGACCTTACGAGAAAAAGAGGAACAATTAAATAGAAAACTTAGAATAGAGGGACTATTAATACACTGCGTTGTCTCTGTTATCGATTACGATACCACCATTAGTATAACATTATATATTTACATAGTTTAGTTATGTAACATACGAAATTTGAACGTTTTTACAATATCCTGTTTATGTAGAGTTAATTTTTTTAGTTAGAGGTCTTAGTTGGAGGTTTTAGAAGTCTAAAAGACTTCTGAAGTGTCTGAGTTGACTCTTTTGGTCGACATAGGAGGACTTCGAGGGAGATCCGGCTGAAGACAACGAGGGGGACATTGTGGACACTGTGACCGGCCACTCGAGGGACTTCTGATCCCGACACCAAGACAGAGGTTTATAAGTTAGGAATCATTTGCAAACCATTCGTTTATTTACCCAAGTAAGTAGTGTAGTGTAACGTTAATTGGACGGATGTACAGTGACACATGGTGACATACAGTACTTGGGGAACTTTCGTCCTTCAAGAAGGAGAATAGACAAGACACAAGAGAATAAGGTAAAAAGAAAGAGGTCGTGACGGTAAGTGTGATTCATCATCCGTTACAAACGACCTACTCACTCACTTCTGAGTCTTTTGAGTAGACGAACGGAAACCGAATAAAAATTTGGAATTGACTTCACTGTGTTAATTCTCAGATACCACCTCAGTTTTGTGGAATATTCTTCGAGATTAGAGACCTGAGACCTGGGTCTCAGAAATAGTACTGGAACCGGTCGTGAATGTGGTAAACTCACTAAACAGTCAATCTCATTCTTATAGATTATGTGTTTCACCAAGACTTCTGGTTTGTTCTGTCATATGTATTTTACGGACCGAATTGGTTATAATTAAAGGAGAGTGAACCAATCACAGTATTGTACCGAAGCCAAACCAATTAAGGAATTTTCGTTTTAAGACATCGAGAAACTCGTAATATCAGATCAATGTAAGCAACAGTCGATCTAAAATTTACCACGGGAACTTTGGACTGGGACCCGAAACGGTCCTTCTATAATCGGATGAGGGTTGAATATGATAAAACCCTAAACTACCGAAACCTTTCTTCTATTGTCGATTGAAAATACGTCTATCTCCTACCGACACGGGACCTTGTTTCACGGTTTTGGAGTTGATTACGGTGAACCTTTCTTGAGTCGTTCAAGACTTCAACCCGTAAGTTCCCGATAATAAAGGTACGGTTGTATTCTCAAATAAGTCCTTCAACGTTTTTTTTTTTTTACAGTTTAGAGTATGGTCACTTGAGGTTCCCTTGATCTTTTAAGAGATTGGGACGACGAATGTGTTGTCAGTCCTTCTACCTTTCTTCCCATGTAAAGAGTCTTATCAGAACCAATACAACATCAATGTTTATTGAAGTTGTAAAGTCTCTGAATTTTGTCGTTTTTAAATAAAAAAGTAGTTACGATGTACGACTAGTACACCTTCGTCCAAAGACAACAAAAGTGAGGTCTTAACTCCGACTACCTGGGAGGTAGTCTACATCCCAACAAAAGTCAGGAACACTATCCCGATATCCAGTACCACTTAGTACGTGACTCAGAACGTCGAAGACAGACCCCCATTGTATATAATGGAGACGTGTATAAAGTAACCGGTTCGTTCAGTATTCCGAAATGGTTACAGTACTTTACTTCTATACTTGGGACTTTCCCCTCAATGTCTTTTTGGATACTTGGTGTTCTCGTGTCGTGCTCGTCTAAGTTCTCTATAAACTCCTCATCCTAATTATCCTAAGTCTACTTCTTATTTTCCCTTTCCTTCTTGAAATCCGACTATATGTAACCAAAGACCAAGCCTACTGACTCATTTCTACCGTGTTTAACGTCTTTGGTATACGACCAGACTCGTGTAACGTAAACGAGACCGATTTCCGTTGGTCTTCCTCTACCATATGTTCCTCAACTGATATATCTAGACCTCGAATCCTCTTTGAAAAAAAAAGAAACAACTCCGTTCCTTATCACTGAAATGAACCTTTCGGACGTCGGGCCCTTTTACTGTCTGATTACAGAATTTTATTGGTAGAATAATCTCAGACCTGCGACCATATAAATTATCTTACCTCTCTCTCTCCTTCACTCCTTTATTTCTTATTTCCGGTAATTGGAACGTTTATAGAGGAACTTACCACCCGGAGGTCACCCCTATATAATGAGAGAAGAAAGAACGTCGGTAAGTGTCCACACGTCCCAGTCTAACTCCTCTTTGTATAATCGATCTCCAGTTACAGACCACCAGTCGTCGAGTCTTCACTACCAACTTTGATCCTCTCTCACCTATCTCATTTTTAATCGAATCTTTTCATACTGATCTAGTTCACAACCATTCCTACCTTTTGTTGACCTTATAAATACGTTACTCCTACCTTTACATTGTTACATTGGTTAGAATTTTTGTTAAAAATGGATCCCTTTTAGACGTCGGGGAGAGTAGGTCGTCATGACCAGGACTAAGATATTGGATCTGTTACAGTCCTTACTATATAAAATTTTCAAGTATCGTCGTAACACGATCGTTTTTTTACCCTGTGTTGGGTTTATAGGTAGTTGTCCTCTTTCCGATTTATTTAGGACCTCATCAGTATGTTACCTTCCTACTTGGTTATTTTTTATTACTTTGTCTGGGAGTCTTTGTACCTACTTGGAGTTCTTGTATTTCACTTCATCTTTTCTCTTTTAGTTTCTTCTCTTGTAGGTCATAACCAAGGAAAATATATTTTATGTTCACGAACGTTTTCAATTGCCAACACCTCTTTGAAATTTTACTCCTTTACTATTTGTGTTTTCAGTCCTTTACCAACAGAGACTTCCCTTTCACATCCCGCATCCTGGGGTTTTCATGTGTGCCCCGTAAGTTCTACTATATTACAAGATAAAGAAGTTTTTTCACCATTTTTGTCCCCGTATTCAACAGAAACAAAGGAAAAGTTGAATGTAGATAAAGTCTTTATAAAAAGACAAAGATGAGTAATGAAAAATGATGAAACGAAAAATTTCATCATTAGATTTTAAGTGGCCCGGGTCCTCCCGACTCTCCTCGATGAGGTGTAAGTTCCAGTCCTCCCCACCGGCACTTCTCTATGGGGAGCAAGTTCCATTCTCTTTGGGTTCATTTTGACATCCACAACGTTCTCCCGTAGTTTCCCGTCTGTGTGACTTTGGTATGAGTGTCTTTTGATCAGTTAGATTAGTGTGATCCTGGTGTCGGAACAGATTGAGTTACTTTGGTTCGGTACGGACACCCCGGTGGGTTCTGCCTACCCGTACCATCTGTCCAGACTGTGTTACACCAGGTGGCCTCTTCCCTTACCGTTTGGTGAAGTCACAAAAACAGAACTCTTGGGGTACTTGTTATACTTTTCCGTTTTACTATCCTGTGACTTTCTCCTTGAGGGGTCCAGCCATCCACGGGTTATTCGATGACCTCTAGTCACCTCTTTATTGAGGTCTTCTTACTTCCCTACCTCAGTTTCGTTTGTGTTATACCTCAACACCTACACTGACCACTATCTTCGTTCCAGACTACGACATTCCTCGTTACAACGTATCCTTGGACCTTACAATCCAGGTACTTAGTTCCGTTTAAGTCAAGTCAAGTCAACGAGTCAACACAGGCTGAGAAACACTGGGGTACTTAGTGTCATACGGTCCGGAGGGACAGGTAGTGGTTGAGGGCCTCAAGTGAGTCTAAGTGCAAGTAGCTCAGTCACTACGGTGGGTTGGTAGAGTAGGAGACAGCAGGGGAAGAAGAGGACTGGGGTTAGGGAGGGTCTAGTTCCAGAAAAGGTTACTCAGTTGAGAAGCGTACTCCTCCGGTTTCATAACCACAAAGTCGAAGTCGTAGTCAGGAAGGTTACTCGTGGGTCCCTACTCGAGGAAGTCCTACCTGACCAATCTAGAGGAACGTCAGGTTCCCCGAGAGTTCTCAGAAGGGGTTGTGGTGTCAACTTTTCGTAGTTAAGAAGCCGTGAGTCGGAAGAAGTGTCAGGTTGAGAGTGTAGGCATGTACTGGTGACCTTTTTGGTATCGGAACTGATCCGTCTGTAAACAACGGTTTCATTACAGAGACGAAAAGGTATACGACAGATGCAACCTGTATTGAAAGGAAGGTTCCTCATTCGCAGAAACTTAAAGTACCGACGTTAGTGGTAGACGTCACTAAAACCTCGGGGTTTTTTATTTCAGACTGTGACAAAGGTGACAAAGGGGTAGATAAAGGGTACTTCACTACCCTGACCTACGGTACTAGAAACAAAAGACTTACAACCCTAAATTTGGTTGAATAAATGAGAGGAGAAAGTGAACGTAGTTCTCCGAAAAATCAAGGAGAAGTGAAAGACGGTATTCCCACTACAGTAGACGTATAGATTCCAATAACTATAAAAAGGTCCGTTCGAACTAAGGTCGAACACGAAGAAAGTCGTGTTCCAAAGAGTACTACATGAGACGTATATTCAATTTATTCGTCCCACTGTTATATGTCGGAACTGTATGAGGAAAAGGATAAACCTTGGTCAGACAACAAGGTACAGGTCAAGATTGACAACAAAGGACTGGACGTATATCCAAAGAGTTCTCCATCCAGTCCACCAGACCATACGGGTAAAGAAAGTCTTAAAAGGTGTCAAATAACACTAGGTGTATCAGTCTCCGAAACCGTATCAGTTATTTCGTCTTTATCTACACAAAGACCTTGAGAGAACGAAAAAGGTACTAGGTCGCCTACAACCGTTAAACTAGAGACCAAGGAGAAGGAAAAGATTTAGGTCGAACTTGTAGACCTTAAAGTGTCAAGTACATGACGACTTCAGACCGAACCTCTTAAAACTCGTAATGAAATGATCGGACACTCTACTCACGTTAACACACCATCAAGCACGTAAGAAACCGTAACCGAAAGAAACTCTAACCTTACTTTTACCCGGAAAAGGTCAGGACACCGGTGACGACTCAAAAGGTTTAATCAACCGTATAACTCACGTCGTGAAACTGTCGTAGCAGAAAGTCTTAAACTTTATCGAGTTAACCTTAAGGTGGTGGAGGTGATCGAAACAAGCATCACTACGAAAGATTCCGGGTGAATGGAAGTGTAAGGTCCTACAGACCGAGATTCATACACTAGTGTGGTAACACTTATAGACCCGACACTGCAAGAAAAAACATGTCAAGAAGACACATAAGAACGGTGGAGAAGAATTATAGAAGACGAAGACAATCCAGGTATGGTAAAGACAGAAAATAACTCGGGTAGAAACGTCCTTTACAAGGGAACCATAGAGATTAAAAGAACTTTTCTAGAGATCAGAAAGGGTAAGACCCAACGTTTTAGTCCCTATACTAAACTTAGTACTTTCTATCCTACCTTTATACACTCGTTCTTCCGAGTACTCGCTTACTGATCGCATCCACTGAAGGTGAAAATTGACCCTACACCATTGTTGCTTACTTGAAGTGGAGGAACGTTTGTTATTTGCACTCCTGTTTTATATATTTTGTGGATAAAAGGTTATAACCTGTTGTCCGTCACGTCCCGATATTAGGAACTCCTTTCCATTTGTTTATTCTACTTAAATTTAAACACTTGACGTACTAGTCGTTTCTTCTTGGACTTACTCGGACCTCTGAAGTGACTGAACCCCTGTTGTCGTTTCTACTCCATCAACACGGTAATCCTTAAAAATCCCTTCTCAATGTCTTTCTTCCCTCGATACGGTTTTTTATTGAGGTTTTTAGACGTATCCTCAGGAGATTTTAGAAACGACTCATTCTTCAATGATTATAAATCTCACTTTTTTCCGGTTTCCGACTCTTTCTCAATATTAGTCTTGTTAAAGGTCTTAAGTATTTTAAGTGCCTTTGTAAGTTAAAGGTTCAGTCTAAGTTGTCTGAACCACTAGTAGACCCCTTAAGTAACTTTTGAGACCTCCCTAGTAAGGATAGTACTTGACCTGTTAAGGGGATCATTTCGGACAAGATATTGACGGAATCTTTTTGAATTTTAGTCCAGAGATTCCTTAGTTTGTCTAGGTATTCGTTAAATTGAGGGACGTTTTTGTTAACAAAAGTCTTTGGGCAATACTGACCTCTTCTTTTGATAGAGTCTAATTTTATAATACACGAATGATCATTGTGATTCTATTTTTAATATCCTAGTAGAGTCATCTGTGTCTTTTCCGTAAACTGTTTTATGTTGTATGAAATTTTTATTTTTGGGAACTGTCTTAGTCATATCTTCCTTGTATGAAGTTGTATTACTCGGTATATATGTGTATGTATATATATATGTATGTATATATATATGTATATATTATATGTATATATGTGTGTGTATATATATTATAAGTTACCTTTTGTAAACTTTCAAAAAGGAGATTCTAGTCCTCGTTCTGTTCCTAAGAGTGAAAATGGTGAGAATACGTATACCATGACCTGTCGTTAGTCCGGTCTGTTTCTTCATTTTCCGTAGGTTTCACCTTTTTTTTATACATTTTTACAACGATAAACCTCTTCTAGATTAAAACATGAATCTTTTAGGACTTCTGAGTTGGTTTTTATGACAACCTTACTTAGTTGTTAAAGTTATTTCAACATCCTATGTTTTAGTTGAATGTCTTTGGTCAACGTAAAGATGAGTGATTACTAGACCGAAGAATATAAGAAGTACTAGGTTGGGAACGGCAAGACAGGTCGGAGTAGGGAGTGGTGTAAAATTCGAACACCAGAAGGTACGGATTGTGAGGTCAGTGGGATACGGATCTAAGGTGACAATGATGAAAGACCTTATAGAAAAGAAATATACAATTGATCCAATTCGGTATAAACTGAAAGTTCTGAATTTAGTGGACTCTTCAGGAGGGTCTTCCGAAAGACTGAAAGGAGAGAGACGTGAGGTAATGAGGTCCCGACACGATGTATTACAAACAGACTCAGGGGTATATGGAAGTCAAGTCAAGTCAGTGAGTCAGTACAGGCTGAGAAACGTCGGGGTACTTACCGTCGTGCGGTCCGGAGGGACAGGTAGTGGTAGAGGGCCTCAAGTGAGTCTGAGTACAAGTAACTCAGTCACTACGGTAGGTCGGTAGAGTAGGAGACAGTAGGGGAAGAGGAGGACGAGGGTTAGGGAGGGTCGTAGTCTCAGAAAAGGTTACGCAGTTGAGAAGAGTACTCCACCGGTTTCATGACCTCAAAGTCGAAGTCGTAGTAAGGGAGGTTTCTTTAGGGTCCCGACTAGAGGAAGTCTTACCTGACCAACCTAGAGGAACGTCAGGTTCCCTGAGAGTTCTCAGAAGAGGTTGGGGTGTCAAGTTTTCGTAGTTAAGAAGTCACGAGTCGGAAGAAGTGTCAGGTTGAGAGTGTAGGTATGCACTGGTGTCCTTTTTGGTATCGGAACTGATCTACCTGGAATCAGCCGTTTCAGTACAGAGACGAAAAGTTATACGATAGATCCAACGAGTATTGAAAAGAAGGTTCCTCATTCGCAGAAGATTAAAGTACCGATGTCAGTGTTAGACGTCACTAAAACCTCGGGGGGGTTTATTTCAGACTGTGACAAAGGTGACAAAGGGGTAGATAAAGGGTACTTCGCTACCCTGGCCTACGGTACTAGAAGCAAAAGACTTACAACTCGAATTTCGGTTACAAAAGTGAGAGGTGAAAGTGAAAGTAGTTCTCCAAAAAATCAAGGAGAAGTGAAAGACGGTATTCCCACCACAGTGGACGTATAGACTCCAATAACTATAAAGAGGGCCGTTAGAACTAAGGTCGAACACAAAGAAGGTCAGGTCGCAAAGAGTACCACATGAGACGTATATTCAATTTATTCGTCCCACTGTTATATGTCGGAACTGCATGAGGAAAAGGATAAACCTTGGTCAGACAACAAGGTACAGGTCAAGATTGACAACGAAGGACTGGACGTATATCTAAAGAGTTTTCCGTCCAGTCCACCAGACCATAAGGGTAGAGAGAGTCTTAAACGGTGTCAAATAAAACTAGGTGTGTCAGTTTCCGAAACCGTATCAGTTGTTTCGTCTTTATCTACACAAAGACCTTGAGAGAACGAAAAAGGTACTAGGTCTCCTACAACCGTTAGACTAGAGACCAAGGAGACGGAAAAGATTTTGGTCGAACTTGTAGTCCTTCAAGTGCCAAGGACATAACGACTTCGGACTGAACCTCTTAAAACTCGTAATGAAATGATCGGACACTCTACTCACGTTAACACACCATCAAGCACGTAAGAAACCGTAACCGAAAGAAACCCTAACGTTACTTTTGCCTGGAAAAGGTCAGGACACCGGCGACGACTCAAAAGGTTTAACCGACCGTATAACTCACGTCATGAAAGTGTCGTAGTGGAATGTATCTGGAATTAGTAACGTAGTAAAAACTAGTGTACCCCGTCAAAGGAAGATTAGAAAGTAGGATTAGAACTTCCGTTCCTAACAGGTAGAGACAAAGAAGAAAAAAAAAAAAAATTACTGTGGGTCTCGTAACCAACCATAGGTCGTCCATAGTGATTTATAAATAACTTACCCACGAAACTCTTAGTGTGTTAAGTATCAAATACTTGTCTTAGAGAAGGAGTTATCTTACACTATAAGGAAATGTGGGAGTTGGGTGGAGGTTACGAATCACGTCTTGGAACTTGGCTCTTCCCTAAATTAGTTACAACTGTAGAAACAACTTTACACGTAAATTTTCCCCAACGGAAATCATCAAAAAAAAATAGAATTGTAGTTCTGAAATAAAGAACTAAACGAAGACAATTGGAACACTTAAACCTATAAGTGAAAAAGAAGAGAAACGAATTAAAAGATGTAGATTTATTACCCTTACTATTTGGAATGGTGTTACAAATAAAACTCTTAATTCACTCTACAGTACATCTAGTTCTTGAGAAATAACGTAAACTTTACAGGTCGTCCCGAATGGGGTTCCAACTATTGGTCAATAGGTCTCTCTAAGTTCAGACCTACTGGACTCTTGTGATAAAATCTTTCCAAAGTATCCCATATATCCTGTCAAAACTCCAGAACCGACTGTCTTTTAGAACTTTCTCGTAATACCTAACACCGTATCGTTCCTCTCCGGTCTAGAAAGGGGCGGAGAAAGAAGGAAGATAGTGTAGACCAAATCCAGTAGTCCATTTTAATTAAACAATCAAAGTGGGACAACTGCAGACAGAGACAGTTACCTTCGGGGTCCGTTGAACCCACGTTTAGTCGTGTTCACAATCGGAAGAGGGACCACTTTGGGTCTCCAATACGGACCTAATTCTTCCCCTAAACCCCTACTCCCTTTTCGTTAAAGTACTACAGCAGACACATATAAAACCCACGTGATTTACTTTTTAGATCTCCTTCCCAATGGAGACCCAAAATATTATCGAAAATTTAGAGAGAGAATGTCTATCATTGTGTTGTTACCTGAGACTTGGTCTTCTTTTGGAAGTTAAATGTCCTAGGACCTCGTAGTATTGGTCTCCCCAGAAACCAGGTCGAGGGTCGTGGTTGACACTTTGAGAGAAAGAGGGAGACGACGGACTATTAATCCTTTCGGAGTTGTTAAACGTCTTCTTCTTGAAGTTCCAGACAAGACCGGGACTCCGAGATCCTGTTCCACGGAGGACTACCCAAGACCTGGTCTAGACCTCGTCCAGGATCCTTCCTGAACGGTTCTAAGGTGGACAAGATCTGGGGGAGTACTGTGAATCCCGGTTTATGTTAACAGGACTTCTAAATCGGACCATTAAATTGTCCTGAGGTTCATTTTACGTAACTCTCTTTACTAACTGAAGTTTTTAATTGGTCATTTTTTATGTATGTATAATGGTGGTTCACTTATTGCCCGGTTTGGTTGAGTCTAATGATTGAGGACCTCATCTTCATTCTACCTATCCCGTACTTATCTACGTAAAATCTCGACTTCTCGAAACTCATCTTTAAAACCAAGACAGTGAACTTCACTGAACCGTTCAATCAGTGGACAGAAAGGGACATAGGAATAGATATTGAATCCCTTATAAATACGAGTATAGAGACTCCTTATTTCACTAACTACCACATCCCTTTCTCATTGATCGGTTCTACCACCATTAGTCCGAGAGCGAGGACGGGGTACAAGAAAGTGAGAGGAGGGTGTCAGACATTTGTTACTGAAATATAAAGATATAAGTCAACTCTCGTAAATATCGTGACGTGCACACGTAGTACGGATATAATCGTGGTGAACTCGTCGGGAACGACTCGTAACGCCTCCGGAGTTTCTAATCTCTTATTTCGTACAGACGGAACGACGACGTTTATTTCTTACAGACGTTAAGGATGCCGAGGAACGTAGAAGAAGGTCAAATAAGAAAAGACTAAGGATCGAACCCGGAACGGATGGGACCCAAGTCGTTTGTCGTTCTGTCAACTTATACCGTGTATCATCCACAAGTTGTTTAAGACTAAAGAAAAGGGGAAGGATCTTTATTGTCCTACAGGTTACTAACTTTTACCCGTAGTTCTTAGGTAGTTTTATGATTCCTTTTTTAAATACTTTAACAGATGACGAAAGGATCTGACTCACTCCTGGTTCTCGAGAACAATAGTAGACAGTAAATCACGTTAAACTTCGTTTTTACCTTTTGACACCCAATAATTAGACCGAATTCCCCAGTGAGACGAGTTCCGGTTCGGTCTGCGGGAAGTGGAGAAACAGATGTGACCCAAAAGGGGACGTGAGACCCTCGGGAAGGGGGTGTGGAGTACGGGGACAGTCGTACTGACTACTTAAGTTATAAGGGGAGAGGTGTCGACTGTCGGGTCTCTCGACTGAGGTTAGTCGTCCAGGGGACCAACGGACTGAGTCCGGAGGGGTTAGTCTCCGTCCCAGACGGTACCTATCTGTTTATCCAGACCTCTCCGACCATTCACTCTTGAGGGGTTCCCGGAGACGGTTATTGGGTAAACTACTTCGACGGTAAGTGGGACAGTCCGACTCACACGCTAAGTAGTCCTGGGTTGGTCTGAGAGGAAGTGGGGGTAGTGACACTGGATTCACTAACAAGAAATTCGAACTAACGAGACTCCCGTAACTACTTAGATGGCCAAACACTAGGTAGTTACGGACTGTCAGACAATAAGATCTTCGTAAATACGAAACTCGGTTCTCACATCCTCTTCTGAAGAACAACGGTAGTACCCCATCTCTAAGTAACCAAATAACTACGTAGGGTGTTCATAAATGAGTCGGACTACCAATTGGTATCTCTAATTGACTCGCCCCTTCTCCAAATGACCACCCGGAGGGATGTTTCTTGAGGACGAGTTACATTACCTTGGGTCTTCAAATCAGACTTCTTGATACTTACAACTATTTTGATAAAAAATAATAAAAAACACCTAAATTTTATAAAATATCTTTATATCAACTAAATATTATAATATAATCAAAAACCACATGTCGTATCACTATTATAAAATATCTAACATGGGGGAAATCCCAATAATATTTTAATTCCGATATAAAGGGACACCATATATTATATAGGAAGAATAAATAGATACAAAATTTACCAAAAAATTAAGTGAATGAAAAATTAACTTCCTATTAACGAAATGTCTTAAAACAACCAAAGACGGTTTATAGTTGTACTTAGTCGGTATCCATAAGTATACGAGGGAGGGAGAACTTGGTGGAAGGGTAGAGGGAGGGGTAGGGTGGAGAGAACCAACATGTGTCGAGGAGAAACTCAAGGGACTCAATATGTTGTTTAAGGGTAACCGACAGATCAAATGTTCACCATTACTTCAAAGGTACAATGAAAGAGGTATGTAGAATGGGATAGGAAGGAGGGTACAGGTATGCAAATTAAAGATACAGATACAGAGGTAACGACGGGACGTTTACTAAAATAGTCATGGTAGAAAGATTTAGGTATATATACACAATCATATACTATAAAGAGAAAGAGAAAGACTGAATGAAGTGAGACATATTATTCGAGATCCAAGTAGATGGGGTAATCTTGACTCGGTTTACATAAGGAAGAATACCGACTCATAAGGTAACATATATACATGGTATCGACGAAATAGGTAAGTAAGCAGTAACCTCTAGATCCAACAAATGTACAAGACCGATAACATTTATCATGACGTTGCTCGTTACCCTACGTACACAGAAAAAGTTAAAACCAGAGGAGTCCCACATACGGATCATCACCTTAACGACCCAGTATACTAACAAAATAAGGATCAAAAAATTCCTTAAAGGTATGGTAGAAGGTATCGCCGACGTAGCTAAACGTAAAGGTGGTTGTCACGTTCTCCCAAGGGAAAAGAGGTATGGCAGAGGTCGTAAATAACAAACATCTGAAAAATTACTACCGGTAAGACTGACCACACTCCACTACCGGGTAACATCAAAACCAAACGTAAAGAGATTATTACTCACTGTGACTCGTAGGAAAGTACACAAACAATCGGTAGACATACAGAAGATACCTCTTTACAGACAAATCCGGAAAAGGGGTGAAAAACTAACCCAACAAACAAAAACTTTTCGATAACTTGTATACACAGTCCGTAACATATATGTGGTGGTTTAACTGAGGTATCACAGGGACATACATTATGACGATAGAGTAAAATATCCACTTCTTTGACTCCGAGTCTCCCCGAGTCACTGGATAAGTTCGAGGTATCTGTCTTTCAGTCTTACCTTAAGTTTGGTCAGGCCGAGGTTTAGGGTACTGGAATGGGTAAAAACACCATAACGGACAAGGGTGAGGAAAAGAATCAACAACCATCGTATTTTCCTTCTGTTTCGACAATTACCTTCGTGAATTTTTTTATATTGCGAGAGACGATATTCTCTTATTATGAGAAAACCACTGTAAATCTTAACACGAACCACAGGCACCTGTTACCTCACAAACCTAGTTGACTGGAGAAGAGGGTCAAGTTCTCCGGAGAGTCCAATGTCGGTAGTTCTGACAAAACCTCGGGACCCTAAGACTTGATAAAGGACCATACGATGAGCGTCTGACTCCGAGGACTTACACCGGACTTGGACTACCGAGAGACGACGGGTGTCTCTCTACTCCAGCGGACCCTGTAATGGGACGTCAGAATTAGCTTTATTGGTGACCTTATCCGACATAAATCGTATCACTTGTACAAATAAAGAATATAGTTAAACTTCATCCAAAGGAAAGGTTTCAGAGGGGTGATTTTGACGTTATACCGAAAAGACTCTCTAAAGAGAACTTAAAGAATCGATGGACGATGTCTCTAACTCAGGAAGTCAGGTCTTCTGTACTTCCACCTCACAATTGTCTGTTATACCTCATCGTCTTTTACGTGACTTAATCCCTAGTCTCAGGGTCTAGGACGTCCTAAGTGAGTGACATACGGAAACCCGTTCAACGAAGTGAAGTAGATATTTAACCCTTACTATTGTGAAAAAGTAGTATGTCTCAAACACATCCTGTTTTCACTATTATTAAAATAAGTGGGAAAGAAAGAAAGTAAGTGGTCGACTATCTTTGAACTCTATATCACTACTTGGTCTGTCAGTGTCTGATACGGATACCAGATCACCCTCTCTCTCTATATTTAGTTATAACTATCTCTAACAAAGACTTATTTTATAAAGTCCTCATAATCCTCTCCTTAAATCCCACGATACTCCCGGTCACCAACTTTCACAGTAAACTCCACTCGGAATCTGAAAGTGCAAAGTGAAAGTACGTAACCTCTTCCTTTACCGTTGGGTGAGGTCACAAGAACGGACCTCTTAGGGTCCCTGTCACCTCGGTCCACTCGACGATAGATACCCCAGCGTGTCTCAGCCTGTGCTGACTTCACTGAATCGTCAACTTCTTACTTATTTTCCACCAACTCACTTCTCCCACCCATTCCCGTAAAACCACCTTACTTCGTCGTATGTATTCCAACGTTTCCTCAAGTTGTGCTTGGTTCCTACCTTTCCTCTCTTCCGGTTACACATCCCGCTGGTATACGGTGACGAACGATCCCTCTCAGGGAAAAATCTAAGTCTCATGAGTAATTATCTCGGAAGAACGAGAGAGGTATGATAAATACAAACCAACTCGTTAATATGTCAGTAAAGTGATTACACCGACGATCCATCACCTGTCTCACCTCACCTCACAATCCGACCTAACCATGTGTCTCGGTTCAAAAGACCGGTGTAATGTTTTAAATCAGAAATAGAAAAATGGGATGTTTGACTTCCCATTTTTTATCTATTATCAATTGTAAATAAGTCTTGAAGATATTCAGACGAATTACGAACTACGGGATCTTCTCCGTCCACCCATGATAACGATTGGGATACAATATATACTCCTTTGACTGGGAATATCTCTAGTTCTTTCAACGGGTTCCGGTGTACCGACCAATCACCGTCTCGTCTAAACTTCAACCGGAGTAAGGTCTCCGACCCAGAATGGGTGAGACTGTGACGGAGGGTTTCTCTATCAGAAACCGACACTTACATAAGATAAGTTCCCGAAGACCAAAAGACCTGTGGATTGACTGAAATCATGTATGTATAACCTTACTTAACTTCAGAGTTGTCGTTGTAGAGAAACGAGATATACTACTTATCATCTTGACTTACAATCGTACTGTAGTTTTATCATCGTTACGATAGTGATACCGTAGCTCTAAGTCCTACTTCCGGGACCAAGACGGTCGACACTGGACTCGTTTCGGTAAAATGAAGAGTCTCGGGTCTCAGAAGTCGAGAGGCTGACCTGTTTGGACCGGGAGTGGTCCGACACAGGTTCCTGTACCTTTTACATTTTCCCGAGACATTCGACCTTTAGTGTTGTCACTCTGGTTTTGTGTACCGTTTGTGAACACTCGAAGGAAGAATGGTCTCCTGACACAATTTACTAAAGACGTTAAAAAAAGAGAATGAGGAGTTGTAACGAGGGACGCGATAATAACGGTAAATCGTGTCCTCATTTAACTCTAGGTCTCTTAGTTCATTGAACAAATTTCAGTGTCACGACCGTAAGTTTCAGTCGGATCACTGGAGGTTATCCAGAGGAATCGGTAATACATTTGTTTATTTGTTGCTATAGGTGTTCTTTCTCCTGTTGCAGGGTATTCGTCGTGACTTTGGAAAGAGGATCCCCGAGTTTTCGGGGTTCTTTCCCACTCCCATAAGTTTTCCTTTACACGGTCTCCCGTAACCGAACACCCCTAGATAAGTCCTTTTCTGTACCCGAGAGTTCAGTCACGAGGGGGTACTACGAACTCCCCCAATACTCTACCAGTCTGTCCCAAACCTCTTCACCGTCACTACTCTGGACTTAAGCAACCCTCCGTTTACTACCAAAAGCAAAACTTATATCGAGAGAAAGAGACGGGGTCACCGTACCACTCACTCTCGTCCTGACGGTAGACCCCTTAAGAGTCCACCAAATATAATCTCGACAGTGCACGAAAGAAAGGTAGTGTTCAGTCGTTTGTGACGTGTTCGGTTTTGAGTTGATTGTACTATTGACAGTATCGGTTCTAAAATAATGTACAGTTGGTAATAAGGTATAAGGAATTCATGTAAGAAGTATAATCAGAAATTTAACCCGAAATAATAGTCACAAAACGACTTTTCCTTTGACTCGTCTCTCGACTTTGGAATTCGGGTTCAGGGGTCTCAACCGCTCACCCAATCTTAGCTAAACGATACTGAAGTTTCAAACAGACTTAACAACAAACTCAACCATGAGACTTAACGGTCCGTTCTACCGGGAGGTGACTACCTTGTGGTGTTCCTCAACAGAGGGTTGAATGTTTAAATACCTTATGGACGACACATGGTCCGTTCCATAAATTGGGAGGACCCGAAGACGAAGGAGTAGACATTTTACCTTTATTATTATTACGAAGAGTCTCCCGACTACACTCCTTATCTACTCTATTTGTTACGTTTCATGAATTATGTCTTAGACTACTCCTCGTAGTCACGAACGATGTACTTATTAGAGGTGTTGAAATAATTCATCAATGAAATAAAGTAATAAGGATAAATTCGGACCTCAACCCACGGGACTTCTTCAATCGGGAACGGAGACCCCACTACATCTTCTCGATGAAAATCTTGACATTGGTACGAAGAAGAGAAAAGGAAAGAGAATGAAGAAGAAGTATATGTTATATGACGTATATAAAGTTCACACTTTAAACTATTCACATGTATATATGGATACTTTGGTAGTTGGATTAGACTTATGAATTATGTAGGTAGTAGAGGTCCATAAAGGAGGACGGGAAGTCTTAGAAAAGAAGGACAGGAATAGACGGTGGGAGGGTTGGGAGTGGAGGTCCGTTATTGTCTGGACGAAAAACAATGGTGTCTCTCCAAACGTAAAGATCGAAAAAAATTTTTTAAAAAAAATTAAAAAAATCAAAATTTTAGAAATTAAGAATGTACACAAGGGTTTGTACGTGGGGGGAGGGTGAAGGGAGGGGTATTGTAGAGACACCCAGTAGGGGTACGTGGTCGGGGTTCGTACGACATAGGACGCAGTCTATATTTGTTTTAGTATTTCATTTTATAAGAAAGTTTTAAAGTGAAGAAAGTTAGTCTCAGTAATAAAACTCCGATTTGGTACAATAAGGGACATACGTGTTAATGAGGAAAAATAACACTTCAGGTAACATTTATACATGGTATTAAATAAGGAAGTGGACAACTACTTGTAAACCAGATAAAGGTCAAAAACTGATAATTCTCTTTCGACGGTTCTCGTAATCAGGACAATTTAAGGTCTTCGTTTTACTGACAGTGTACTATCTACACACAAATTGAAAAATTTTTCGACGGTTTGACAAAAGGTTATACCAACGTTGTAAATTTAAAAAGGTCGTGAAACATACAGTCAGAAAATCTTAAAATCTGTAAGAGTCAAGTCAAGTCAGTGAGTCAGTACAAACTGAGAAACTCTGGGTTACCTGACGTCGTACGGTCCGGAGGGACGTGTAGTGGTTGAGGATCTCAAACAAGTTTGATTACAGGTAACTCAGCCACTACGGTAGGTTGGTAGAGTAGGAGACAACAGGGGAAGAGGAGGACGGAAGTTAGAAAGGGTCGGTAGTCCCAGAAAAGATTCCTCAGTCAAGAAACGTAGTCCACCGGTTTCGTAACCTCGAAGTCGAAGTCCCAGTCAGGAAGGTTACTTATAAGCCCTGACTAAAGGAAATCCTAACTGACCAACCTAGAGGAACGACAGGTTTCCTGAGAGTTTCCTAGAAGAGGTTGTGGTGTCAAGTTTTCGTAGTGAAGAAACCACGAGTCGAAAGAAATACCAGGTTGAGAGTGTAGGTATGTACTGGTGTCCTTTTTGGTATCGGAACTGATCTACCTGGAATCAGCCGTTTCAGTACAGAGACGAAAAATTATACGACAGATCCAACCAGTCTCGAAAAGAAGGTTCCTCGTTCAAGGAAAATTAAAGTACCGACGTCAGTGGTAGAAGTCACTAAAACCTGGAGTTCCTTTATTTCAGACAGTGATAAAGGTAACAAAGGGGTAGACAAACGGTACTTCATTACCCTGGTCTACGGTAGGTACTAGAATCAAAAAACTTACAACTCAAAATTCGGTCGAAAAAGTGAGAGGAGAAAGTGAAAGTAGTTCTCCAAGAAGTCAAGGAGAAGTGAAAGACGGTATTCCCACCACAGTAGACGTATAGATTCCAACTATAAAGAAGGCCGTTATAAGTAAGGTCGAACCCGAAGCAGGTCGAACCGTAAAGAGTACTAAATGAGACGTACATTCAATTTATTCGTCCCATTGTTACATGTTTGAACTACATGAGGAAAGGGTGAAACCTTGGTCAGAAAAGGTACAGACCAAGATTGACAACAAAGAACTGGACGTATGTCTAAAGAATCCTCCGTTCAGTTCACCAGACTATAAGGGTAGAGAACTCACTCACTACAGCACAGACTGAGGAACGTTGAGGTACCTGACATCGGATGGTACGAGGAGACAGGTACCCTAAAAGGTCCGTTCTCATGACCTCACCCAACGGTAAAGGAAGAGGTCCCGTAGAAGGACTAGGTCCCTAGCTTGGACCCAGAGAACGTAACATCCATCTACGAAATGTCAGATTCAGTGTCATCGAGTCTCCGAGAACCATCTTACAGACAAGTTTATAAAACAGATAAAAATTAACCCAACAAACAAATGAATAACAACTCAAAACTCTTAAGAAATACGTAAAACCTATGTTCAGAAAATAGTTTATATACTAAGTTTTTATTGAAGAGGTTCATACACCAAACAGAAAAGTAAAGATTTATCCTAGGAGGGTTTCGAGTAACTTTAGATAAGTGACAAAAAGGTCAGAAAAAGGAGAGTCACAAAATAATACCTGTCGGAAGTACGAGTGATAGAAGACGTTACAACTTAGACGGCAATGGACGTAGATCAACTTGAAAATAGAGTCTATGATATTAAGTCAAACCCAGAAAACTAAAAATGGAGAAAGTGTAGAAATGAATTATATAAGTTAGAAGAGGATATCGAAGAACTTGTATTGTCTCATAGTAATATTATTACAAAATTACCGGAATAGATTAAAATAATAAACCCAAACACAGTCAACTACTTAGAGGGGTATTGTCCAACCAAAAAGACGACGTACACGACTTATCAATTTCCCTTGGTAGACGTCTAAGGTCCTAAGAGGGAGAGACACGGAGAGAAAGATCATGTACGGTCGAACCAGAGGGGTCTGAGAGTTAAAACAGAGACGTTTAGTCTTTTAGGTGACTGGAAGTGAACCCAAGGGGTAGGACACGGCACCGGATGTTTGAGAGAATTTCGATATTTCTCCGTTAAAATTCTGAACGGAGTGAACAAAGATCGAGAATCCTTATACCAAGAAGTGACGAATTTATACGTCACAGAACTCTTCGTGACCAAAACAACAAACAAAATGGGTGACCTTCCCATTTAGACCAGAGATAATGAGGTAGTGCCGACCTTCATCCTTATAAGTATCAAAGAAATCCACATTTCTTGTGAATGACAGATAACAGTTAAGAGAGTGACAATATCTAATCCTTTGACTCTTTGACATATATATAATAGATTTGATATCATCTTCTATCAAACCTCAAATTGTCTATATTACAAGTCACCACACCCCAACTCCTCTATTACGACAGTTCCGACTTGCCCATCTAACGTTTTCTATGACTAGGTACGTTCCCCTTCCCTGATAGAACACCAACCTTTCCTTACCGTATCATTCCGAACTATCTGGTTAACCATAAATGTGTAGAGAGAGTGAGAAAAATACATCAACGTAACATAAGCGGAGATCAACATCTTCCCTCAACCATCTCTACTCCTCAACTCGAGCGACTCGAGACCTTGGGTGAGACTAGGATAGAAACACTGAGACCTGTTTAGTCAAATAACGAGAATCCGGAGTCAAGGGTGTGGACATTTTACTCTTAGGCTTGTGGATGTAGACGTAGGTGACTAATATCACTCCTAATCTACTTTGTTTTACACACACTGTTAACCAAAATTCACGGGTCTTGTCACGGATGGTATCTCATTCGGGAGTTATTTCTACTCGTTAATAATTGAGTCCTTTCTTTGAGTTACTCCGACAAGATTGACACCATGGTCTTGTTCATTATTCGTCAAACGTCGGAGGTCGAGTCAAGAGACTATCGAAAGGTACAGTACTAGGAACTTTCGTCTTAAATTAGGTTTCCTTCATTATTACTAACCAATTCCGTTTATGGTTTTCTTGGTGTTTCTATATGTATCACCAGCATCTTCTCAGAGGAGACGAGTTCCCTGTGAGGGACTGGGTCACCAATCTCGGGTTGGACTGTACTAAAAGACTCGCCACTTACAGCCTCCGCTAACCTAAAGTCGGTGGGTCTCCTAATGTAAAGCGGTCGATCTTATTTCTTAGTGTCGATCTGACACCTTACGCTACGAAACACCAGTATTCAAAATTATGTAAACCCCGTTTTAATTTGACATTCTCCAAATTAGTACTTTGTTTTCGAAAATAAATACATACAAGAGAGTACAACGGTTTGTAAACATGTCTGACAAGAGTACCGAATTCTACGTTACAGAACATATAAGTCATAAGGAATACACAGACTAACGTTTTTACAGGAGAAGGGAGTTCAAGTTTATGATAATTCCGAAGGGACTGAAGGGGTCCGTCTACCATATAAGAAAAAGAAAACTAAGAAGACGTAAAATGTTTATGATAGTAAAAGTATTAACGGAACAAAGTAAAAATAGAGAAACAAATAGACACAGAAGGTGATCTGACCCTTTAGATATAGTCGTCTTGAAATGGGAGAAAAAAAGGGGGAAAAATGGACCATAGGAACCTTTGATCCTGTACGGGTCTTGATAATCACGAGTTATTTGTAAAAATCTTTTTAATTATTTATTTACCTGTGACCCTTACATTCAACTTCAGTACATGTATTTCTAAGAATGTGTCTCACCCTAGAGTTAAAAAAAGTAAAAGGACGTAATATAATCGGACTCTCGTCAAGAGGACCCAAGGGAATGGGATGACGAGAGGTGGGCCCACGGGAAAGGGTTATTTTAGAGAACGAAACAGTCATGTACACGGAGGAGCCTGTTAAGTAAAGGCTCACAATCTGTTCTCGGGTCAAAGCCCGGGACCTTCCCCAGGGAGAAGGACGTTGTTTACCGCTGAAATCACCCTGAGAAGAAGTGACTCTGACTGTAGGACTGGTGAGCCCCATGAGTCCTCGTTCGAACGGACGGTTACCTGGTCTGGGTCACCGACGTTGACCCTGGGAAAACAGGGACCAGAGGAAGACTGTGCCTGTTGACCGGTCTCACGGGACTGACCATTCCTTGTTTTCTGAAATAACTGGAGAGAGGGGAAGGGAGAGAGAAAGGAGAGGAATTGGGAAGGATAGGAAGGGACAAAAAGATCAGGGGGCGAGGACCTACGTCCTTAGACCAACTTCCCGGGAGTCGGACTCGACTCCTATCCTCTGAGTAGTGGAGGAGAACCGTCTTTTGAACTTAAGACCAAGACCAGACCAGACTAAAGACCATCCCGGCTCAAGGTCAGGAGGGAAGAGACCTCCGGGTCCCTTTTCAGGGTATTACGGACCCATAGACATCCACCGTCCTCTGCAGACATTCCGGTGGGAAAAACGGGGGGAGAGGGCGGAGGAGGGAGAAGAAAGTTGGACCGAAGGAAAGGAGGGAACTTTAGAAACTACAATCATGAACCTAGACTTCAACACAGAGATATCCTCCAAAAGACTCTCTGACATAAGAACATAAATTCCCGAAGGGACCACCACGTCTCCAATTTCGCAGACGGACGTTACACCCTCTGGACCCAAGCTAGGGACCTAGCCCTTCTAAGGGACCTTTTCCTTTACCGTTGGGTGAGGTCATAAGAACGGACCTCTTAGGGTACCTGCCTCCTCGAACTACCCGATGTCAGGTGCCTAGCGTTTCTCAGCCTGTGCTGACTCGCTGACGTGAAAGTGAAATCCTGGTGTACACTACAGAAATAAATAACGGCATCTTACATCTTCTCCGAGTTTTTCACGACATACTCACTTGTTTGTTTATTTAGAACTCGGAATCATCGAAATAGACAATGTATTTTACCGACCTGTTCTCGTATCAGTAAGTTGGACATAAAAGACAAACAGACGGTACATGTTCCGTGTCTCTGACATAGTAAGTACCACTCACGAGAATTACTCGGATGTCTGTTTATCTTAACTCGGTCTCTGATATTAAGTTCCATCTTTATTGTCCGGTGTAGAGTCTTACATCGACTCTGGTTACCCCTCACTTACTCTGAAGTTGGACCTGGACAGGACATCCTATCCCGTCCAAGAGTACCTAACTGACCCGGTGCCCCAAGGGACTGTAAACCAGTCTGTAATAAGACTCATACACACACACACCCAAAGACCTTACTCCAAGTATAAAAACTTATCCATCCGACTCATTTCGTCTACCGGGAGGACTTACACCCATCCAGAATAGGTCGGTTGACTTGTTTTTCAGACTCATTCTCCCTTTAGGAGGACGGACTGACGACTCGACTCCGTATTCAGAAATGGACGGAAGTCTGTATTTGAATTTTTAGTTACGAAGNGGAAGAGACCTCCGGGTCCCTTTTCAGGGTATTACGGACCCATAGACATCCACCGTCCTCTGCAGACATTCCGGTGGGAAAAACGGGGGGAGAGGGCGGAGGAGGGAGAAGAAAGTTGGACCGAAGGAAAGGAGGGAACTTTAGAAACTACAATCATGAACCTAGACTTCAACACAGAGATATCCTCCAAAAGACTCTCTGACATAAGAACATAAATTCCCGAAGGGACCACCACGTCTCCAATTTCGCAGACGGACGTTACACCCTCTGGACCCAAGCTAGGGACCTAGCCCTTCTAAGGGACCTTTTCCTTTACCGTTGGGTGAGGTCATAAGAACGGACCTCTTAGGGTACCTGCCTCCTCGAACTACCCGATGTCAGGTGCCTAGCGTTTCTCAGCCTGTGCTGACTCGCTGACGTGAAAGTGAAATCCTGGTGTACACTACAGAAATAAATAACGGCATCTTACATCTTCTCCGAGTTTTTCACGACATACTCACTTGTTTGTTTATTTAGAACTCGGAATCATCGAAATAGACAATGTATTTTACCGACCTGTTCTCGTATCAGTAAGTTGGACATAAAAGACAAACAGACGGTACATGTTCCGTGTCTCTGACATAGTAAGTACCACTCACGAGAATTACTCGGATGTCTGTTTATCTTAACTCGGTCTCTGATATTAAGTTCCATCTTTATTGTCCGGTGTAGAGTCTTACATCGACTCTGGTTACCCCTCACTTACTCTGAAGTTGGACCTGGACAGGACATCCTATCCCGTCCAAGAGTACCTAACTGACCCGGTGCCCCAAGGGACTGTAAACCAGTCTGTAATAAGACTCATACACACACACACCCAAAGACCTTACTCCAAGTATAAAAACTTATCCATCCGACTCATTTCGTCTACCGGGAGGACTTACACCCATCCAGAATAGGTCGGTTGACTTGTTTTTCAGACTCATTCTCCCTTTAGGAGGACGGACTGACGACTCGACTCCGTATTCAGAAATGGACGGAAGTCTGTATTTGAATTTTTAGTTACGAAGAACCCAGACCTCGGAGGACCGAAAACCTGACCTGGGTTCGGTAGTCGATAGGACCACCAGTCCAGAAGTCTGAACCTGATCTTCGTGTGTCGTCCCGAGAAAGTCCAAAGGTCGAATGGTTGACGTCTAGAACTCTGAAGAGTCTGAGACATTAACGGACTCAGTCAAGGAATAGTAGTTAGGGAAATACATAGATAATAGAGGATAACCAAGACAAAAAGACTTCTTGAAACTCGTTAGGTCTCTAAATCTTCCTTTGATGAGAAAGGACTCGGACATCTATTGTCCTTGACCCGACCTACGAGATATAAGTAATGGTGTAGGTAGAGTGTATTGACGGGAGATTCCCACCCACATTAAAGGTCAAATGTCTACTCTTGTGACGTTCACTCTCTCGACTTTGGTCCAGTGTCCTGATCGTTTGTCGTTTTGACCCGATTTTAGAGTGAGGGAAATCGAGGTGTCGGGTACGATAAAGGGAAGATGAGTCGGTGTATAAAGAGACGTACAAATCAGAGAGAATCTATCATTCAAGAAGTACTCTTCTTTAGTCCACATTAATAAAAGACGATGAACGAGTGGAACTTTAGAATATGGACTACGTTATAGTCCATGTACGTACCACCACTCCCACCTCGCACCGGAAGTGAGTGGACCCAGTACCCTGCAGAGACGTCCTTTCTCGAAACTCTGGTGAATCGGAATGGACACGGAAGAAGATGGGGACGAAGATCAGGTCAAGGGAAGAAGATGTACTATAACAATTACTGATATACGATGTGTATGACGTGTCCTTAAGATCCCACAGGACTTAAAAGTGGATTTCGACTCCTCGTGTCGAGTATCCCTTTTCGAGGGGGTTCGGGAAAAGACGTGAGACTGAGTCAACACGGTGGACCCGGACCTCGGTCCAGACGTCGACCCACCTTCGTCCCTCCCCTCTTATACTCGAGGTCTTCTAGGACAGTCCGGACACCCCGGGGATGACCAACTTGAGACTGATATTTATCTTCCTCATGATTCGTCTTACAGAAAAATTATACGTGTACCTTAAGTAAATAAATTACTTCTTAAAAGGACCTTCTTTCGACTCGACAGTCTCGACTCGATAAAAATTCATCCTACATTTTCTTTTTGAGCTCTCTTACTAAACGAAAAACCTATATACAAAAATTTGCTCCAGTGTTATTTTTCGTTGTGACATCCAAGTCTTTATCCTATTCATAAACATCCCCCGATCTCAATCCCTGTTCACCAACAGACCTTTCCCCGTACTACCTTGAAAGTCCCCACTACCGTGGTAAGATATGGAATAACACTATTATCAATGTACTGTTGTATACAACAGTTTGAGTATCTTGAGAAGTGGAGTTTACATCCTTATAATGAACTGAATGTTTGTAAGTGTTACAAGGAAAACTCCCTCTTTGTTTTTGTCACCCCTTACTTGTAAAAGTTTGTAGATGAAACCCACCCCAAGAGACATCAAAGAAATTTATTAAATGGATTAAATTATGAACCTTTTGGTGTCACTCAATCTCCAATAACAGGTGTAAAGTGTGGGTTCCAACTTTACGGGTTCCAACTCTCTCAACTGTAAGTAATGAGTTCCAGTATAATTTGAGTAGAACCCGAAGTACTCCTACAAAGTCTTAAGGTTTCACAGGAGAGAGGTGGATGGACCTACACGTCTTTCTACTTCTGAGTTCCGGTACCCTTTCCGTCTTGAGTCGAAGAGAGGAATACATTTTACGTAGGCTAAGTACGTGAGTACGAGAGAGAGGTTCGACAAAGAGGTAAGACATAAGAAACCGACAAAGACCGACGTAGACCCTTTTCCAGAATTATTCCACGATTACCAGAGATTCTCGAAATAAATCATGGAAATCTGGAGGGAAAAATAGTTCACACAAACTGAATCCCGTCTGAAACTCTAGACTTTCCCCCGCTCCATATCAGACATCCCGGCCGGTAGTAAGGACCTAGGGTAAGGGTACCGACTACAGTAATTAGTTAGTACTAGAAGATAAGTGGGACTAAGCGAGAACGTAAGGAAGTCTTGTCCCAGGAGACCTGTCCCGATTAATGATTGAGGACAGTTAGTCGTGAGTCCTAGTCTTTAAATAAACAGTAAGATGGACACAACAATCCAGATTAAACAACAAATCAACGATTCAGTACAGACTGGGAAACCTTCCTTACTACGACTTCGACTTTGAGGTCATGAAACCGGTGGAGTACGCTTCTCAACTGAGTAACCTTTTCTGAGACTACGACCCTCCCTAACTCCCGTCCTCCTGTTCCCCTGCTGTCTCCTACTCTACCGACCTACCGTAGTGCCTGAGCTACCTACACTCAGACTCACTTGAGGCCCTCAACCACTACCTGTCCGTCCAGACCACACGACGCTAAGTACCCCAGCGTTTCTCAGCCTGTGCTGACTCGCTGACTTGACTTGACTTGACTCTCAGGTAGTCCGAGGAGAGAGGTACCGGAAGAGGTCCGTTCTTATACACCTCACCCAACGGTAAAGGAGGGGATCCCCTAGAAGGTCTGGATCCCTAGTTTGGACGTAGGGGCTAACCATCCACCTAAAAAATTGTGACTCGGTGCCCCCTTCGGGTAGATATACAATGAAAACAAGATTAATCCCTTTTCACGGGGGAGAGCCGTCTACTTAGTGTTTTTAGTGAAGGAAACCCTTCTGTGTCGAGATGTCCTACGTTTCGACTCTCACTGACCTACTTTTTTTACCTTAAGGAAGGAAACCTGTCTCCTCACTTATATCCCCACCTTAGAGTCGTTTACAGGATGGTGAACTGACCATAGAAACACGTCATGTATTGGACACGTCGTTATGCTTCACCAGACGTAGAACTGTTTACCCTCTCCGTATCAGAGCCCCCTGAACCCTTGTCCACCTTCCACTTACAGTCTATCTATTGAAACAGTCCGTCTAGTATAGTAACCGGACTCACTCGTGACCTTAGGTCTAGACTTACTAAGGTTTCGGTCACAGTGAATCCCACACTCCAATCCCCAGTTAAGAACCATTTTCCGTCTAATGATCCGGAAAGGAGACTAGTGAGGTTGAGACGTTTAGATCTCACCTATTAAGAACACTAATCTTTTTAACTCCTTTATCACGAGAAAGAGGACGAGTAGTGTGACATAACGTCAATAGAGATAATCGTCGGTACCGCTGGTGGACCGGAACTCCTACCCTCCGTACAGACTAAATTCAGATATAAGTCGTATCGTATATCTCATTCCACACCGTGTATTTACTTAATTTTTTATTCTCGGCTGTCTCTTTGTCAGGTAGTTCACTTAATGAGGTATCAGGTGGTTTCTTAAGTCCGAATGAATTGTACGCTAATGAGAGAGACGGTTCCATTGACTGACACACACAAGGAAGGGACGAAGAAGTAAGGTAGGACAAGGGGACAATGGTGGACAAGGAGTCGGAAGGGTAGGGTGGGGGGGTCCTGTCTGTGGTGGTAGGACCCTTGAGGAGATTCTCAGTAGATCTCACACTGTACAGAGGCCTATATAGATACAGATGAAACCCAGACCCGACACGAAGGTTGAGTAACAAACACTGACACGTACAAATCCGGAACAAAGGAAGAGATGGGTTACCTTACCAAAATATTATAATTATTCTGAAGACTCCAGAGAAAGTCGAGTTTGTACGATCTTAAGAGGTTGACCTTAGAGGTTAAAGACCATTTAAGACATTCTACTCGACCGGAAATAACTCCGGAAGTACAACCGTAGTATATCGGACAACTAACCTCGTACCCACTACTCGTCGACATTAGTCCCTAAAAGGACTCCAGACGAAACGACCACCTTCGGAAAAAATTTGCCCGTACGAGGTCGTCCGAGACCGGTGGAGGTGCCCGTTGAGCTATTTAAGACCGACGAACTACCTACACGACCTACCCTTCGGTCAACCTCCTCCCTATGCACTCCTCGGGTCCTTTTGTGACGTCAAGTTTCCGTCTCCCGACATGACTCATCCGAAGGTTTATGTGAGTGGGAGGATCCGAAGTCTACGTTCAAGGTAGCCTTTTTGTGCTCACGGACTAAGGTTCCCTTACCGAAGATCATTTTTATTATTATTTTTCCCCCGAAACTTCCAAAGAACCTTTAGTCGAAGATATTTTATCACAAACTCTTTAACTTACGTTCAGTTCGTCTTTGTGTCTGACTTTATGAGGGAAACGTACGAGTGAAAAATTTTTATAAAATAAAATTTTATACTTTTATTATACACGTATACCAATTTCTTAGGTTTGTCATGTCTTTTAATGTTTTATGTTTCGTTTTTAGAGGGTAGAAGGGAGAGGAGTAGAAGATTAGAGGACAGGGTACTCCATTGTTAAATAAAGGAAAAGACCAGACACTAATGAAACACTCAAATATTTTTTAATTTTTTTTTATGACACCATTTTATACGTATTGTTTTAAATGGTAAAATTGGTAAAATTGCACATATCAAGTCACCGTAATTCGTATAAGTGTAACAGCACGTCGGTAGTGGTGGAAGATAAAAAATTTGTTTAACTTCATAACAAGTAAATATTATAATATAATCAAAGTCCATACGTCATAATGACTAAGTCATAAAAATGTCTAATATGACAAAAATTTTAATAATGTTTTATTACCGATATAGGATAAAGGAACACGAAATGTTATATAAGAACAACGAATAAATAAAATATTATAATCGAATACAGAAAATTAACGTATAGGGATAAAGTGGGGAGGGCGTGAGGGAAAGGAACGACCTTCGGTGATCAAACAAGAGGCATAGATAGACAAAACAATATATGTAAGTAATCAAAATCAAAAATCTAATGGGTACACTATTTTCTCATAAACGGAAAGAGACGGAATAACGTGATTCAAATTATGAAAGATCAGATAGGTGTGACAACGTTTACCGTCTTAAGGTAAGAAAAAATACCGACTTATCATAAGGTATGGAAGTAATATACACGTAGATAACTACCCACGAATCCAACGAAGACATGGAACCGGTAGTATATATTATGATGACGCTCGTAACTTCACGTACATAGAAAAGTTTAATCACAAAAGTAAAAGAAACCTGCTATAACGGTTCTCATCTTATATATACACATGATCCCGAGGGAAAAGAGGTGTAGAAGTGGTTTCAAACAGTAAACATCTGAAGAACTACTGTCGGTAAATCTGTCGGTAGAATACTGCCAAAACTAAACACAAAGAGACTACTAATCGATACGACTCGTAAAAAAGTACACAAACAAACCGGTAGACATATGGAAGAAACCTTTTTACAGATGAATCCAGAAAACGTGTAAAAATTTAACCCAAGAAATAAAAAACCTATGTCAACATATTCGACAAATATATAAAACCTTTAATTGGGGACGGTGGAAGATAGAAGTGTTGAAAAAAGTAGAAGGGTCTTTCTTTGAGACATGGGCGATTTGTCATTGTGGGGTAGGAGTGAGATAGTAGTAGGTTTAGGATACTTAAACTGATGAAATTCAACAGTATATTCACCTTAGTATGTTAGAAACAAGAAAACACTCACCGAATAAAGTGAATCATATTTGTAAAAAAGAAGAAAAAAAATGACAAAAATTAGAATCCAATGATGGTATTAAGATTAAATATATACATATACTATAATGATTTAGAGAGTTTAAATTTGTCATAAATAACTAAGGAACGTTACTTTCTAAATTGTAGTAACGAGGTGAAGGTTTTAAGGAAGTACGTTAGGTAGAGAGTACAGTGACAAAAATAAAGAAGTTCGATAAAAATTAAGAAATTCATCCACCAAAAGAAATGGCTTGAGATCTGAGTATGAGTTCACGGATGAACTAGAGAGGTGAACCCACGACTTTTTTGTAGAGTTTACATTTTGTAGAAACCGGGGTAGGGTGAGACGGAAGAGTTTAGACGGGGGTGACGGGTACTAGAAGGAATGAGTCATTTCCGGTTGAAATAGAAACGGCAACAAACTTGGTGTATAGAATATTAGTATAGGGTAATGAAAAACAGGGGTAGTACGAAGTGTAGGTTTGACTCTCTTTTAGAACGACTGAAATCTGTTTTATACAAGTCTAAGACTGGTGAAACGTAATGAAAGGGAACAGGGTTAGTAACAGTAACGAGTGAATTTAATAATTTTATAACATTGAACAGAGGGACGAAGGAATAAACACGAGGATACCAGATTAATGTTTTGTCATCCATTCTTCACCAAGAGAAAAGACTTCATATCAACTAAATGTTATAACACAATCAAAGTCGGTTCGTAAAAAAAAAAGACATTACTTACTGTCTAGTACAGTGAGGAGACGAGTTTTAATCGGTTACCGAAAGAGAGAGTAAGGTTTATTTTCGGTTTCAGAAACACTACCGAGTCCTCCTAAGAGTGGTCACGAAATGTTTCGTGACCCCAAATAATTAGACCCTAGAACAATGTCTGTCTAATACTAGTATCTACTAAACTACGACAACTAAGTACTTGGTGTGGAGATAATGGTCTGAAGTACTAGAGATGTTGGACGTATGTATAGGAGGGAACGGAGAACCCGACCAGAGAATGATGGGAGGATGAAGAAGAAGAACGAGATCGGAGTACATGTGAGGGTGGAGTCGGAAACGAGAACGACAAGAGAGACGGATCCTATCGGAAGAGGGTCTATAAACATCCTCTTCCGTGAGGTCATGAGAACGGACCTTTTACGGTACCCACCTCCTCGGACCATCCGACGTCAGGTACCCCAGCGACTCTCAACCTGTGCTGACTCGTAGAAGTGAAAGTGAAAAGTGAAAGTACGTAACCTCTTCCTTTACCGTTGGGTGAGGTCACAAGAACGGACCTCTTAGGGTCCCTACCCCCTCGGACCACCCGACGTAGATACCCCAGCGTGTTTCAGTCTGTGCTGACTTCGCTGAATCGTCGTCGTCTATAAACATTCCGAGTAAGAACGGGGAAGGACGTCCAACAAAGGGTTTATTGTCAAAGACTCCGGAAGAGAGTAGAGGAATAATTTTTACCGTTGTGAAGAGAGACACCAAGGAGGATCGGTAACAGGGACGAGTTCAAAAGAAATATCGTTCCCACACGTTTGATACAGGACACCCAGTACCAAATTTAGACCGAGAGACGAACAAAACATTTATTTCAAAATAATCTTGTTTCGACGTACGTACACAAATACAAAACAAGTACCGACGAAAGGACGATATTACAATCTCAATTCTGTAATCCGAGACGCTTCAGATTCTATGAATGAGAGATAGACTGAAAGATGTCTTTTTCAAACGATTGGAGACGAAACATAGTGACTAGTGGTAGACTAAGTTATTCAGTGAGCAAATAAACGAATACTAGGTAGAAGAGAGTGATCTTACATTTGAGACACTACTTTTCATGAGATAAAACGGGTAACAATGTAAGGATTGTGAATCTTTACAAGGATGGTATCCCTCAGTAAATCATTTATAGACACTTTACTTGTTAACTAATAGGAATTCAATTTTATATAACACTTCATCACAATTAACGAGTCAGTACAGATTGAGAAACACCGGGGTACCTGACATCGGGTTGGTCCAAGGGGACAGGTACCTTAAGAGGTCCGTTTTTACGACCACACATATCGGTAAGGGAAGAGGCCCCCTAGAAGGACTGGGTGTCTAGTTTGGAATAAATTTTAAAATGAAACAGGTGGTAAAATCTGTCGGAGCTGACTGAAGAGTGGTCCACTTTACTACTGTGACAAACTGGAATGAGAACTACCGATTGTAAAAAAAGTATAATCTAAAACATGAGATTAATGTTGATCTGGAATGAACGAAATCGACATCCAACTAAGAGTTTTGTGAACGGTTTTTTTTTACCGTAAAGTTTATGTATAATATTTACCCATTTGATGTCTTAGATCTTCATAATAACTTGGGTGTCTCTTCTTTACTATTAAGATTCAATAAACCGGACTTCTCTTTACAAAGACGATAGTTCCCAATGACCTACTAGAAAAATTTGAGAGACACTTAACGAATTTTAGTCCATATAAACTACCTCTTTCACTACCGTGGGGTAAGGTCATGAGAACGGACCTTTTAAGGTACCTACCTCCTCGGACCATCCGACGTCAGGTACCCCAACGACTCTCAACCTGTGCTGAGTCACTGAAGTGAAAGTGAAAAGTGAAAGTACGTAACCTCTTCCTTTACCGTTGGGTGAGGTCACAAGAACGGACCTCTTAGGGCCCCTACCACCTCGGACCACCCGACAGAAGATACCCTAGTGTGTTTCAGTCTGTGCTGACTTCACTCAATCGTCATCGTCCATATAAACTTCGGACTGAAAGTATATGTTGAAAACTGAAAGGTGTTTCAAGAATTAATTAGAGTAAAATTTTCAAGTATTTTATATGTTTGTAAAAGTAGTATATAAATTCTGGTAACCCGAAGAAACAGAATATTAAAACGTTACCTTCAGTGAAAAAGAAAATTCTACAAAAAGGGGTGTTTTGGAAGACCGAAAGGTAAAATTAAAAAGATCTTACGAACGACCTAAAGGACGTGTCGAGATTTATACCAGAAATGTAAAACGGAGACTTAATCAAGATAACAAAGAACGTAGTGTGTATAAAGAGAATGAATCGAAGAAGAAGAAGAAGAAGAAGAAGAAGAAGAAAAAAAAACGATCTCATGTGGGAGTACATTAAAATTCTTCTCTTTTCACTTTCCATTGACATTTCAAAGGACAACGATGATATTGTATAGTGGTGTTTGAATCACCGAATTTTATTATGTTTACACAATGACATTGTCAGGGTACCCGATATACACATTTTAGTCTTGTAGTCTCCCCGACCTAAGGATAGACGTCGGTGAGTCTGGAACAAACAGAAAACGTCGGAGGTCACCAGTGAGCGTAGGAAACCGAGTACCAAGGACAAGGAGGGGAAAGTTTCGGTCGGTACACTGTAGAGAGACTGCTACTAAGGTACCAGTGGAAAGGGTGACTGGTTCTCCTTTTCCAAAGGGTGAAAATTACTGGGTGCAGTTCCAGGAATTAAACTAGTGTAAAGGTTCTGAGAGAACCGTACATTCCATTGTATAAGTGTTAAAAGACCTAAATCCTACACCTGTCAAAACACCCTCTCCAGTAAGAAAATGAATAGTGTATTTGAAAACCATAGGAGGGTTCAGAATTTTAAAGAATTTAATCGGAGTCTGACTAATATCTCAATATCCAAGTTTTTATACACAGACATATTGAAACCTCTGTAATAAGGCGTAGTAGACCCCAGTTACTAATAACTGTGTTCTGGACTCGTGTTAGACTAAGTGACAAATATTCCGTGCAATGACGGCGTAGGAGACCGGAGAAAATCCTAAGAGAGAAATTTTGAAATGGCCTATTACTGACCCTTACCCAAAAACAAAAGACGTAAACGAAACGAATGTAGATAGTCTAAAATGTGACTTTTCTAAGAAAGAAGGACTCTTGAACTTAGATAAAGTCCTGTTCTTATATATATATATATATATATATATATATATATATATATATTTGAAGTTATATACGTGGGAGGAGGAGTGACGATTACTAATCACTGGTAGTGATTATAGTTGTAAATAAGAGAGGTACAGACTTAAGGGACAATCTTCTCACGACTCGGAAGACCTAGATAAGAGACAAATCAAATTGAAAATCAAAAGAAACATTTTAGAGTATAAAAGGAAGAGGAGTCAAAATGTACAAGGTACTCTAAAGGAACTAAAGGAGAAGGTCTAATGATTACACCAGAAATTGGTACTGCCTAGGTATCGTAAATTTTTTATACCTGTTTTGTCACGCGTGAAGGTTCTCGGGAACCGACGGACCGAAAGTGTCCTTGTTATCGAAAAGTTTAAAGAGACTCTAAGGAATGATTTAAATAAAGTTTTTAGAAGAAGATAAAGAACGAATAAAGATAAAGGAAGTCCCAGACGATAAACGTAAAAAATTAGAACCCGAAACAGAAAGAGTAGTCAAAAGGAGTTTACAACTGGTTTTAACTATATGAAAATAAATGTTTAGAGAACAAATCGTCGCATCCATGGACCGTACCAAAGAGAGTCATTAGGTCATCCAGGTAAATATGGTTTCTGGAAAAAGAGGTGTGGCCTCCCGTCTACCTCTTGAGACACGTCTACTCTTCGAAAACTACTTATCGTCTGAACAGAAATAACAGGTATTTCTGACCAATACGAGCTTGGAGATATCAAGGATGTTACTTTCTCAAGGGACGTCATGAAAATAAAAAAGGGAAGATCCATCTTCGTAAAAAGGAGGAAAAGAAGTCCAGTTCCACCTTCATACTTAAATGAAACTTGAGAAGAACCGGAGGGGGGACGGAGGTGGATCTAATGTCCGGGAGGGGTCCGATCAGAACTAACGGAGTCCTACAAGTAGGGTATCGGGAGAGAAAACAGGGGTTTGGACGAGTTAGTCCAGTATAGTCCAGTGTGTGAGTGACGTCAGAAGACAGACCCAAAACCTGACTGGGAAATACGAAGTCAAGTACGAAGTCAATGGGGTAAACGAAAGGTAGAAAGTCTTTTACCACACAATTAGCGTGACATAGAAAATTTTTTTTACACTCGGTAGTTTTATATATAAGGTTGAACATAAATAAAATAGACAAACTACCCCAGAATAGATCCTAGTTTAACGGTTGTAGGTAACCTAGTAGTTTTTTCGTTCTCTCAAGGTCTTTTTGTATCAAAACGAAATAACTGATACGGTTTCGGAAACTGATACACCTAATGTTATTTAATACCTTTAAAAAGTTTCTCTACCCTTATGGTCTGGGGGACTGGATGGTGAACTCTTTAGACATACGTCCAGTCCTTCGTTGTCAATCTTGACCTGTGCCTTGTTGTCTGACCAAGGTTTATCCTTTTCCTCATGTAGTTCCGACATATAACAGTGGGACGAATAAATTGAATATATATCTCATGTAGTACTCTTTGTGACCCGACCTACTTCGTGTTCGACCTTAGTTCTAACGTACCTCTTTATAGTTATTGGAGTCTATACGTCTACTGTGGTGGGAATACCGTCTTTCACTTCTTGATTTCTCGGAGAACTACTTTCACTTTCTCCTTGTACTTTTTCAACTGAATTTCGAGTTGTAAGTTTTTTGATTACAGTACCGTAGCCCAGGGTAGTGAATTACCGTTTATCTACCCCTTTGTCACCTTTGTCACCGTCTGAAATAAAACCCCCCGAGGTTTTAGTGACGTCTACCACTTACGTCGGTACTTTAATTTTCTGTGAGGAACCTTCTTCTCAATACTGGTTGGATTTATCGTATAATTTTTCGTTTCTGTGATGAAACGGTTGTTTCCAGGCAGATCAGTTCCGATACCAAAGAGGACATCAGTACATATCTACACTCTCAATCTAATATTTCTTTCGATTTACGGCTTCTTAACTACGAAAACTTGACACTACAACCTCTTCTGAAAACTCTCAGGCAACCTGACGTTCCTCTATGTTAGTCAGTCAGGATTTCCTTTAGTCAGAACTCATAAGTAACCTTTCTGACTCTAACTTTGACTTTGAGGTTATGAAACCGGTGGACTACACTTCTTGACTGAGTAAACTTTTCTGGGACTACGACCCTTTTTAACTCCCACCCTCCTCTTCCCTATTGTCTTCTACTTTACCAACCTACCGTAGTGACTGAGTTACCTGTACTCAAACTCATTTGAACCCCTCCACCACTACCTGTCCCTCGGGACCACACGACGTCAGGTACCCCAGTACTTCTCAACCTGAACTGACTCGTTGACTTGACTTGACTTGACTAGATTTGACTAAATCCTCCCTACGGGTCAGACCGTAAAAAAAAAAAATTTGACGTCAAGACCTTCAGATTTGTGTCAAGTCTAAATTTCCTTTATTGAACATAGTAGAGGAAACTCTTCGTAAAAAGAGGAAAGAGTAGGGAGAGGTAGGTGCCTAACAAGTCACGGGAGGAACCCTGAGGATATTCACATAGAACACGAAGAAAGATGACACAGTGTGACATAATAATAAACGGAGACACATAACCGATACAGAAGTATCTATACATACATAAATACACAACCGATACGGAAGTCCGACATCACAGAGACTCACATCCTGAGTACAAGTAGAGACCCAAGTGTCACTATATGTGTATCACCTACAAGTACACCGTAATTATGAAAGGTCTTTGTTTTCTCTTCAAGTTTCAGTGAATACCGACCCAACTTTCGTATTTCTCCCATCACCGTCTCCTTCCGTGGACTCTTCTATCTGTCGCCGGTCTTACGCGGTTCACAGTTACTGGTTTGATTCGTAAAACATGACTCGGTGACCTCCTAAAATTCGTTCGTCATCATACTCGGACAACTGTATAATTTACAAAACTGGGGTTATACCTCCTATCTGACCGTCTCAGGACTACTAAACCCTGTACTAACGTTATCAGATCCACTCTTCACTGCTCCCGAGTTGACTCCCTTATTTTCGACCCTAGTTTAATTTCTCTATTCAAACCCTTTACCGTTCTCCTATCTTGACCACCCTAAACCACTGACAACATACACGACTACCTTTGTCCTCTTCTGTTCGAAAAACTTCCGACGAGATTACGACCCAAAGGTTCTAGATTAATAATATCCTTTTATGTGCTCGAGAAAGTAAAAAAAAACCATTTAGAGTTCCCATTCCGTTTTTCCGACACTGTCCTCATTAAATACTCTGTTGACCCGACAAGTTTAGGAGAGACTTTAACGGGTAAGGTCGACTTTACTCCTTTTCCGCACAGAAGTCAAGACAAAGCCTGTCAGTTCGATGGGTAAAGGAAGGGTTCTTTAGTTGACCCTCACCCTACAAGACCATTCTATGTACTCTAGTCGAAGAACAGTTCAAACCTAATTAAAAATTTTTAACCTAATCGTAGGTTGACTTTATCTACAGTTGACGAACCTTACGTAGAAACCTAGACTCACTAAAACTATACTTGGTTTACACTAGCGGATTACTTTAAAAATAAATACCTTTTGGTAGAACTACAGAGTTGATGAACGAATGTAGGTTCAAATTGAGAATCCCTGGGCAGTTTCCTTCCTTATGGAAAATGGACAAAACGTCAACACGTAAAAATGAAAAGAAAAAAAATTGTGGTCTGAGGAATGGACAAGCATTAGTACTATCGTGTTGAGTCTTTGTAAGTCCTTTTCCCTCCCTCATCCAAAATAGTGTATAGTTCTTGGAAGAGACAAAGGTGATTACCATAACGACGACGACGACGACGATTCAGGGAAGTCAGCACAGACTGAGACACGCTGGGGTATCTACCGTCGGGTGGTCCGAGGGGAATGGGACCCTAAGAGGTCCGTTCTTGTGACCTCACCCAACGGTAAAGGAAGAGGTTACGTACGTTCACTTTTCACTTTCCCTTCAGAGAGTCAGCACAGGCTGAGAATCGTTGGCGTACCTGACGTCGGATGGTCCGAGGAGGCAGGTACCCTAAACGGTCCGTTCTCATGATCTAGAATTGTTGGTGTGACTCGCATTCTTAACGATAGAGGTAAACTATCTACATCTTCAATCTGGAATTTCTCTAAAGAATTCAATCATTTTTCCTCTTCCCTAAGTTTATGACTGGGTAGACTACGTCGTTCAGGGATAGTATCGGACTGTATGGACCGAATGAGGTAAATTAGGAGTACCGATACATTTTTATATCTGAATGCACGTACACACGAGTCCGTACAGACTGAGGGCCACTGTGGTACATGATCTCGGATGGTCTGAGGGGGGACTGGTGCCTTAAAAGGTCCGTTCTTATGACCTCACCCACCGGTAAAGGAAGAGGTCCCCTAGAAGGGTTGGGTCCCTAACTTGGGCCCAGAGGACGTAACGTCTGTCTGCAAAATGACAGACTCGGTGGTCCCTTCGGGTATTTTCTCCGAATCACTTCACTTTTACTTCAGTGAGTCAGTACAGGCTGAGAAACGATGGGGCACCTGACATCGGGTGGTCCGAGGAGGCAGGTACCCTAAGAGGTCCGTTCTTATGACCTCACCCAACGGTAAAGGAAGAGGTTATTTAATCGTTCTGATTTATTGGGGAGGTGCCAGTGAGTATGTGTAATATACGGAATCTCACATTTTTTCATATACCTATCAAAATATATGGAAACGATCCTTTTGTGGGGTATTACGATAAGTCTATCTCTCTTTAGACAAGCCCTTCAAGACAAACGATCCACCGGTAAGAGTATCGGAAATCTCTACCCCTTGTCCCTCCTCTCACTGACTAAAGACTAGGACGTAACCTTACGAGGGGTGTGGTGTGGGCTAAGATTATGAGGTTTATTAGGAACCCCCACCGTAGCATTAAAGGAGAAGGGGTATACTTCTTTGAATTCGAGTCTTTCCAATTCATTTCCAATTTGTTGAAGGGGTTCAAGTGTAAGTACAGGCCGACTGGGGTTTGGTGTCCACAAGTACTATCACGATTGGGTTAACCTCCAGTCTATAAATCTCTTTATACCTTCTTCCTTCTCCCGTTAGTTTTACACTCGAGACGGTAACCATAAAGTGAACCGGGTACTTCAAAGGGACCCATCCACCACCCACTTATTTATGGGAAACTACTTTAAACGTCTACTAAGATTTAGCCCGGGAGACATTTGTCCTCGTTATGTTTTTTCGTTATATTCACTAGGGTTTACTCCCTCCAATCTTCACGTCCGTCCTTTATTGTTCTACTCTGACTAATGGTGTACCCTTTAAGACTTAATTTTGTAGACCCGTCCGGGTACATTCATTGTATTCGTGCAAAGTCATCGAATCTTGAGACGTTGACCTTCCCGAACTCACCAGTGGTATAGGTCAGAGTAGATGTCTACTCCTTCGAGTCTGAGTCTGTCCCCTTCCTTTAATATGTTCCGGAGCCAGTTTAATTACCGTTCCGACCTCATTTGGGGTCCAGAGGACGGAGTCTTACTTGAAACGGAAGGTAATAGTGGTACCCAAAACTTTAGTTTCCATGAATTCACATTACGATAGTAAATATACAATACACAGAAGTCCGTATAATGAATTGGACGAACTTCGACTCAAAAGAATAGACCATTTCACCATTTCATTATCTATAGGAATCCCACTAAAATCTTTTATTCACTTTATTCCTGACCATAAACTGTATGTCCCCAAGGTCTTCCTAATTAAGAGAGATCATAAATATCCTCCCTTTACGGAATTCCCGTTATCGATGCCACGTCCCATGCACCATAGGTGCCGTGATACGAACTCGTGTACGACTTCCGTGAAAATCCTTCTGACCGTTACCTATATCACCCTTGTTCATTATACTATGTCGACGTCGGGTACCAGAGAAGTCTAGTTAGTGTCTCCCGGGAACTGTTCGATCTATCTGAAACACGGTAGAGCACCGAGTATGTCACTCCCCACGTCACTGCAGTGACAGACGACTCCGGTAGTCACGTCTGTCGAACTCCCTCCACCCTGATGTCGACTATTCTTGCCAAAAGTCTGGCTTCCAAGGTACATTCCCTATTAAACCCTTACTCAAGATGTGACATATGACCGATTGTACTATTCACCCCGTGTGACTTGTACACACACTATCCGACAAACCCTCCTTCAACCGGTACCGTGGTGTTCTATGGAATCTTCGACGTAAGTGGTCCTCACCTTAAATGTTTCCTCTCTCGGGGTTTAGGTCAGCCACCGAGTCTTAGGAACCTAAGACATAGGTGTGATTCCCGTATTTTATGACCACATTCACTTCTTTAACTCCTAATTATCTCCTAAACTCTCCTTTTACAGAAACTGCACTCAACACGAAACTTAAGGTGTGACGGTCCCTTTCCTACTCCATTCTCGAGTAGGGAGAAAGAAGTTTTGTTCTCACATCCGGGGGAGCCCCGGTGAGTCCCTCCGACCCCTTCCAGGAGTCGTCACTCCCACTGAATCACCCGACCGAGACGGACGACGGGTCCTCTCGACCGTCGTCTCCGTCGGACCTCTCGACGGCTACCGACCTTCCTACCTCTCCACCTCCGTGACCTAATCGGTCGGAGCGTCTCAGACAGTCCAGTTTCTAAACACCTAAAGGACTTCTTATCTATACCTGGTACACCCTCTCTCGTCCGGACCTCTGTGACTTTAAGATGGGTTCGGTGAATGACCCCTTTCTTTCACGTTCACAATCAACGAGTCAGTACAGACTGAGAAACGTTACGACACCTGATATCGGGTGATCCGAGAAGACAGGTTCCTTAAGGGGTCCGTTCTTACGACCTCACCCAACGGTAAAGGAAGAGGTCCCATAGAAGGGTTAGGTCCCTAGCTTGGGACCAGAGGTCGTAATGTCCAACTAAGAAATGACAGACACGGTGGTCCCTTCGGTTTGATCCCTCCCTATTGATCTCTCCGATACACTCGGTTCGACGACCCTTTCCCCAGACCCGGACCCCTCCCCTCTCGGTCGAATTCGGTCGGGGTAAATTACTGTGTAGGTAGTGAATGAAGGAATATCACAGTAATTTACGAAAGTCATTCCTAGGAACATTTCCGGTACTTAGGACAGGGGAGAAGGTCGAAATTAATAGAAAAAATTTTTAACTTCATATCAACTACGTGTTATGATACATAGAATGTCTACGTCATGAATGTTAAAAATTCCGAATATTACAACAATATATTTTATAACTGATACTTGTGATCCCACGTACATAGAAAAGTTCGATTAGTAGGAAAATAGTCCGTGGTCCTGTCCTATCGGTCACGATCAACTACTGTTAAGTACACTTCATTTTCAAGAGGGTGAGACAGGCAATGGTAAAATAGAAGAGAGAACAGGGAAATGGTTAGGTTGAGGTCTTACACGAGTGTCCGGTCTCAATCGTTCAACACTCTCCTTCTCGACCCCGTAATTTACTTCTTCTGTACCAGACGTTAGGAGGGGACCCGACGTTATTCGGTCTCTACCTCCTCCTTATTAATGAGTAGAATTTACTTGAACCTCTGAAAACGTAACTGAGATGACTTGACTCTGATATGAATTCGTAAAATTTACTGATGGTTTGAATACTAATAGATTCTGATTTATTCCTTGAGTCTCCCGGATGGAGTTGAAAGTAGGTCCTTATATCCTTCCTGATGGGGGTGACTCTCCTGTCTTCCTGTCACTCTGTGCATATTTCAACGAAAAAGGTAGTGTCGGGTACGTAGGGTGTACTCATGACCAGATTAAAAGTATAAACTAAGTAACCTTACATGTGAAACACAACCGAACAAACCTAAGAATAAAATACGACTCAAAAACTACGGTTAGTCTAAATACCAACATTTCGAACACGGTTCGTGTGTCATCCAGGAGTTATGCACAACACCTGACTCTATACATCTCCTTTTTCTTGTGCACACCAATCATCTCGTCTCTGATGGGAGGTCTACGACCGGAAAGGTCCACCAATAGGTCTAAAGTATGGAAAGTAGACAAATGAATAATTCACGTAAAATACAGTAAGGGGTTTAACAGAAAAGAGAATACAGTGTCACTCACTCATACTGTGGGAGGATTGGTTGAGTCGAAGTCCTGAATACTACTTACGTAAAAAGAGAAGAGTAGAAGATGGTGATAAATAGAAACATATCAAGAGAAACTCCCGGTCCTGTCGTAACATATATAGAGACTTGGGGCGGGGGGTTGTGTCGCAGGTCGTGTATCTTTGACAAATTAGTTGTGTCTTTTTTCCTGACTTGTGTCCTTTAGACTATAGGGATACTTTGAGACCTATAGTCCGGGTGTCTTGGTCCTTTTTTCTATTGAGGTTATGACGGGACTATAAAAAACTTACATCAAATACGTTGCCAATTCTAATCCTCGACGTTGAACCTCCCACCTGACTTAAGGTCTAGGTGGTCGATAAACCTTTTACATATGACAAAGCATTCGGAATCAAGACCGGTATTATTGTTCTCGTTATTACGAGTAACATTCACTCTGTATTTTCAGATCATTTTCACAGAGATTAAACCATGGACTATTTACTGTCCAAAAGAGAGACAGAGAGAGAAACCGAGACAGAGATACAGACAGATAGAAAACAAGAGAGAGAAAGAGAGACAGATATTATATATACGATATAATATTAATATTACTATTTATATATATATATATATATATATATATATATATATATATATATATA